>CM067351.1:10147496-10467496 GCA_034190875.2 Urechis unicinctus
AGTTGTGCCAAGGTAAGTAATTCTTCAATTTCTGGTGCTGTTTTTGCCTGTAGATGTACTGCCTGGACTTGATCCTTCACCCTCATATAGAAGTTATCCATAGCCAGCATTCTGTCGCATATGACACAGTTGATAAATCGAGTTTCTCTGAGGACTGTAATGCTTTTTCAAGGCTGCTTTTGCTGCAGTGTAGTCCTGTGCGTCGATATCATTAGTTTCTAACTTTCTAAGGGCTTTCTTGTAGGACCCAGGTAATGGTAAAAATGTCTCGTTATTGTCAGCGATTTTCATAGCGGCGAGCACTATTCCTTCAATCCAGTCTTCCCAACTGGTCGACATTAACGGACCTCCCCTTTCTTCGAAAGCTGGATAATTTGGTAATGAATAACCAGACAAACAACTGCTACCACTGCAATAATGCTAATTCAATGTACCAAAACCACTGAATCACGGATCAAAGCGTCTAATTGCGATACAGAATCATTTTTCAACAGTTTTGAGCATGTTTTTAAATAGTATATAACCGTACATGATACAACAGAGATGATATAAATACGTGGACAAGGATTTCAGTCGTGGATTGGTTCAGGTACTTGATTAAGCTGCCTAACATTTTAATATGATGAAAGAGAGATTGAACTGATTTTATAACATTTGATTTTACCGTGATCTGTCAGTCGATCAGAATACCGAGGTTTATGGTTGTATCTGATGCAGGTACATTCGTGTGTTTCTGACTCTTTGCGTGTGGTTCTATAGGTAGGTCTCAAGCTATGTGAGACATTTCCCACTGAGACGGAAACTGCCTGATAGACTCTTTCAAACGCTGCGCTGAGGTCAAGCAGCGCAAGAGCAACACCATGGTGTTGGTCCAGACCACAAGTAATGGCATTGTAAACTTCTCAGTACTCTAGGCACTTTAATACGCCGACTGATACTTGTCCACGAGTCGGTTCGCTAATTTAGAGTCCTGAAATCGATTAGCTAAAACCCTCAACGTTATTGTAGTTATGAAGCTCAAATTTGAAATTGGTCTATAGTTTTTCAGTGTTTCAGGCTCTTTTTAAATGTGCATTTAATCAAAAATCCTCGAAATTCTGTTATTCTGCTGTTTATTTATTTGAGTATGCATGATTCTGAGTTTCCAGTTACGTGTTAGGATTATAAACGAGTCATTGTAGCAGCTACACAAAAATGTGCAAATTCGTTTAAATTCACTTGGCTCGGAGACTTCCGGTGAATTGTATTCCAGTCTGAATTTTCTGTGCATAAAATACAGCGCTTATTTATCTGCCAAGATTTTGTGGGACAGGCCGGCCGAGAGCTTGGTCTCTTCCCTGGCATTTGTTTCCACAATAAAGTTCTCCAATATCTCTGCCCTCAGATCTTGCCTTTTGCTGCATCGTCAGCATCGTTCAGACCTCTCTGATGTAACAATTTGACCAATCTGTGTTTGATGGGATGGTGATTACCATGTGATCTAGTGGAGCGTGCTCATCCAACACGCATTCGAGCATAGAGTCATACTGGTTGCTAAGATCGAGGCTTGCACCGCGCGTTGACTCTGTTATTATCACCATCTGCTGAAGATCATATTTGAATGAAATCAAGTCAATGTTTTTGATCTTCTTGTAATTTATTTTCTTGCAGGTGGCGCTCGGAAAAAGAAATAACAAAAATAGAAATTTATAATGGTAGTTTTGCTGTACAAAGTACCAAGATTAGCTGCACATCAAGCCGTCGCTTACAAACACTTTCCTTTCTATTGTCAAGTAGTTGGTATGTGCAAGGACAGCGGACTTTTTGTTCTGGTCTACCATTATTGAACTCTTTGCATGTCCGTTGCATGGCTGCATTTGCTTCAATCGAGAAATGATAGTAAAGTTGATACCTCGAGATTGATCCCTGTACCGATAACGATACCAATGAACCCACAAGGTGTGTACTTTAGCATGCATAGTGCAAATAGCTTGCATTTCTATAAATTGCTGCCCTTTTCGAAAAAATGTCTTATCATCCATTTACTGTTGGAAATCAGTGCCATTAAATCTCTTTCCAATGCTTGGCGATTGAAGTCCTTCGATCAATCGATTCGTACCGAACTTCCATGCTAGGTCTTCATATTATCATGAGCATAGGATCATACTGACCTAAAGATTAACAATTAATCCAAGTAAAATGAGGAAACAACACAAAGGAACACTGTTCCATGTTTCTCTCACTGTTGGTCCTTGAAATACTGTTCCAACATTTACGTAGAAACATTACCCAATGATAGCCACTTATTGGTCTCACGAAGTGCACCTTAGTCCATAGTCCAAGGAAGAAACATTTGTCCATATGGAAATCATTCAATCCTACATTTATTCTACACAGATATCTCACCTTTCGGGAGTGTCCATGTGCCATCTAGAGTTTCATGCTTACGTTCTTGAATTGAAAGTTTGTTGTTATAACTTTTACGAATGAGTAGCAAATGTCGGGGCGGATGGTTTTGTTAGGTAGAAAAACATGTTATCCATGGATATGAGGCGCGACAGTCGAGTAGACGGGAGTTAAGATGGTTTAAGCGAGATTTTGGTGAGCTGGTGGCGAAATCGTTGTCCCCCTTGGGTTTATGTATACATAGCGGATAGCGGCCGGCAGGTCAATGCAAATCCCTGTGGGCCGAGGGGCTAGTTTGATAGTATACTAGTGTGACCACTTTGAGTCAAAGAGAGAGAGGGACACTTTATTGACGTGGAGCCCATATAACTTATGGCCATCACTGCGCAGCATGTTCATCCCATGGCGGAACTGCTTCTTGGTGAACAGAGACTTTATATACTGGTCATGGCGTAGGTGTTTCGTAACCACAACCTTCTTTACTCCCTTAGCCTATTTAATTTCACCATCGTCCGACATCAGAATAGAGTACATCTTGGGACACAGACCGACATACTCCTTAATAGGAACACCTCCACACTCATCCTTCATTTTCCCCGACACCTTCTTATTTACATTACTGTGGTGGGAAGGATCATAGTTGCTAGTGTCAAAGAGATGCCTATTATCCTTCATGTCAGCATACACGTCAGATGTACGGATCTCGAAAAGCAGGGAGTCTGTGTCTGTGTATAGCAGCCTAAGGTTGTTGCCGTATCTGGGCTTCATGGTATTATAATAGAAGTCAAACATTAAGTGCTTTGAAAGATCTAGAATACACATGTCTACATACACCGGACTATTTAACACCAAATGGGTCTTATGCATATGCAGGGCAGCCAGATCATCGTCAATCACTTTATGGCGAGCATAGGCGGGGCTAGCCACAAGCCTACGCATTTTTTTCCTGATGAGCGCACAATCTTATGTCGGCTCACCTCTAGAGATTCTCCATCGTTTTACCAAATACAGAGTTGTTCATAAGTTTATAGAGATCATTCTCAAAGTCGCTGGTTGAGGCCTTGCACAGATCTGTATTCAACTTAATGTAAGGCTCCATCCAGGGACTTTGGTCAAAGGCAAGCGCACGATGAATCTTAGTAAGTCTCATCCCCAAAGACAGATGCAGCTTGAGGTTTCTATAGTGTACCACACACTTATTATTCTGCAGGCTGGGCACCAGCTTCTCAACTCCATTTCGGGTGCTCCCCAAAACACCTAGGAGATCCTTCTGGTAGTAGGGGATAATCGTTGTGTTCGTCATGAAGCATAGCAGGATACTCCAAGTCAACCTCAAGTATGTACCCCATTTCAGCATCATCGGGATGGTCATGGATCTCTAGGTTCTCAAGCCGTTCCACCCACTCAATACCCGAAGTAGGTAGGGCTTGGCTCATCACCCACCCATACAGGTTGATGGCATCGAGGTACTGGATATAGCTCGCTGGTTTATCCTGCTCAAAGCGATGTGATACTATGCTTATTCCACTGTGCAGCCCCTTCTCAATAAAGAGGTGCTTGTCATAATCGGTGAGAAGCTCGAGTTCCACCCCCGTGCTCTTATAGTGGTATAGTAGTGGGCCGGATCAAACCCGTACTGCTTAAGACAGGTTTTCCCGAATGTTTCAAACACATCAGGAGCAGTACGTCCGTGCGTAAATAAATGTCATGGTAGTCCCCCATGTTTTCACAGCCGAATATGTTCCAGACCTTCTGGGCATGTACGTAGTCTTCAGAAGATATACCCTGCTCAGAGAGCTTGCTGTAGAACTCCTGAATCGGCGGCAGAGGAAAATCAAACTTATCCCAGCCGTCCATGAACTCAGAGGGATACACTCCCTTGCGCAGTAGCAGCCGGCGTTTCGTCTGGTCAGGCTCATACTTGGCCGTGACTGCAAAGGCGTCTGGGTTGTTAGCAGACACCAGCTTATCAAGCGAGGCCAGGAAACTGTGCACTATCAATGAAGTGCAACTGTCCAAGGGACAGGGAAATATATTTCTCTATGTTGTTGGGGATACAGTTGATGTTCCCCACCACTTTGCTCATGGTCTGCATCAAGAGATGTGAGTCATAGCCCCGCAGGTTATGGAACACCACAGGTAAGGGCGTTGTTTTAGGGTTCAACCGCAGCTTAAGGTTGCAGGTGTTCTGGGCTGGTCCTCTGTACATACCAGCTATATGGCAGTAGTCGCAGGACGCCCCCCAGTTTCTTTTTACACAAATGACAATGGGTAGTCGCTTTATGCATTCTTTTGTCCTCTCGCATCATGTGGAATATAGAAGGCAGAATGGGTCATTTGTGTTTTGTACATATATGATTACCTTCTTTACTGCCAGCTTTCTAGGAAGTTTCAGGTAGGTGCCACCTTTCAATGGCTGATAGTTGGCAATAACAATCCACAGAGTTGTGACTGACTCAAATTCCCAACAAGAACCTCTGTTGGTCCACTTCTCCAACTGCTCTTGGATATTAGCATTACTCTGGTCCAGCGTATCATTAATATCTTCTGAGAAAAGAACCATCTGCTGCTTATTACGCAATACAAGCTCAACATACTCAGTGCTGCCATCATCGGTGTGCTTGGAGAGTGTTACTTTCAAGGCAAACAGACACTTGATTCCACCTAACTCTTCCAGCTCACCAGTCAAAACTTTACGCATTTTCCGACGCATGCCCTTTAAGAACATCATAAGGTCCAAGCCAAGGGGATGAGACTCAGGAACGCTCATCTCCCATCCATGCAAATAGTTTTTAACAGCCCACTTAGTCTTAATGAACTTAAGACGTGCTGTGGGGACTGGGGACTGGGTTGCCGGGACTGGTCTGGGTGGGACAGGGACTGGTCTGCATGGGGCAGGGGTGGGAACAAGGTGGGTGCCACCCCAGGCCTTAATCTAGCAAATATCTCCTTGTATGTATGGTCAAATTCATTACGCTATTCAAGTGCTTGGAGTGCAACCTTAGAGCGCGGGTAAGGCAGCTTAAAACCGTGAATTGAAACATAATCAGCCACGCCTGACTGATACTCCATGTTTTACTTGCAGCGGATTCGCTGCTTCCATAAACTCCTGTCCAGGGTCGACCTGAAGTAGTTAAGGCCAATGTAGCAGTCCTCACTTCTATATCCTCTCGAGTGCACCTGCGACCTCTTTAGCCTCTTTTGTAGTCATGAGGAAGAAGTAAGAGATTGGCTTGGTGCACATCATTAGGGATAGGGACATCACATTTTGGTCTGGGAAGGTGTTTTGGCACTGGCATATAGATTTGCCATATAGCTAGCGTTGTTAGCCACCCCCTGGCAACTTCCTCAGAAACCCTCGCTTCTGTTTCAAGCTTCTTGATAGCTGTTATGCCTTTCCAGTAGCCCTTAAGACTATAGCAGATCTTCTGTGTGCGACGATCCATATAAATGACCTACTTGGCAAGCCTGTATGCAACCAGCCGTGTCGCAGCCATACCCAGTATAATGAACGCCACCTCGCCCCCTTTCTGAGGGCTCGTAGAAGTCTGAAAGCTGTGGCTGAGTAGTTAAGCCGATCCTAGCGTATATAAGACACACAAAAACAAGCATCAACTCAGAAGTCCACAGACGTCCATCGAAGTCACAGAAGTCAGAAGAAAGACAGCCAGACTCCAAAAGAGTCAACTTCATGATAGGCTGCAAAAGAGACTCAAGTACTTCTACTTTGTGTTCTGCTTGTGGATTGAAATAGAAAATAAACCAACTTTAGGTTGAAAATGGAGTCCTTCATTTACCTATACACCTGTAAGAAAGAGGGGTGGATGTTGCTAAAGCTAAGGCAGTTCATGTATATGACCTCAAGCCTTATCACGGTCCAGAAATAAGTATCCTCGTGATGGGGGATGATGAGGTCGATCCGTCCCTGGGGATGGCAAATGATACAAATCCTCTGACATAAGGAATTGTGAGGTTGATTCCTTCACATGTCCAGTAAATGACTCACATTCGTACACTGGAGATATTGTCTCACCCGCTAGAGCGAATAATGATGTGACCCGTTCACATAGAGTGATCCGTCCTCCCAAGAGATTTTGCTAGAAGTAGGGATTTTCCCTACCCCACAGCGATCTCCAGGTTTCTTGACATGGTACTCATTCAGTCCTGAAGGTATTGGCTCCCCATCTAGAGAGCATAATATACCATTCCCTTTTCATAGAGTAGTTCGGTCGCGTGGGATTAGGGATTTCCCTCCCCTCTCACATCATTCCTGTTCTCTGTCCCAGAGATCAGACCACCGTTCCTCGACAGACACCGCTCATGCGGAAACAGCCTCGGACGGATACAGACACTGCCGGATGCTGGATTGGAGATCAAGGAACAGGGCCCCTGACCTGTCAGACTGCCTGCCGTCCTTATCCACAGCATTCGCCTCTCTTGAGCACTAAGAATGGCCCATACATAGGTCCTGATGCTGTTGTTAATTCGCTCAACGCCAGTCTGTGTAAAGCCCTCAGACGTGTCCAATAGAGGCGCTTACAGTTCTGCCAATAGGCTACGTACTGTGTAATAAAGGTGAAAGGTGTAGAGAGCTTTCACGAGTGGAATATCAGCCTCGAGGTGGTCGTGGGATGACACGCCACAGCCGGATGTTGCACACCACACTGCAAAGTTTGCCTGGTTCTGCCAAAACTACATTGGATTTGTCAACCAGTCTTTTACTACTCTGTCTGCTGTTACCGGCGACACCTTATAGTTACTGAATAGATCAGGAAACTTTGCTGTGAATGTACCACCATTGTGAACAACTTGAATTGTTTGTCGGGTTTGTTTACTTCCCGCCAAAATGGCTGAATACACCCCAACCGTTTTATATGTAGCTTTTCTATTGAAACTAAAGGCTTGCTTATTCATAGTGCTATGTATCACACTCTGTCAAATGTTCAAAGTGGTGACGCTGTGTCCCTGCAAAATGCTGTTGACAATAGTGCAGGTGATCTTTGTGTAGGTCTTAGGCCAATCACGTATACTGTGGGTTGGTATAACACTGAAACATATGTGTCCATTAGAAATTTCTACAGGGAAAGAAGAAGGTGTCATTTTGCCCCCAAGCCTCAGGAACTTCAAAATTCTTCAGGATGAATTTACAACTCTAGGGCTTACTTTGGAGAATAATGCTCATGATGATTGGGCTATACAATGTGGCGACGGTGTGTTAAAAAATGTTGGGTCTTGATAAGCTAACTCTGGTTGGAAGATGGATTCCTTCAGGTCGTTATGATGCCCCCTGGCCCGTCATCTTTAGCTTCTATAACCCACTTTGTGTTCACCTCGATCAAGTCAGTACCACACACAACATGCTTGACGGTGAGGGCTCTTTTGGTAATATTATAACCACAAACATCGCTAATCCTGTGTCAAAACGTGTTACTGTCGAGGCTGTGAATGAGTTAAAGGTTCAGATAAGGGATAATAAGGGACATCTATTCAACAATCATGACTTTTCTATTGGTGTTGCTCTTCAATTTATAAGATGTCAATAAAAGCAAGTATTTATGGACCAAGGAAAAAACGGCAGGAACAAGTGAGCCTGCTGACCAACGATCTGTTGTAATATCTTTAGACCAACCTTTACAGCTGGAACAAGGCAACGTAATAAACTTTTATACAGCCACTCCAAACAGAGGGTCTACTTGTACTTGTACTGTCCTTATCACTCCTTATTGAAGGCAGTATGAAACAACAACCAATCTGGAGCCGCTTGAAGAAAAGCGCACCAGACTGTTTCAATTGGTTTTATTTCCTTGTAAAGCAGTTCGGCAACTTACTGCTAAAAAAAAAGAAAACAAGAAAAAAACATGTATGAACATGCCATCAGAGGGCGCCAGGTAAGGTGGGTTGTACAAGGAGGGAGACAGTTGCAGTTTTATATTGTATATTGTGTATACATGCCAAAGATTAATAGAAGTGAGACTAAGGGAGAAGTTGCTTTAGTATTGGTATCTTTACAGGACAAGATTAATGATTTTAAAAATTTTTCTTTGATGATTTAAAATTAAGTATAAAATTTGAAAAATGAAATAAAAATAATGAAAAATGATATGAGGTGCTCCTAATTTGAGTGCTAAAGGATGCAAAATATAGATGGTTTCTCACACTGGGGGCCGCTCTAGTGCATTAAAGTAAGAAATAAATTGGCCCTCAAGTACACCATGTCCTTTCAAGGACTTGGGTTCCTGAATAGAAATTTTTTTATTGAGGGATAGAAGAAAATAACTTAAAGGTGAACAGAGAATGATTGAAGAGTTAGAGAGTTATGATGGGTTTAATGAAGTGAGGAGGGTCGATACAAAACGTTTACTATTGTGAATGTATGAGATGGTGTATTTTATGTTATCTTGTTGGAACAAGTCATGGGTGTTTAGTGTGTAATTAAGGGAATTAAGTTTGCTGATGAGTGGGGTGCGGAGGTTTGAGTAATTGGGGCATTCAAAGAAGAAGTGATGAGAGGTTTCTGGCATAGGACAGTAATGACAGATAGGGTTGGGATGTAAGGAGCGATAGTGTTTGCTTTTGTAGTATTGTAGAGGGGGGTTATTTAATGCTATTAATGTTAAGATCTTGTCGGAAAATATGTTATTACTGAAGGTATGGGGTTTATAGTCTTTTGCGGATTTAATATGTTTGAAGGCTGAGGAGGAGTTGTTCCACTCTTCTTGCCAGGTTTGTATTGTTTATTTATGATAGAATAGTGTGTGTTTAGATCTAAGGGTATGGGTTGGATAAAGGGATTAGAATGAGATGTTTTGGCTTCTGACTCTATAGTTTCATTTCCCTGGATTCCGCAATGAGCAGGAATCCAGGCTATTAAGGTATAATAGTTGTGATGAGCAAGAAGAGTGGAAAGGTATTTGATTTCATGGATGAAGGGATTTAGGGTTTTTTTTCTGAGTGCAATAACAACTGAGAGGGAATCTGTGAGGATTATAGGGTTTGGAAGGTTAGTATGAAGAGCTAAATACAGATAATTTATGATGGCTAAAGCTTCAGCTACAAAGATGGAAAAAAAAGAATGAATACGTGAGGATTTACTATATTTTAGAGATGGGATAGTAAGGGCGCAGGAGGTATCTGTGTAGATATGAGTAGAGTTTGAGGGGAGTTGACTGGTGAGCTGAAAAGCAAAATTTTTATTGTATGCAGGGTTGTCTTTAATTACTTTGTCAGTTAGATCAGTGTTTAATAAAGGGTTAATTAGATGCCAGGGTGGAAAGGGGTATGCAGACAGAGGTGATATGATGGGATGAGATAATGTGAAAGGGAGGGTTGGTTAGTTTACGTTTACGTAAATTCTTAAAACATATGTTTGGTAGGAAGATTATGGGTTTTAGATCTTATTTGATATTTGAGGGTGGATTTTAGAAGCTGTAAAGGGATTGGGGGAAACCGGTGGAAGCCTGGAGAGGAATTATACGTGTAGATTGGTTAGATTTAGTGATGTCTCTGAGAGTGGCTGATTCAGCAATATCTAATTTGTGGATGGTAGTTTTACATGCAGTGATGATAGATGGGGCTCTATAAAGAATGTATTGTAATGAGAATGATGAATGGATTTTGCATCATGTTGATTTGTTGGTGTCCCAGGAAGTGCCACTGATGTATCTAATGAGGTTGGTGATTTTTTGGCACTTCAAGACTGTTTGTGATGTGGTCTCTCCAGGTTAGACCTTTGTCGAGGATGATTCCAAGATATTTTGTAGAGTCGTGTTTAAGGATGGGTTTATTGTTAAAGTAAAAAGTGGGGAGATGATGTTTTTTGTTACTTCCAAAGTGAACAGTTTTTGATTTTGAGGGGGAAAAGGAAACGCCCCATTTAGAGGCCCATTTTTGAATATTGAGTAGGTGATTTTGTAAAGATTTGGTGAGTCTGGATGATAGTTTACCAGTTGTCCATATGGTAATGTCATCTGCATAAATAGAGGTGGGAATGTCATTAATAAATATGTTAAAGAGAGTAGGGGATATTACACTACCCTGAGGTACTCCATTGTCTGTGGCTTTAACTAGAAGGGTTCTATTAGATAGGAAGTTATGAATCCAATTTTATTGTTGAGGAGACCTTTATTAATGGTGTCAGTAAGGAGAAGAACGTTATCGATAGTACTATGGTGGGGTCGAAAAGCTGTGAGATTGGGATGATATAGATTATTGTGCTCAAGGTGCCAGGAAATTCTGTTATTTAAGATGGATTTTTTTGGAGGCATCAGAGGTGAGGCTGATTGGACGGTGGGAATGAGAATCGTGGGAGTAAAGACTGGGTTTTAGAATGGGTATAATTATAGAAGAACTCCAAGAAGGAGGGGTAGTAGAAGATTGTCATAATTGGTTAAACATTTGTAGGAGTACCTCAAGGGAATTGGGAGAGAGATGAAGAAAAAAGGGGTATATACGAAGGGTTTTTCCAGGCGATGTATTTTTATTTTTTTTGTTAACTGCATTTGTTATTTTTTGAATAGTGAAAGGTTCATTAAGAGGAGAAGTTTCATTGAATTTTTGTTGATTAGTGGTGGTGATGGATTCAGGTTTAAAGTCAGGGGGTAGATAATTATTAGAGCTAGTTTCTACGAAATGAGATGCAAGAACATTAGTGATTTGTTGATTGCTATTTGTATAAAGATTATTATGGGTTGTTAGAAGAGGGGGGATCGGGGAGTGAGAATGATTGTCTTTTAAAATATTAACTGTGCTCCAAAGTTTGAGATTAGGAGAATTTAAAGACGAACATTTGTCTTTCCAGTATTTAGCTTTTGTTTGCTTTAAAGTGTATTTGACTTTAGCAATTGATTTTTTGAGTTGAATTTTGTTATCAAGGGTTTTATTATGATAATATCTATTACGATCTTTCAAGTGAGGACAAGTGAGCTATGTCAATTGGAGTGTTGTAAAAATTTTCATACGAGGTAAGCGGTTTGTTGAGTTTTTGAAAAAGTGGCCAATTAGCTTTTTTACGATCCATTTTGGTGATGGCGAGGAGGCGGGGGATGAGATTGAATGGTTATTGGTAATGGAGATGATAGAGTGATCACTTCCCATTGTATTGTGAGTGTTTTTAAAGAAGAATTTATGCGAAATATCTTGAGAAATGGGAATTGGAACAGGAATATTTGAACCGTTATTATGGAAGTGAGTAGGAGAACTATCGTTGAGAAGAGTAATATTGTTGTCTTGGATTATTTTAAACAGGGAATTGCCTTTACTGTTTGGGAGGGGGTGATACCAAAAGGGGTGATGGACATTAAAATCACCAACTATTATATTTCGAGGAAGATTGAGAAAAAGGCTGATATTGATCTGTGTCAAGGGAGTTCAGATTGTCATACATGTTTGAGATATGATAAATTTGGTTTCAAATGTTAAATTGAATGGTTTGATGTTCTATTCCAGAAGTTAAACTAATGATTTTGTATGGAATGTTTTGATTGATTAGAATAACTAGTCCTCCGTGGTTTGCTGAAGTTCTGTCATTTTGAATGATATTATAATTTGGATTTTTTGGATTGTGAGTAGATTTAAGAAAAGTATCTTGTAGGCAGGTTATTGTTGGCTTGGGATTGGAATTTTGGAGGAAATGAGAAAATTCAGTTTGTTGAGATTGAAGGCCTTGGCAATTCCATGACCATATTGTGATATTTGATTGATGAGAGGAGTTCAAAGAGTGAGTTGAATTATTTAGGTCATGTGGAGGGGGGAATTTGGAGTTGAGAAGAGTGATGAGAAGTGATAATATTAGAAAGGATGAAAGGATGAGAGGAGCAGGATGGTAGATACAATGGGATGCTTTCATCAGATTTATGAAGGTGGATGATTAAGATAATGTTGTAGGTGATTGGTAACGATAGAATGTTGGTTTATTGCTTGGGTACTGGGGAGGATGTTGACATTGAGTAGTTCTTTGGCAAATGCGGAGAGAATATTGGGTTTTGAATCGGGTGAGAGGTGAGATGAGAGGATAGCTGTGGAGAGGTAACTGAAGTCAGATCATTTGATAGCTGGGGAGGGTTGTGTTGACTGAGTGGATTGGTAAATTGGAGCAGAGGAAGGAGTTTGGTTGATTTAGATGAATGAGAGAGGTAGGAAGTTTTAGTTTTGGGGATAGTGGGTGATGTCGAAGCAGGGAGAGGAGAAGGGGAGGGGGAAGGGGAGGGGGAAGGGGAGAAACATAAGATGGTTGAGGATGGGGAGTCAGGGGAACAAGGGATGCTGCTTGGGTGTATGGAATGTTTTTGCAGAATTTGATTTGATTGATTGGGCTTTACTGTAATAGCGACAGCCTTTATAGGATGCGCTGTGGTTACCACCACAATTGGAACATTTTTTTCTCTTTAGTTTGACATTGAGTAAAGGGGTGGTGCTCTCCACAGCTTGGACAAGAGGTGTTATTTGGGTATATCCGTTGCATTTAAAACATCTGGTGGGGTTGGGTATGTAATGTTTAACGTTGTGAAAGGAGTATCTTATTTGTACTTTGGTGGGAGGATAGGAGTAGAAAGGGTTAGTTCAACAGATTCTGTAGGTGTGAATTTTCCTAGTCTTCGGATATTGATAACATCAAAAGGTTTGAGTGCCAAAAGGAGATCAGAATCTGGAATGTCAGTAGTAATACCATGAATGATGCCTTTAGTTTCAGGTTTTTTTGGTTGAAGAATTTTTGTGGTGACGGGTATTTTTCCAAGAGAGAGGGTGTTTTGCAAAAGCGTGGCTTGTAATTTTGAAACTATGAGCGTAATAGTGGAACCTGTTTTGGTGGTGATGAAAACTGGACCTATGATGTCGATGATCTCTTTTTGAACGATGATGGGGTTTATTTTAACTATGTTGAGTTTGTTGCTAAATATATTTACTTTTACAGTTTGTGGAGGGGGGGGGTTATTTGTTGTTGTTTGTGAGGAAGTGAGGGAGATGATTCATGGGGTCGTTTTCTTTGAAGGGGTTGTTGTTCGGAGGACTCGTCCATTGAAATGTAGGGCGAGGACAAGCAAGACGAATAGAGTTTGTGAGGGGAAGTTATAGTTAAGGGGTTGTCAGAGCGAGGCTCTAGGTTGTTGGTGGATAGAGGGCTGTTCATGGTATGGGCGATTGTGATGTATGAAATGAACACACAAAATGATAATATAATGCCGTTTAACTAAAATAAGGAAATGGTGCTTGAATCGTAAATGAAATCAGGTGCAAAAACAGAACAAAAGAAAAAAACATTTTGATGAAGGTAATGGATGCCTTCAAGAATAACAACTCTTATGAGGTAATCCGATGTCCGAAAACTGGCCAACCTCAGGAGAAACATACACAACATGAATTACATTTGCAGCAACTAATTAGCTTAAATATTATCTGTACACTCCAAAGACAGTGGCAGACAACTGAGCGCTCCAATCATAGCAGGCACACCAGTCAAATTTGTACGCTAATAATCACAGCCGGCAATCAATGCGTGCACATATGAATCAGACTAATTAGTAAACGAGGGTATAAGGTATAGAAATGAACACAGAAGAGCGTATCACTGAACTTGAGAGTGGTGTAAAGGAGTTGTGGTTATATATATATATTATATGAAAGACGAAAAATAGACCTGGAGTGAAATGGAGACTAAGTATGATGACCTTGTGGAACTGAAGGACTTGGTGAGAGATCTGGAGGTTAAGAACGATGATCTTATGGAGCGAGTGGAACGCCTAGAGAAGCTTGTTAGCAGGTTGTGAACGGCACACTAGATCGACAACAAACTAGCCCCTCGGCCCAGATTTGGGGGTCGGGTCCGAGGCGCCCTAGGGTGAGAAACAAAATTGTATAAACCGGTCGAGTACCATCTTGGCGACGCAGTTTAGCTCCGTCCTTCGTTGGTATAAGCGCAGCGAGGTCAGGGTGAGCAAAAATATTGTACAAGCTACCAAGGGGTGAAGTAGTCACATGGCAGAGGTTCTGTTCCAGAACCGCTACCATGTAAACTACTGCTGCCGCAGAACCTCTCTGGTGCAAAAATTAACCTGGTAACCCCAATTTGTCCCGTTTTTAAGTATAAAAAACATCAAAGAAGAAAATGCTAGAACTGCGCGCAGTTTGGCCTAATACATATAAATAATCTTTAAGATGCGGTTTATATAAATATCAACTACGTAAGTTGTTCCGCAGTCGATCATAATTCTAGTTTATCAGCGTCGTGACTATTGATTGATCATAACGTCCATTGATCTGCTCTCTCTCCTCTCTCTCTCCTCTCTCTCGCACTCTCTCTTCTCTCTCTCTCATTCTCTCTTCCCTCTCTCTTGTTTTACTTTCTTTCTATTTATCTGTCTTGCATGTTTCTCTTATTAAGATAGAGAGGATAAAAGAGAGAGAGGGAGGGTAAGAGAGAGAGAGAGAGAGAGAAAGAGGGCAAGAAAGAGAGGGTACGAGAGAATGAGAGAGAAAAGGAGTCAGAGATAGAGAGAGAGAGGAGTCAGAGATAGAGAGAAAGACAGAGAAAGTGTGAGAAAGAGACAGAGATGAAAGAGAGGGTGAGAGATAGGGAGAGAAAGACAGAGAGAGAGAGAGATTATGAGAGAAAGACAGAGAGAGAGAGTATGAAATAGCAACTGAAATTCTAAAAGTAGCATAATAACGATTTGCAAATGTTGATAAGATAGCGGATAGACACCAATTTGTGGGGTGGTCTCACTTTATGATAACTAATAGAGGTTATGATGTTCACGTAAACGAGACATGGTTCTCATGAATACGTTTGGAGCGTGTAAGTTTAGTTAAGCAGTTAATCGTCACAATGCTCTATGTCAAGGAACTCGGCATATTAGTCTCCATTCACAGGATATTATTAAGAATTTTCATTGCATCATCGACGTACAGTAGGGTTCGCAACAAATTCTATGATTATAAATTTGCTTAGACATGTTTCACATATAATTATCACTGTTAAAATAGTCTTTATATGGTATGATTATTAAAAATGAACTATTTATCCCATTTCAGATTTTGTTAAGATATGCTTCCGATAGAACTGTCACTGATTGAGACAATTTGGTGGATTATTTCATGTTGGATGACATTGTCAGTGACAATCGATATATTTCTTCAGTTCAGGTTTACACACAAAACACACGCTCCACGGCCGACTCGGTCGCCCGGCCCATATATGATTCTGTTAATGCCTATATAAATGTCATCGAAGCGGTACATTCTACAATGTGTGGCTCTATAGTCTGTTCCTTTCATGTAGGGATCTGTTGTCATGGCGAGGTCTGTCGGGTTATCTAAGGTTGGGAATTGATTTCTGGTGATATTCATGTCCCATACGACTGCGCAGGTTTCGAAATAACCAGGCATGTGGAACCCTGGAACCGGGGCCCCATTCATAGTCGCTACGTTCTCAAAAATGATCATATTTTTGTTAACGTTGTGGACCTCGGCCGCCCATCCGTCGGAAGTAGAATAGTCCCCAGCTGTGAACACATGGAAGGCATGAGATTCATACTTCACCTCCAATAAATGGTCTATTATCGATCCGCACTATTACGAACTTCGAATGTGGTTAAAACATGCCTGCTTTGACAAAGAGAAAGTAGTTTGTCTTACCCCATCCATTGTTAGTGTTTGAATCCCCGACGTTCATGGACCAACGACTGACGTCATACAGACCGAATCTCGCGCGGATTTGATTGTTGGTGGCTGTCGGCGTCACCAGCAGAACTCCTTGTCGTCGGCACGGATTGTCAGGAGCCCCACGGGTCGTTACTGGGGCTGTCACGGCGGAAATTCACTGAAATTGACCTGTGGCTGGGTTTTGGGTAATTCGTACAATTCTTGTTAGAAGTCGCACTCTACAACATAGATAGTCCCTATGAGTGACCGCGTACATATCAAATTTAACCGATAATTTCGCCAAATTTCGTAATTCAACCACTGTAAATTAAAAACGTATGTATCGATCGTTATGTACATAGAGAACATCCATAATGTCAAACGTATATTCCGACTTACCGCTCGCGTTAAGATTATATAATCCCACTGTCGTAACGCGCTTAACCGCCAGTAATGCTGCAGTCAGATATATCGCCATGTTTGTACCTCGGTTTTCGTTAATAGAGAGTAAGTTTAGTAGTATTTAGTTACCGATGAAGTAAATGTCTTAGTGCCAGTGCTGTCTTGGAGCTTATTATGTCTCATTTTAAGGCCTATAGACCAGGAAGTGAATGGATGGTTTTTTTCGAAGATCCAAAATAGAATTTCTTCGACATGCTCAGCGATTTTGTATCCACTACTGAAACAAAATGTGAGAATGCGAGGGATAGGGTATGAGCGGGAGTGATAGACAGAGCGAGGGAGAGAGTCAGAGGTAGACAGAGGGGTTAAGAAAGAATGAGAGAGATAGAGATAGGGGTAAGAGAGTATGATAGAGAGAGATAGAAATAGGGAGAAGGTAAGAGGGAGGGAAAGGGCACGAGAGAGAGAGAGAGTAAGAGAAAGAGAGTAAGAGAGAGAGAATGAGATAGAACGAGGCATATATGTAGAGAGAGTGTAACAGAGTGGGGGTAAGAGAGAATATGTGAAAGAGAATGAGAAAATGAGAATGAGATAAAGAGAAAGACAGAGTGACATATATATAGAGAATGAGAGATACAGAGAGAGAGACGGTGATAGAGATAGAGAGAGAATAAGAGGGAGAGAGAAACAGGGAGAGGGAGGGAGAGATAAACAGGGTGTGAGATAGATAAAGAGAGAGGTACAAAAGAATGAGGGAGAGATAGAGAGAGTTAGAGATAGGGGTAAGCAAGAATGAGAGAGAGACGGGGTAATAGAGATATAGGATACAAAAGAGAGTGAGAGAGAGAGTTAAGAGAAAGAGAGAGAGAGTTGGTAAGAGAGAATGAAGAAGAGAGAGAGAGTGCGTAATAAAGAATGAGAGAGAGAGTTAGAGCAAGATAGAGATAGAGAAAGAGAGAGATACTGAGTAAGATACAGAGAAAGAGGTATAGAGAGAGATGAGAGAGGAGAGAGAGAATGACGGCAATGGAGAGGTAGAGAGAAGGTAAGTGAGGGAGAGAGAGGGTAGGAGAGAATAAAGGATAGAGAGATCGAGAGAGATGGTAGGGGTAGTGAGAGAGGGCATAGAGAGAGAGAAATGAAGCAAGAGAGGGCAAGAGAGAGAGAAGGGCTGAGAGAAAGGAGATGAGAAAATGACAGAAAGAGAGATAGAGTGAGCGAGTGAGTGAGAGAGAAAAGGTAAAAGAGAATGAGAGGGACAGAGATAGTTAGACAGAAAGAGCGAGAGAGAAAATAGGAGAGAGACAAACAGACAAAGGATAAGAGTGAGATAGAGAGAGAGAGAATGTGAGTGAGATAGAGAGGGAAAGTGAAGGAGAGAGAGAGAGGTACGCGGGAATGTGAGTGAGAGCAAGAGGCACAACGAGAGAGAATAAGAAAGACAGAGACTGAGAGACAGATAGTGATGATGAGAGAGAAAAAAAACGAGAGACAGAGAGAGTGAGAGAGATGAGGTAAAAAAGAATGAAAGAGACAGAGAGTGACAGAGAGAGAATGAGAGATGGAGAGAGTGTATGAGAGAATGCAAGAGAGATAGCACAAGAGAGAGAGACATAGAGTGTGTGTGAGAGAGATAAAGAGAGAGGGGGTAAGAGAGAATGAGAGAGACAGAGTGGGAGAGAGATGGTGAGAGGGAAATATAGAGAGTGAAAGAGGGTGAAATAAATTGAGAGAGAGAGGGCATGAGAGAGAGAGGGTGACGGAGAGAGGGAGAGAGACAAAGAAAGGCAGAGAGAGAGGATAAGAGAGAATAAGAGAGAGATTGGGGTAAGTTCGAATAAGAGAGATAAAGAAAGATATAGAGGGTAAGAGGGAGAGAAAGAGGGTACGAGAGAGAGAGAGATAGTAAGTGAGAAATAGCGGGTAAGAGAGAGAGAAAGAGTAAGAGTGAATGTAAGAATCTACCCTGCTTCTCTTTCCACTTCACGAATTGGGAATGTATTTGGTTGAAACTGGAATTTCATAGAGCTCGCCTTGTAAACCAGTGGCTGTGTGCGCATGTGTGTGCGCAGGTATCCGTGTGTGTATGTGTGTGTGTGTGTGTGTGTGTGTGTGTGTGTGTGTGTGTGTGTGTGTGTGTGTGTGTGTGTGTGTGTGTGTGTGTGTGTGTGTGTGTGCGTGTGCGTGTTTGTTTGTTTGTTTGTGTTTTTGTGAGTTGGAGCCTGAGTATGGGTAAGTGAGAATGAGAGAGAGTGGGTAACAGAGAGAAAGAGAATGAGAGAGAAAGAGACAGATATATAGAGAGGGAAATAGAGAGAGGAGGGGGGGTAAGAGAGAATAGGTGAAAGAGAGAATGAAGAAGAGAGAGTGGGTAACAATGAATGAGAGAGCGATGGTTAGAGTGAGAGAGAGAGAGGGAAAGAGAAAGAGAGTGAACGAGAGAAAGAGGGAGAGAGGGAGAGTGAGGCGATGAGAGAAAGAGAGTGAGACTGAGACAGAGATAGCAAAGAGAGATAGAGGAGAGAATGAGAGAGGAAGAGAGAGAGCGAATGAGGGAGAGGGTAAGAGGGAGAGAATGATAAAGAGACATACATTGAGAGAGGGTAACACAGAGAGAGTGAGGGAGTAAGAGAGAGAGAATGAGAGAGAAAGAGACAGATATATATTGAAAAGAGAGAGAGAGGAGAGAGAGACCAGAGAGAGAGAGAGAGAGAGAGAGAGAGAGAGAGAGAGAGAGAGAGAGAGAGAGAGAGAGAGAGAGAGAGAGAGAGAGAGAGTCAGTGCCAAATACGTGATTAATGTGACGCTGGATATCCATGTTTCCACATACTGCTAAGAGGGATCACTCGGAATGGCTATAGCAATGAGTTCATAGATGTAGCTTTATTTCGTTCGACAAGAGGAAGCACAAAACTGGGCGCCCAGTAACAAATGCTGATACATGTACTACAGTCTACTGCAATCAATATTTCTCAAATAAGCATGATTCGTTACCGAGACATGTTTTTATGAAAACGTTTGGACTGCGCAACAAAATTGTGTAAACCCCATACATGAGAATAAACAACCGCGATGCTTGGAAGTATAATTAAACAGTAAAAACTCACAATGCTCTATGTCAAGGAACTCACCATATTAGTCTCCATTCACAGGATATTATCAAGATTGTTCATTACACCATCGACGCACAGTAGGGTTAGCAACTAAGTTTATGATTATAAATTTTCACATATAATTATCACTGTTAAAATAGTCTTTATAAGGTATGGTTAGTAAAAATGAACTATTTATCCCATTTCAGATTTTTTTAAGATATGCTTCCGATAGAACTGTTATTGATTGAGACAATTTGATGGATTATTTCATGTTGGATGACACTGTCAGTTACACTCGATATATTTCTTCAGTTCAGGTTTACACACAAAACACACGCTCCAAGGCCGACTCTGTCGCCCGGCCCATATATGACTCTGTTAATGCCAATAAAAATGTCATCGAAGCGGTACATTCTACAATGTGTGGCTCTATAGTCTGTTCCTTTTATGTAGGGATCTGTTGTCATGGCGAGGTCTGTCGGGTTTTCTAAGATTGGGAATTTATTTCTAGTGATATTCATGTCCCATACGACTGGGCAGGTTTCGAAATAACCAGGCAAGTAGTTACCTGGAACTGGGGGCCCCATTCCCATTTATAATGTTCTCAAAAATGGTCATTTGTTTGTGGAAGTTGTGGACCTCGGCCTCCCAGCTTCGGAAGTCGAAGAGTCCCCACCTGTGAACACATGAAAGTCATAAGATTCATACTTCACCTCCAATAAATGGTCTATTATCGATCCGCACTATTACGAACTTCGAATGTGGTTAAAACATGCCTGCTTTGACAAAGAGAAAGTAGTTTGTCTTACCCCATCCATTGTTAGTGTTTGAATCCCCGACGTTCATGGACCAACGACTGACGTCATACAGACCAAATCTCACGCGGATTTGATTGTTGGTGGCTGTCGGCGTCACCCGCAGAACTCCTTGTCGTCGGCACGGATTGTCAGGAGCCCCCACGGGTGGTTACTGGGGCTGTCACGGCGGAAATCCACTGAAATTGACCTGTGGCTGGGTTTTTTGGGTAATTCGTACAATTCTTGTTAGAAGTCGCACTCTACAACATAGATAGTCCCTATGAGTGACCGCGTACATATCAAATTTAAACGATAATTTCGCCAAATTTCGTAATTCAACCACTGTAAATTAAAAACGTATGTATCGATCGTTATGTACATAGAGAACATCCATAATGTCAAACGTATATTCCGACTTACCGCTCGCGTTAAGATTATATAATCCCATTGTCGTAACGCGCTTGTCTGTACCTCGGTTTTCGTTAATAGAGAGTAAGTTTAGTAGTATTTAGTTACCGATGAAGTAAATGTCTTGGTGCCAGTGCTGTCTTGGAGCTTATTATGTCTCATTTTAAGGCCTATAGACCAGGAAGTTAATGGATGGGTTTTTTTCGAAGATCCAAAATAGAATTTCTTCGACATGCTCAGCGATTTTGTATCCACTACTGAAACAAAATGTGAGAGAATGCGAGGGATAGGGTATGAGCGGGAGTGATAGACAGAGCGAGGGAGAGAGTCAGAGGTAGACAGAGGGGTTAAGAAAGAATGAGAGAGATAGAGATAGGGGTAAGAGAGTATGATAGATAGAGATAGAAATAGGGAGAAGGTAAGAGGGAGGGAAAGAGTACGAGAGAGAGAGAGAGTAAGAGAAAGAGAGTAAGAGAGAGAGAATGAGATAGAACGAGGCATATATGTAGAGAGAGCGTAACAGAGTGGGGGTAAGAGAGAATATGTGAGAGAGAATGAGAGATAAAGAGAAAGACAGAGTGACATATATATATATAGAGAATGAGAGATACAGAGAGAGAGACGGTGATAGAGATAGAGAGAGAATAAGAGGGAGAGAGAAACAGGGAGAGGGAGGGAGAGATAAACAGAGTGTGAGATAGATAAAGAGAGAGGTACGAAAGAATGAGGGAGAGATAGAGAGAGTTAGAGATAGGGGTAAGCAAGAATGAGAGAGAGACGGGGTAATAGAGATATAGGATATAAAAGAGAGTGAGAGAGAGAGTTAAGAGAAAGAGAGAGAGAGTTGGTAAGAGAGAATGAAGAAGAGAGAGAGAGTGTGTAATAAAGAATGAGAGAGAGAGTTAGAGCAAGATAGAGATAGAGAAAGAGAGAGATACTGAGTAAGATACAGAGAAAGAGGTATAGAGAGAGATGAGAGAGGGAGATAGAGAATGACGGCAATGGAGAGGTAGAGAGAAGGTAAGTGAGGGAGAGAGAGGGTAGGAGAGAATAAAGGATAGAAAGATCGAGATGGTAGGGGTAGTGAGAGAGGGCATAGAGAGAGAGAAATGAAGCAAGAGAGGGTAAGAGAGAGAGAAGGGCTGAGAGAAAGGAGATGAGAGAATGACAGAAAAAGAGATAGAGCGAGCAAGTGGGAGAGAGAGAAAAGGTAAAAGAGAATGAGAGGGACAGAGACAGAGATAGTTAGACAGAAAGAGCGAGAGAGAAAATAGGAGGGAGACAAACAGACAAAGGATAAGAGTGAGATAGAGAGAGAGAGAATGTGAGTGAGATAGAGAGGGAAAGTGAGGGAGAGAGAGAGAGGTACGCGGGAATGTGAGTGAGAGCAAGAGGCACAACGAGAGAGAATGAGAAAGACAGAGACTGAGAGACAGATAGTGATAATGAGAGAGAAAAAAACGAGAGACAGAGAGAGTGAGAGAGATGAGGTAAAAAAGAATGAAAGAGACAGAGAGTGACAGAGAGAGAATGAGAGATGGAGAGAGTGTATGAGAGAATGCAAGAGAGATAGCATAAGAGAGAGAGACATAGAGTGTGTGTGAGAGAGATAGAGAGAGAGAGGGTAAGGGAGAATGAGAGAGACAGAGTGGGAGAGAGATGGTGAGAGGGAAATATAGAGAGAGAAAGAGGGTGGAATAGATTGAGAGAGAGAGGGCATGAGAGGGAGAGGGTGACGGAGAGAGAGAGAGACAAAGAAAGGCAGAGAGAGAGGATAAGAGAGAATAAGAGAAAGATTGGGGTAAGTTCGAATAAGAGAGTAAAAGAAAGATATAGAGGGTAAGAGGGAGAGAAAGGGAGTTCGAGAGAGAGAGAGACAGTAAGTGAGAAATAGCGGGTAAGAGAGAGAGAAAGAGTAAGAGTGAATGTAAGAATCTACCCTGCTCCTCTTTCCACTTCACGAATTGGGAATGTATTTGGTTGAAACTGGAATTTCATAGAGCTCGCCTTGTAAACCAGTGGCTGTGTGCGCATATGTGTGCGCAGGTATCCGTGTGTGTATGTGTGTGTGTGTGTGTGTGTGTGTGTGTGTGTGTGTGTGTGTGTGTGTGTGTGTGTGTGTGTGTGTGTGTGGTGTGTGTGTGTGTGCGTGTTTGTTTGTTTGTGTTTTTGTGAGTTGGAGCCTGAGTATGGGCAAGTGAGAATGAGAGAGAGTGGGTAACAGAGAGAAAGAGAATGAGAGAGAAAGAGACAGATATATAGAGAGGGAAATAGAGAGAGAGGGGGGGTAAGAGAGAATAGGTGAAAGAGAGAATGAAGAAGAGAGAGAGGGTAACAATGAATGAGAGAGCGATGGTTAGAGTGAGAGAGAGAGAGGGAAAGAGAAAGAGAGTGAACGAGAGAAAGAGGGAGAGTGACAGAGAGAAAGAGAGTGAGACTGAGACAGAGATAGAGAAAGAGATAGAGAGAGAATGAGAGAGGAAGAGAGAGAGCGAATGAGGGAGAGGGTAAGAGGGAGAGAATGATAGAGAAAGAGACATACATTGAGAGAGGGTAACACAGAGAGAGAGGGAGTAAGAGAGAGAGAATGAGAGAGAAAGAGACAGATATATTGAAAGAGGATACCAGAGAGAGAGAGAGAGAGAGAGAGAGAGAGAGAGAGAGAGAGAGAGAGAGAGAGAGAGAGAGAGAGAGAGAGAGAGAGAGAGTCAGTGCCAAATACGTGATTGATATGACGCTGGATATCCATATGTTTCCACATACTGGTCAGAGGGATCTCTCCGAATGGCTATAGCAATGAGTTCATAGATATAGCTTTATTTCGTTCGACAAGAGGAAGCACAAAACTGGGCGCCCAGTAACAAATGCTGATACATGTACTACAGTCTACTGCAATCAATATTTCTCAAATAAGCATGATTCGTTACCGAGACATGTTTTTATGAAAACGTTTGGACTGCGCAACAAAATTGTGTAAACCCCATACATGAGAATAAACAACCGCGATGCTTGGAAGTATAATTAAACAGTAAAAACTCACAATGCTCTATGTCAAGGAACTCACCATATTAGTCTCCATTCACAGGATATTATCAAGATTGTTCATTACACCATCGACGCACAGTAGGGTTAGCAACTAAGTTTATGATTATAAATTTTCACATATAATTATCACTGTTAAAATAGTCTTTATAAGGTATGGTTATTAAAAATGAACTATTTATCCCATTTCAAATCTTTTTAAGATATGCTTCCGATAGAACTGTTACTGATTGAGACAATTTGGTGGGTTATTTCATGTTGGATGACACTGTCAGTTACAATCGATATATTTCTTCAGTTCAGGTTCACACACAAAACACATGCTCCAAGTCCGACTCTGTCGCCCGGCCCATATATGACTCTGTTAATGCCAATAAAAATGTCATCGAAGCGGTACATTCTACAATGTGTGGCTCTATATTCTGTTCCTTTTATGTAGGGATCTGTTGTCATGGCGAGGTCTGTCGGGTTTTCTAAGTTTGGGAATTTATTTCTAGTGATATTCATGTCCCATACGACTGGGCAGGTTTCGAAATAACCAGGCAAGTAGTTACCTGGAACTGGGGCCCCATTCCCATTTATAATGTTCTCATAAATGGTCATTTGTTTGTGGAAGTTGTGGACCTCGGCCTCCCAGCTGGAAGTCGAAGAGTCCCCACCTGTGAACACATGAAAGTCATAAGATTCATACTTCACCTCCAATAAATGGTCTATTATCGATCCGCACTATTACGAACTTCGAATGTGGTTAAAACATGCCTGCTTTGACAAAGAGAAAGTAGTTTGTCTTACCCCATCCATTGTTAGTGTTTGAATCCCCGACGTTCATGGACCAACGACTGACGTCATACAGACCAAATCTCACGCGGATTTGATTGTTGGTGGCTGTCGGCGTCACCCGCAGAACTCCTTGTCGTCGGCACGGATTGTCAGGAGCCCCACGGGTGGTTACTGGGGCTGTCACGGCGGAAATCCACTGAAATTGACCTGTGGCTGGGTTTTGGGTAATTCGTACAATTCTTGTTAGAAGTCGCACTCTACAACATAGATAGTCCCTATGAGTGACCGCGTACATATCAAATTTAAACGATAATTTCGCCAAATTTCGTAATTCAACCACTGTAAATTAAAAACGTATGTATCGATCGTTATGTACATAGAGAACATCCATAATGTCAAACGTATATTCCGACTTACCGCTCGCGTTAAGATTATATAATCCCATTGTCGTAACGCGCTTGTCTGTACCTCGGTTTTCGTTAATAGAGAGTAAGTTTAGTAGTATTTAGTTACCGATGAAGTAAATGTCTTGGTGCCAGTGCTGTCTTGGAGCTTATTATGTCTCATTTTAAGGCCTATAGACCAGGAAGTTAATGGATGGGTTTTTTTCGAAGATCCAAAATAGAATTTCTTCGACATGCTCAGCGATTTTGTATCCACTACTGAAACAAAATGTGAGAATGCGAGGGATAGGGTATGAGCGGGAGTGATAGACAGAGCGAGGGAGAGAGTCAGAGGTAGACAGAGGGGTTAAGAAAGAATGAGAGAGATAGAGATAGGGGTAAGAGAGTATGATAGATAGAGATAGAAATAGGGAGAAGGTAAGAGGGAGGGAAAGAGTACGAGAGAGAGAGAGAGTAAGAGAAAGAGAGTAAGAGAGAGAGAATGAGATAGAACGAGGCATATATGTAGAGAGAGCGTAACAGAGTGGGGGTAAGAGAGAATATGTGAGAGAGAATGAGAGATATGAAGAAGAGAAGACAGAGTGACATATATATATATAGAGAATGAGAGATACAGAGAGAGAGACGGTGATAGAGATAGAGAGAGAATAAGAGGGAGAGAGAAACAGGGAGAGGGAGGGAGAGATAAACAGTGTGTGAGATAGATAAAGAGAGAGGTACGAAAGAATGAGGGAGAGAGATAGAGAGAGTTAGAGATAGGGGTAAGCAAGAATGAGAGAGAGACGGGGTAATAGAGATATAGGATAAAAAAAGAGAGTGAGAGAGAGAGTTAAGAGAAAGAGAGAGAGAGTTGGTAAGAGAGAATGAAGAAGAGAGAGAGAGTGTGTAATAAAGAATGAGAGAGAGAGTTAGAGCAAGATAGAGATAGAGAAAGAGAGAGATACTGAGTAAGATACAGAGAAAGAGGTATAGAGAGAGATGAGAGAGGGAGATAGAGAATGACGGCAATGGAGAGGTAGAGAGAAGGTAAGTGAGGGAGAGAGAGAGGGTAGGAGAGAATAAAGGATAGAAAGATCGAGATGGTAGGGGTAGTGAGAGAGGGCATAGAGAGAGAGAAATGAAGCAAGAGAGGGTAAGAGAGAGAGAAGGGCTGAGAGAAAGGAGATGAGAGAATGACAGAAAAAGAGATAGAGCGAGCAAGTGGGAGAGAGAGAAAAGGTAAAAGAGAATGAGAGGGACAGAGACAGAGATAGTTAGACAGAAAGAGCGAGAGAGAAAATAGGAGGGAGACAAACAGACAAAGGATAAGAGTGAGATAGAGAGAGAGAGAATGTGAGTGAGATAGAGAGGGAAAGTGAGGGAGAGAGAGAGAGGTACGCGGGAATGTGAGTGAGAGCAAGAGGCACAACGAGAGAGAATGAGAAAGACAGAGACTGAGAGACAGATAGTGATAATGAGAGAGAAAAAAACGAGAGACAGAGAGAGTGAGAGAGATGAGGTAAAAAAGAATGAAAGAGACAGAGAGTGACAGAGAGAGAATGAGAGATGGAGAGAGTGTATGAGAGAATGCAAGAGAGATAGCATAAGAGAGAGAGACATAGAGTGTGTGTGAGAGAGATAGAGAGAGAGAGGGTAAGAGAATGAGAGAGACAGAGTGGGAGAGAGATGGTGAGAGGGAAATATAGAGAGAGAAAGAGGGGTGGAATAGATTGAGAGAGAGAGGGCATGAGAGGGAGAGGGTGACGGAGAGAGAGAGAGACAAGAAAGGCAGAGAGAGAGGATAAGAGAGAATAAGAGAGAGATTGGGGTAAGTTCGAATAAGAGAGTAAAAAGAAAGATATAGAGGGTAAGAGGGAGAGAAAGGGAGTTCGAGAGAGAGAGAGACAGTAAGTGAGAAATAGCGGGTAGAGAGAGAGAGAAAGAGTAAGAGTGAATGTAAGAATCTACCCTGCTCCTCTTTCCACTTCACGAATTGGGAATGTATTTGGTTGAAACTGGAATTTCATAGAGCTCGCCTTGTAAACCAGTGGCTGTGTGCGCATATGTGTGCGCAGGTATCCGTGTGTGTATGTATGTGTGTGTGTGTGTGTGTGTGTGTGTGTGTGTGTGTGTGTGTGTGTGTGTGTGTGTGTGTGTGTGTGTGTGTGTGTGTGTGTGTGTGTGTGTTTGTTTGTTTGTGTTTTTGTGAGTTGGAGCCCTGAGTATGGGCAAGTGAGAATGAGAGAGAGTGGGTAACAGAGAGAAAGAGAATGAGAGAGAAAGAGACAGATATATAGAGAGGGAAATAGAGAGAGAGGGGGGGTAAGAGAGAATAGGTGAAAGAGAGAATGAAGAAGAGAGAGAGGGTAACAATGAATGAGAGAGCGATGGTTAGAGAGAGAGAGAGAGAGAGAGAGAAGAGAAAAGAGAGTGAACGAGAGAAAGAGGGAGAGTGACAGAGAGAAAGAGAGTGAGACTGAGACAGAGATAGAGAAAGAGATAGAGAGAGAATGAGAGAGGAAGAGAGAGAGCGAATGAGGGAGAGGGTAAGAGGGAGAGAATGATAGAGAAAGAGACATACATTGAGAGAGGGTAACACAGAGAGAGAGGGAGTAAGAGAGAGAGAATGAGAGAGAAAGAGACAGATATATTGAAAGAGGATACCAGAGAGAGAGAGAGAGAGAGAGAGAGAGAGAGAGAGAGAGAGAGAGAGAGAGAGAGAGAGAGAGAGAGAGAGTCAGTGCCAAATACGTGATTGATATGACGCTGGATATCCATATGTTTCCACATACTGGTCAGAGGGATCTCTCCGAATGGCTATAGCAATGAGTTCATAGATATAGCTTTATTTCGTTCGACAAGAGGAAGCACAAAACTGGGCGCCCAGTAACAAATGCTGATACATGTACTACAGTCTACTGCAATCAATATTTCTCAAATAAGCATGATTCGTTACCGAGACATGTTTTTATGAAAACGTTTGGACTGCGCAACAAAATTGTGTAAACCCCATACATGAGAATAAACAACCGCGATGCTTGGAAGTATAATTAAACAGTAAAAACTCACAATGCTCTATGTCAAGGAACTCACCATATTAGTCTCCATTCACAGGATATTATCAAGATTGTTTCATTACACCATCGACGCACAGTAGGGTTAGCAACTAAGTTTATGATTATAAAATTTTCACATATAATTATCACTGTTAAAATAGTCTTTATAAGGTATGGTTATTAAAAATGAACTATTTATCCCATTTTTCAATCTTTTTTTAAGATATGCTTCCGATAGAACTGTTACTGATTGAGACAATTTGGTGGGTTATTTCATGTTGGATGACACTGTCAGTTACAATCGATATATTTCTTCAGTTCAGGTTCACACACAAAACACATGCTCCAAGTCCGACTCTGTCGCCCGGCCCATATATGACTCTGTTAATGCCAATAAAAATGTCATCGAAGCGGTACATTCTACAATGTGTGGCTCTATATTCTGTTCCTTTTATGTAGGGATCTGTTGTCATGGCGAGGTCTGTCGGGTTTTCTAAGTTTGGGAATTTATTTCTAGTGATATTCATGTCCCATACGACTGGGCAGGTTTCGAAATAACCAGGCAAGTAGTTACCTGGAACTGGGGCCCCATTCCCATTTATAATGTTCTCATAAATGGTCATTTGTTTGTGGAAGTTGTGGACCTCGGCCTCCCAGCTGGAAGTCGAAGAGTCCCCACCTGTGAACACATGAAAGTCATAAGATTCATACTTCACCTCAAATAAATGGTCTATTATCGATCTGCACTATTACGAACTTCGAATGAGGTTAAAACATGCCTGCTTTGACAAAGAGAAAGTAGATTGTCTTACCCCATCCATTGTTAGTGCTTGAATCCCCGACGTTCAGAGACCAGGCAGTGACGTCATACAGACCAAATCTCACGCGGATTTGGTTGTTGGCGGCTGTCGGCGTCACCCGCAGAACTCCTTGTCGTCGGCACGGATTGTCAGGAGCCCCAGGGGCCGTTACTGGGGCTGTCACATCCGAGATCCACTCAAATTGACCTGTGGCTGGGGTTTGATTAAATCCTGACTCGTACAATTCTTGGTAGAAGTCGCACTCTACAAAACGGAGCATAGCATGCATACAGGTTTACGGTACTGACTTATTCCACATTAAAAATGCAAGTGACGAAAATGGCAATGAGAGGAATAACACCAGCATTCAATCAAGAATAAATCATGTATTATTATCAATATATCTTGCGCTGCGTGTATTACACTTACCATTTGCTTTAAGATTAAACAATCCCTGTGCCGCCGCGTACTGAACCGCCAGTAATGCTTTGATCAGATACATCACAATCTCTTTACACCAGGTTTCGATTGGAGTAAGCTGTTCGTTTGTTACCAAAGAGGTGCACACCGAGTCGTCAGTGATTGGCACGGTGCCGATAGTGACACTATATATATCGGCCTATATATAGACCAAGAAGTAAACGTGTGTGTTTTTTTAACTCTGTTTATTTTGAAAGTACTTATCGCATGTCACCCTACTCTCAGCCAACCAGAGCGCGAGAAAAAGCTCCGTCTTTTCTCGTATCGCCTCAAACCCACAGTTAGCCAGCCGTGCGATAACCGTTCCTTAAGCCTGAATAATGCATCTATTAGTGATTTGCTTGAGACAACGAGCCCTTTATTTGCACTTCTGGTGAACAAAATCATATGATGGGTCATGTATATTATTGACTACATAAATTTTGTTTCTGAATGTTGCACACAACTTTTCACATCATTTCCTGGCAATATAGCCAGAAATGTATACTAGAACATTGCTGGAAAGAAGCTTGACCAAACTTGGGAATAGGTCCCTCGCGGTTTCCTGCTGGGTCTGCCTCCGATCCCATCAGTCTTTGTATAAACTCACAGCCCAACATTCAGATCTTCTGTTTCTTGGCACCCTGTCCTTTAATAATTCTTTAAATTTGTCCATTGTCAGCGTACACGCAGCACCTCCTACTTCCCATTTAGTATCTGTAGATCGATCCAAGGGAGCAACATACACACTAGGAACACTAACATCCGTCTCTAAATCACTGGCGTCGAAAACGGAACAAATCTCCCACATCTCTTATAGATGAACCCATCATCACAGGCAGCTGAGGCCGAATGGGGGATTAAGCGAATATCTCTCATATTCAAGCTTATTATCAGTATAAGGAGACAGGGGAAAGACACTTGGACGCCCCGCGTCCCTGTGTTCTTTCCCATATCACCCACGTGACCACGCGATAATAAACACATATCGAGTCAACAGTGATTGTCACGGTTGCCTATAGACCAAGAAGTGAACGGGTGTGTTTATCCGAACTCTGTGGATTTTGTTTTCTAGTTTATCTTAGAAGAACATACCGTGTCATCAGTGATCGTAATGGTTCCGATGGTAACATTGTACATGGGTTTTAAGCAATGCATAACCCAAAGAAGTAAACGGTTGTATTTTCAAACATGCGATATCCCTATTTAGTAAAACAACTCCCAGACAAAACAACACCTTAATACGTATGCACGACATGTACGGCGGTTGTAAGCGGCGCAGAAATGAATCGTTGTGTAATTTATTGGGGGATGTGTAGCATTGCAGTTGTGTACGAAAAGCACGCTGGGGGAGGCGGTTTTCTCACAATATCTTTCAGCAACAGTTTCACCTTAAAGGGCAGGCCGTCTACTCAAACAGGTTAATAGTCTCATATGTAAAACTCGACCCGGCGTTGGCATAGGATATCCATAGTCAACACCACGTGCACTGTCACCAAATAAACACTCGTGCGTTCCATTATCTAGTGTACCTCTTTCTTATGCCCAAATAGTATTGAGGGGCTTCAATGAGCGCTGGTGTGTGGCGCATTAACATAGGCTTTTTTTACATATTCAGAGAGGTCGGGATCTGTCTTTTTCTGTTGAGGTCTCTTTGTTACCCAACCAGAGCTGGCCTGCATGATCCGCAATCAGTACACGCTCGCAATTCTCTATGAGTGTGTGGTCCGCAACAGGAAGACTGCAATAAGAGTGACTCACTGTGGAACATCAACTTGAATGTACCGACTCGCGGCATCCTGCTCCTATTTGAAAACCTCAGGAGAGTTCTTGACAAGTACGGTCTTGTTGAATTAATGTCTGACGAAGAGATCACCAAGCTGTATGTGAGATACGATGCTCAGCTAGGTGCTAGAATGGCACGCACTCTAGGCCAGGCAGTTCTACAGCTGTTCTCGATTATATATTGCACTCAACTACTTAAAAACGAACCCCGGACAGGAGTTTACGAGTCCAGTTGTATTGCGTTTTTCATACCCACTCACACGACAGACAGGGCCACTTCAGCCACACTACAGAAGGTATTACGGGGCCACTTCAACCACACTACAGACCGTATTACAGGGCAACTTCAACCACACTACAGACGGTAATGCAGGGCCACTTCAGCCACACTACAGACGGTAATGCAGGGCCACTTCAGTCATACTACAGACGGTTATACAATGCCACTTTAGCCACACTGATGAAGGCATTACAGGGCAGCTTTAATCACACTACAGATGCTATTGCAGGGTTATCCATACGATTCCGCGTACCGCTTAGAGGGATCACTCCGACTGGATATGCAGTGACCTGTTCAGCGAATCAGCAGCTTCGCTACAACCCACGGGCGCTAACACAGAATATGCAAAAGTAGTTTGTCTTACCCCATCCATTGTTTGTGTCTGAATCCCCGACAATCATGGAGCAACGACTGACGTCATACAGACCAAATCTCACGCGGATTTGGTTGTTGGCAGCTGTCGTGGGGGGCGAGGCTCATTGAAAAATGGAATCGTCAACACAGCAAATCATCAACTGACTACTGACTAACTCTTAAACACGGCAAATTATCAGCTCACTTGCTCCCCAAAACAGCAAATAATCTACTGACCATCTCATCCACGAATCTAAACCTCTTCTCGCTAAGTCCTCAATACAGCAAATTCTATACTCACCGACTGCTCACCTCAACACAAACTCCTCTCATCAACTCCCTAACACAGAAAATAATTCACTGCTGCAGTAACGCCAAACTCTACATCTGTTGAGTACAGGAACGCCAAACTCTACATCTGTTGAGTACAGGAACGCCAAACTCTACATCTGTTGAGTACAGGCACGCCAAACTCTACATAGGTTGAGTACAGGAACGCCAAACTATACATCTGTTGAGTACAGGAACGCCAAACTCTACATCTGTTGAGTACAGGAACGCCAAACTCTACATCTGTTGAGTGGAGGAACGCCAAACTACACATCTGTTGAGTACAGGAACGCCACACTCTACATCTGTTGAGTACAGGAACGCCAAACTGCACATCTGTTGAGTATAGGAACGCCAAACTGTACATCTGTTGAGTACAGGAACGCCAAACTGTACATATGATGAGTACAGGAACGCCAAACTGTACATCTGTTGAGTACAGGAACGCCACACTCTACATCTGTTGAGTACAGGAACGCCAAACTGCACATCTGTTGAGTATAGGAACGCCAAACTGTACATCTGTTGAGTACAGGAACGCCAAACTGTACATATGATGAGTACAGGAACGCCAAACTGTACATCTGTTGAGTACAGGAACGCCAAACTGTACATATGATGAGTACAGGAACGCCAAACTATACATATGATGAGTACAGGAACGCCAAACTGAACATATGATGTGTACAGGAACGCCAAACGCTACTTCTTTTGAGTACAGGCACGCCAAACCCTACTTCTGTTGAGTACAGGAACGCCAAACATATGTGGAATACAGCAGCGCCAAACTCCTCCAACACATCGACAAATCAACCCTACGACTCCCTAACTTAACACCATCCACACTGAACAAATCCCTTACATAACTCACATCTCTTATAACATTCCAGCTCTGCTTTTCCTCAACAGAACAGCACCCCAGCTCTGCTTAGCCAAAATAACAGCACCCCAGCTCTGCTTACCCCAACAGAACAGCATCCCAGCTCTGCGTTTTTCCCAGCAGAACAGCATCCCAGCACTGCTTTTCCCTAATAAAACAGTATCCCTACCCTTTAATTTCTCAGCACGACATCATATGAGCTCTGCCTCCCTCCCAGCCGTTCCCCAACAACATTACTACTCAAGAACGCTCCCTAACCCTACAATAAACCACCGTTACCTTCTCTCGTCTTTGCAGTACCCCGTCACTCAAGCACTCAGTCACTCGGGACCTCTACCACAGAAACATGTCCTCAGTACCCACACCCCACTTAATTTAACCGCACACTCTTATTATCTTGAACACCCCTAATTCATCAACCAACGCATTTCATCTGTTTCCATGAAATTACGACAAGACCGGTAGTTTTAAACTAACTGAGTAAGGTAACAGTTAAAACTGGATACGCCTGAATGATATATAGGTGTCATTAAGTTTTAAACGGTATTCATAACAAGTGCGTGAAGCAATTCATGTGTATAACAATCTACCCTAGTGACCCGATGGCTGCGCCGTTGGGATCCATGAGCGTATGTGTGTACGTGTTTTGGGGTGATTCCTTATAGTCGTGCATGAATGAGTTCGTATGTGTGAGTGTGAAAGAGGGAGGGTATATGGAGGAGAGTGTAAGTGTCTGTGTGCATGTGTGTGTTAGCGTCAAGGCGACAAAGAGGGGGCGTGCGGGAAAGAGAGATAGATAGAGAGAGAAAGAGTGTAAGAGAGAATGCGAGAGAGAGGGTTTGAGAGAGAGTGAAAGACACAGAGAGGGAGAGAGTCAGAGGTAGAGAGAGAGGATAAGAAAGAATGAGAGAGATAGGGGTAAGAGAGTATGATAGAGAGCGATAGAAATAGGGAGAAGGTAAGAGGGAGGGAAAGGGTACGAGAGAGAGTAAGAGAGTGAGAGAAAGAGGGTAAGAGAGAAAGAATGAGATAGAAAGAGATATATGTAGAGAGAGGGTAACAGAGAGAGAGAGGGGGGGGATAAGAGAGAATAAGTGTGAGAGAGCGATAGAGAGAGATGGAAAGAAGGAATGTGAGAAGGAGCGAGAGACCGAGAGAGAGAGAAAGCAAGGCAGTAAGAGAAAGAGTGACAGATAGGGAGAGAATAAGAGACACAGAGAGAGAGATTAAGACAGAGAGAGGGAAAGAGAGAGACAAACAGAGAGACTGAGAGAGAATGAGAGATAGAGAGAAATCAGAGTGACATATATAGAGAGAATGAAAGATACAGAGAGAGAGAGACGGTGAGAGAGAGGTAGAGAGAGAATAAGAGGGAGAGAGAAACAGGGAGAGGGAGGGAGGGATAAACAGGGTGTGAGATAGATAGATATAGAGAAAGGTATGAAAGAATGAGAGAGAGATAGAGAGAGTTAGAGATAGGGGAAAGAGTGAATGCGAGAGAGAGAAAGGGTAACGGAGATATAGGGTACGAAAGAGAGAGAGTGAGAGAGTGAGAGAGAGAGGTAAGAGAAAGAGAATGAGAGATTTGGTAAACGGGAATGAAGCAGAGAGAGAGTGGGTAATAAAACATGAGAGGGAGAAGGTTAGAGCGAGATAGGGATAAAAGAAGAGAAAGAGATACTGAGACAGATACAGAGAAAGAGATATAGAGAGAGCTCAGAGAGGGAGAGAGAGAGAGAGAGAGAATGACGGAGATAGAGAGGTAGCCAGAAGGTAAGTGAGGGAGAGAGAGGGTAGGAGAGAATAAAGGATAGAGAGATCGAGAGAGATGGTAGGAGGAAATGAGAGAGGGACATAGAGAGAGAGAAATGAGGAGATAGAGGGTAAGAGAAAAGAACAGAGAGAGGGGCTGAGAGAAAGGAAAAAGAAAGAAAGAAAGAAAGAAAGAAAGAGAGAAAGAGAGAGAGAGAGATAGATAGATAGAGGGTCAGAGAGAGAGACAGGGAGAGCGAGAAAGAAAGAGCGAAAGAGAAAATAGGAGAGAGTCAGACAGAGCAAGGATAAGAGAGAAATTGTGAGTGAGATAGAGAGGGAAAGTGAGAGAGAGAGAGGTACGGGGGAATGCGAGCGAGAGCAAGAGGCACAACGAGAAAGAATAAGAGAGACAGAGACTTGGAGACAGATAGAGATGATGATAGAGAAAGAAAGAGAGACAGAGAGAGTGAGAGAGATGAGGTAAGAAAGAATGAAAGAGACCGAGAGTGACAGGGAGAGCATGAGAGAGTGTATGAGAGAATGCAAGAGAGATAGTATGAGAGAGAGACATAGAGTGTGTGAGAGAGAGGGTAAGAGAGCATGAGAGAGACAGAGTGGGGGAGAGATAGTGAGAGGGAAATATAGAGAGAGAAAGAGGGTGAAAGAGATTGAGAGAGAGAGGGTATGAGAGAGAGGGTGCCGGAGAGAGGGAGAGAGACAAAGAGAGGCAGAGAGAGAGGATAAGAGAGAATGAGAGAGAGATTGGGGTAAGTGAGAATGAGAGAGAGAGATATATAGGGTAAGAGGGAGAGAGAGGGTACGAGAGAGAGAGAGTTAGAAAGAGAGAGATAGAGGGTAAGAGAGAGAGAAAGAGTAAGAGTGAATGTAAGAATGTACCCTGCTCCACTTTCCACTTCACGAATTGAGAATGTATTTGATTGAAACTGGAATTTCATAATAGCTCGCCTTGTTAATCAGTGGCTTTGTGCGCGTGTGTGTGCGCAGGTATCCGCTTGTGTGTGTGTGTGTGTGTGTGTGTGTGTGTGTGTGTGTGTGTGTGTGTGTGTGTGTGTGTGTGTGTGTGTGTGTGTGTGTGTGTGTGTGTGTGTGTGTGTGTGTGTGTGTGTGTGTGCGTGCGTGCGTGCGTGCGTGTGCGTGTTTGTTTGTTTGTGTTTTTGTGAGTGGGAGCCTGAGTATGGGTAAGTGAGAATGATAGAGAGTGGGTAACAGAGAGAAAGAGAATGAGAGAGGAAGAGACAGATATATAGAGAGGGTAATAGAGAGAGGGGGGTAAGAAAGAATAAGTGAAAGAGAGAATGAAGAAGAAAGAGAGAGTAAGAATGAATGAGAGAGCGATGGTTAGAGTGAGAGAGAGAGAGAGGGAAAGAGAGAGAGGGGAGAAAGAGAGCAAGAGAGAGAGAGATTATTCTATGTCAGTGCCAAATACGTGATTAATGTGACGCTGGATATCCATATGTTTCCACATACTGGTCAGAGGGATCACTCCGAACGGCTTTAGCAATGAGTTCATAGATATAGCTTTATTTCGTTAGACAAGAAGAAGCACTAAACTGGGCGCCCAGTAACAAATGCTGATACATGTACTACAGTCTACTGCAATCAATATTTCTGAAACTAACATGATCACGATAAGCAAATCTTGATACGAAAGCGGATAGACGCCTATATTGTGGATGACAAGGGAGGTGGTCTCACATTATGATAACTAATAGACGTTATGATGATTCGTTACCGAGACATGTTTTTATGAATACGTTTGGACTGCGCAACAAAATTGTGTAAACCCCATACATGAGAATGAAACAACCACGATGCTTGGAAGTATAATTAAACAGTAAAATCTCACAATGCTCTATGTCAAGGAACTCACCATATTAGTCTCCATTCACAGGATATTATCAAGATTGTTCATTACACCATCGACGCACAGTAGGGTTAGCAACTAAGTTTATGATTATAAATTTTCACATATAATTATCACTGTCTTTATAAGGTATGGTTAGTAAAAATTATTTATCCCATTTCAGATATTTTTAAGATATGCTTCCGATAGAACTGTTACTGATTGAGACAATTTGGTGGGTTATTTCATGTTGGATGACATTGTCAGTTACAATCGATATATTTCTTCAGTTCAGGTTTACACACAAAACACCCGCTCCACGGCCGACTCTGTCGCCCGGCCCATATATGATTCTGTTAATGCCAATATAAATGTCATCCAAGCGGTACATTCATGATGTGTGGCTCTATAGCACGGGGGGGGCACTTGGCCTTATTCTGAATAGGGGTGTGCCGCGGGACCTCAAAAACCCGTACCCGTTGTACAAGGTCAAAATGGCCAAAAAGCATACCCCGTCGTACAAGGTATTATGCGAATGTATAACCCGTCGTACACATTGAACCTGAAAAACATACCCCGTCGTACAAGTATGAAGCCAAAAATCCCGTTGTACAAGACGAGAGGCCCAAAAAACATACCCCGTCGCGCGGCACATATATACTACCTCTATACACTTTAGTGCCCCCCCCCTCCCCACCGGGCTCTATAGTCTGTTCCTTTCATGTAGGGATCTGTTGTCATGGCGAGGTCTGTCGGGTTTTCTAAGTTTGGGAATTTATTTCTGGTGATATTCATGTCCCATACGACTGGGTAGGTTTCGAAATAACCAGACAAGTAGTTACCTGGAACTGGGCCCCATTCCCATTTATCATGTTCTCATAAATGATCATTTGTTTGTGGAAGTTTTGGACCTCGGCCTCCCAGCTGGAAGTCGAAGAGTCCCAAGCTGTGAACACATGCAAGTCATAAGATTCATACTTCACCTCCAATAAATGGTCTATTATCGATCTGCACTATTACGAACTTCGAATGAGGTTAAAACATGCCTGCTTAGACAAAGAGAAAGTGGTTGGCCCTACCGTAACCATTGTTAGTGCTTGAATCCCCGACGTTCAGAGACCAGGCAGTGACGTCATACAGACCAAATCTCACGCGGATTCGGTTGTTGGCGGCTGTCGGCGTCACCCGCAGAACTCTTTGTCGTCGGCACGGATTGTCAGGAGCCCAAGGGGCCGTTACTGGGGCTGTCACATCCGAGATCCACTGAAATTGACCTGTGGCTGGGGTTTGGTTAAATCCTGACTCGTACAATTCTTGGTAGAAGTCGCACTCTACAAAACGGAGCATAGCATACATAAAGGTTTACGGTACTGGCTTATTCCGCATTAAAAATGCAAGTGACGAAAATGGCAATGAGAGGAATAACACCAGCATTCAATCAAGAATAAATCATGTATTATCATCCATATAGCTTGCGCTGCGTGTATTACACTTACCACTTGCTTTAAGATTAAACAATCCCTGTGCTGTCGCGTACTGAACCGCCAGTAATGCTATGATCAGATACATCGCAATCACCAGGTTTTATTGAAGTAAGCTGCTTTGTTTGTTACCAAAGAACACCGAGTCGCCAGTAAGTGGCACGGTGCCGATAGTGACGCTATATATATCGGCCAATATATAGACCAAGAGGTGAACGTGTGTGTTTTTCTGAACTCTGTTTATGCTGAAAGTACTTATCGCATGGCACCCTACTCTCAGCCAACCAGAGCTCAAGAAAAACCGTTCCTTAAGCCTGCATAATGCATCTGTTAGTGATTTGCTTGAGACAACGAGCCCTTTATTTGCACTTCTGGTGAACAAAATCATATGCAGGGTCATGTATATTATTGACTACATAAATTTTGTTTCTGAATGTTGCACACAACTTTTCACATAAATTCCTGGCAATATAGCCAGAAATGTTTGCTAGAAAATTGCTGGAAAGAAGCTTGACCAAACTTGGGAATAGGGCCCTCACGGTTTCCTGCTGGGTCTGCCTCCAATCCCGTCAGTCTTTGTATAAACTCACAGCCCAACATTCAGATCTTCTGTTTCTCGGCACCCTGTCCTTTAATAATTCTTTAAATTTGTCCATTGTCAGCGTACACGCAGCACCTCCTACTTCCCATTTAGCATCTGTAGATCGATCCAAGGGAGCAACATACACACTAGGAACACTAACATCCGTCTCTAAATCACTGGCGTCGAAAACGGAACAAATCTCCCACATCTCTTATAGATGAACCCATCATCACAGGCAGCTGAGGCCAAATGGGGGATTAAGCGAATATCTCTCATATTCAAGCTTATTATCAGTATTAGGAGACAGGGGAAAGACACTTGGACGCACCGCGTCCCTGTGTTCTTTCCCATATCACCCACGTGACCATGCGATAATCAACACATATCGAGTCACCAGTGATCGTCACGGTTGCCTATAGACCAAGAAGTGAACGGGTGGGTTTATCCGAACTCTGTGGATTTTGTTTTCTAGTTTATCTTAGAAGTACATACCGTGTCAACAGTGATCGTAATGGTTCCGATGGTAACATTGTACATGGGTTTTAAGCAATGCATAACCCAAAGAAGTAAACGGTTGTATTTTCAAACATGCGATATCCCTATTTAGTAAAACAACTCCCAGACAAAACAACACCTTAATACGTATGCACGACATGTACGGCGGTTGTAAGCGGCGCAGAAATGAATCGTTGTGTAATTTATTGGGGGATGTGTAGCATTGCAGTTGTGTACGAAAAGCACGCTGGGGGAGGCGGTTTTCTCACAATATCTTTCAGCAACAGTTTCACCTTAAAGGGCAGGCCGTCTACTCAAACAGGTTAATAGTCTCATATGTAAAACTCGACCCGGCGTTGGCATAGGATATCCATAGTCAACACCACGTGCACTGTCACCAAATAAACACTCGTGCGTTCCATTATCTAGTGTACCTCTTTCTTATGCCCAAATAGTATTGAGGGGCTTCAATGAGCGCTGGTGTGTGGCGCATTAACATAGGCTTTTTTTACATATTCAGAGAGGTCGGGATCTGTCTTTTTCTGTTGAGGTCTCTTTGTTACCCAACCAGAGCTGGCCTGCATGATCCGCAATCAGTACACGCTCGCAATTCTCTATGAGTGTGTGGTCCGCAACAGGAAGACTGCAATAAGAGTGACTCACTGTGGAACATCAACTTGAATGTACCGACTCGCGGCATCCTGCTCCTATTTGAAAACCTCAGGAGAGTTCTTGACAAGTACGGTCTTGTTGAATTAATGTCTGACGAAGAGATCACCAAGCTGTATGTGAGATACGATGCTCAGCTAGGTGCTAGAATGGCACGCACTCTAGGCCAGGCAGTTCTACAGCTGTTCTCGATTATATTGCACTCAACTACTTAAAAACGAACCCCGGACAGGAGTTTACGAGTCCAGTTGTATTGCGTTTTTCATACCCACTCACACGACAGACAGGGCCACTTCAGCCACACTACAGAAGGTATTACGGGGCCACTTCAACCACACTACAGACCGTATTACAGGGCAACTTCAACCACACTACAGACGGTAATGCAGGGCCACTTCAGCCACACTACAGACGGTAATGCAGGGCCACTTCAGTCATACTACAGACGGTTATACAATGCCACTTTAGCCACACTGATGAAGGCATTACAGGGCAGCTTTAATCACACTACAGATGCTATTGCAGGGTTATCCATACGATTCCGCGTACCGCTTAGAGGGATCACTCCGACTGGATATGCAGTGACCTGTTCAGCGAATCAGCAGCTTCGCTACAACCCACGGGCGCTAACACAGAATATGCAAAAGTAGTTTGTCTTACCCCATCCATTGTTTGTGTCTGAATCCCCGACAATCATGGAGCAACGACTGACGTCATACAGACCAAATCTCACGCGGATTTGGTTGTTGGCAGCTGTCGTGGGGGGCGAGGCTCATTGAAAAATGGAATCGTCAACACAGCAAATCATCAACTGACTACTGACTAACTCTTAAACACGGCAAATTATCAGCTCACTTGCTCCCCAAAACACAGCAAATAATCTACTGACCATCTCATCCACGAATCTAAACCTCTTCTCGCTAAGTCCTCAATACAGCAAATTCTATACTCACCGACTGCTCACCTCAACACAAACTCCTCTCATCAACTCCCTAACACAGAAAATAATTCACTGCTGCAGTAACGCCAAACTCTACATCTGTTGAGTACAGGAACGCCAAACTCTACATCTGTTGAGTACAGGAACGCCAAACTCTACATCTGTTGAGTACAGGCACGCCAAACTCTACATAGGTTGAGTACAGGAACGCCAAACTATACATCTGTTGAGTACAGGAACGCCAAACTCTACATCTGTTGAGTACAGGAACGCCAAACTCTACATCTGTTGAGTGGAGGAACGCCAAACTACACATCTGTTGAGTACAGGAACGCCACACTCTACATCTGTTGAGTACAGGAACGCCAAACTGCACATCTGTTGAGTATAGGAACGCCAAACTGTACATCTGTTGAGTACAGGAACGCCAAACTGTACATATGATGAGTACAGGAACGCCAAACTGTACATCTGTTGAGTACAGGAACGCCACACTCTACATCTGTTGAGTACAGGAACGCCAAACTGCACATCTGTTGAGTATAGGAACGCCAAACTGTACATCTGTTGAGTACAGGAACGCCAAACTGTACATATGATGAGTACAGGAACGCCAAACTGTACATCTGTTGAGTACAGGAACGCCAAACTGTACATATGATGAGTACAGGAACGCCAAACTATACATATGATGAGTACAGGAACGCCAAACTGAACATATGATGTGTACAGGAACGCCAAACGCTACTTCTTTTGAGTACAGGCACGCCAAACCCTACTTCTGTTGAGTACAGGAACGCCAAACATATGTGGAATACAGCAGCGCCAAACTCCTCCAACACATCGACAAATCAACCCTACGACTCCCTAACTTAACACCATCCACACTGAACAAATCCCTTACATAACTCACATCTCTTATAACATTCCAGCTCTGCTTTTCCTCAACAGAACAGCACCCCAGCTCTGCTTAGCCAAAATAACAGCACCCCAGCTCTGCTTACCCCAACAGAACAGCATCCCAGCTCTGCGTTTTCCCAGCAGAACAGCATCCCAGCACTGCTTTTCCCTAATAAAACAGTATCCCTACCCTTTAATTTCTCAGCACGACATCATATGAGCTCTGCCTCCCTCCCAGCCGTTCCCCAACAACATTACTACTCAAGAACGCTCCCTAACCCTACAATAAACCACCGTTACCTTCTCTCGTCTTTGCAGTACCCCGTCACTCAAGCACTCAGTCACTCGGGACCTCTACCACAGAAACATGTCCTCAGTACCCACACCCCACTTAATTTAACCGCACACTCTTATTATCTTGAACACCCCTAATTCATCAACCAACGCATTTCATCTGTTTCCATGAAATTACGACAAGACCGGTAGTTTTAAACTAACTGAGTAAGGTAACAGTTAAAACTGGATACGCCTGAATGATATATAGGTGTCATTAAGTTTTAAACGGTATTCATAACAAGTGCGTGAAGCAATTCATGTGTATAACAATCTACCCTAGTGACCCGATGGCTGCGCCGTTGGGATCCATGAGCGTATGTGTGTACGTGTTTTGGGGTGATTCCTTATAGTCGTGCATGAATGAGTTCGTATGTGTGAGTGTGAAAGAGGGAGGGTATATGGAGGAGAGTGTAAGTGTCTGTGTGCATGTGTGTGTTAGCGTCAAGGCGACAAAGAGGGGGCGTGCGGGAAAGAGAGATAGATAGAGAGAGAGAAAGAGTGTAAGAGAGAATGCGAGAGAGAGGGTTTGAGAGAGAGTGAAAGACACAGAGAGGGAGAGAGTCAGAGGTAGAGAGAGAGGATAAGAAAGAATGAGAGAGATAGGGGTAAGAGAGTATGATAGAGAGCGATAGAAATAGGGAGAAGGTAAGAGGGAGGGAAAGGGTACGAGAGAGAGTAAGAGAGTGAGAGAAAGAGGGTAAGAGAGAAAGAATGAGATAGAAAGAGATATATGTAGAGAGAGGGTAACAGAGAGAGAGAGAGGGGGGGATAAGAGAGAATAAGTGTGAGAGAGCGATAGAGAGAGATGGAAAGAAGGAATGTGAGAAGGAGCGAGAGACCGAGAGAGAGAGAAAGCAAGGCAGTAAGAGAAAGAGTGACAGATAGGGAGAGAATAAGAGACACAGAGAGAGAGAGATTAAGACAGAGAGAGGGAAAGAGAGAGACAAACAGAGAGACTGAGAGAGAATGAGAGATAGAGAGAAATCAGAGTGACATATATAGAGAGAATGAAAGATACAGAGAGAGAGAGACGGTGAGAGAGAGGTAGAGAGAGAATAAGAGGGAGAGAGAAACAGGGAGAGGGAGGGAGGGATAAACAGGGTGTGAGATAGATAGATATAGAGAAAGGTATGAAAGAATGAGAGAGAGATAGAGAGAGTTAGAGATAGGGGAAAGAGTGAATGCGAGAGAGAGAGAAAGGGTAACGGAGATATAGGGTACGAAAGAGAGAGAGCGAGAGAGTGAGAGAGAGAGTTAAGAGAAAGAGAATGAGAGATTTGGTAAACGGGAATGAAGCAGAGAGAGAGTGGGTAATAAAACATGAGAGGGAGAAGGTTAGAGCGAGATAGGGATAAAAGAAGAGAAAGAGATACTGAGACAGATACAGAGAAAGAGATATAGAGAGAGCTCAGAGAGGGAGAGAGAGAGAGAGAGAATGACGGAGATAGAGAGGTAGCCAGAAGGTAAGTGAGGGAGAGAGAGGGTAGGAGAGAATAAAGGATAGAGAGATCGAGAGAGATGGTAGGAGGAAATGAGAGAGGGACATAGAGAGAGAGAAATGAGGAGATAGAGGGTAAGAGAAAAGAACAGAGAGAGGGGCTGAGAGAAAGGAAAAGAAAGAAAGAAAGAAAGAAAGAAAGAAAGAAAGAAAGAGAGAAAGAGAGAGAGAGAGATAGATAGAGGGTCAGAGAGAGAGACAGGGAGAGCGAGAAAGAAAGAGCGAAAGAGAAAATAGGAGAGAGTCAGACAGAGCAAGGATAAGAGAGAAATTGTGAGTGAGATAGAGAGGGAAAGTGAGAGAGAGAGAGGTACGGGGGAATGCGAGCGAGAGCAAGAGGCACAACGAGAAAGAATAAGAGAGACAGAGACTTGGAGACAGATAGAGATGATGATAGAGAAAGAAAGAGAGACAGAGAGAGTGAGAGAGATGAGGTAAGAAAGAATGAAAGAGACCGAGAGTGACAGGGAGAGCATGAGAGAGTGTATGAGAGAATGCAAGAGAGATAGTATGAGAGAGAGACATAGAGTGTGTGAGAGAGAGGGTAAGAGAGCATGAGAGAGACAGAGTGGGGGAGAGATAGTGAGAGGGAAATATAGAGAGAGAAAGAGGGTGAAAGAGATTGAGAGAGAGAGGGTATGAGAGAGAGGGTGCCGGAGAGAGGGAGAGAGACAAAGAGAGGCAGAGAGAGAGGATAAGAGAGAATGAGAGAGAGATTGGGGTAAGTGAGAATGAGAGAGAGAGATATATAGGGTAAGAGGGAGAGAGAGGGTACGAGAGAGAGAGAGAGAGAGAGAAAGAGAGAGATAGAGGGGGTAGAGAGAGAGAAAGAGTAAGAGTGAATGTAAGAATGTACCCTGCTCCACTTTCCACTTCACGAATTGAGAATGTATTTGATTGAAACTGGAATTTCATAATAGCTCGCCTTGTTAATCAGTGGCTTTGTGCGCGTGTGTGTGCGCAGGTATCCGCTTGTGTGTGTGTGTGTGTGTGTGTGTGTGTGTGTGTGTGTGTGTGTGTGTGTGTGTGTGTGTGTGTGTGTGTGTGTGTGTGTGTGTGTGTGTGTGTGTGTGTGTGTGTGTGTGTGTGTGTGTGTGTGTGTGTGTGTGTGCGTGCGTGCGTGCGTGCGTGTGCGTGTTTGTTTGTTTGTGTTTTTGTGAGTGGGAGCCTGAGTATGGGTAAGTGAGAATGATAGAGAGTGGGTAACAGAGAGAAAGAGAATGAGAGAGGAAGAGACAGATATATAGAGAGGGTAATAGAGAGAGGGGGGTAAGAAAGAATAAGTGAAAGAGAGAATGAAGAAGAAAGAGAGAGTAAGAATGAATGAGAGAGCGATGGTTAGAGTGTGAGAGAGAGAGAGGGAAAGAGAGAGAGGGGAGAAAGAGAGCGCAAGAGAGAGAGAGATTATTCTATGTCAGTGCCAAATACGTGATTAATGTGACGCTGGATATCCATATGTTTCCACATACTGGTCAGAGGGATCACTCCGAACGGCTTTAGCAATGAGTTCATAGATATAGCTTTATTTCGTTAGACAAGAAGAAGCACTAAACTGGGCGCCCAGTAACAAATGCTGATACATGTACTACAGTCTACTGCAATCAATATTTCTGAAACTAACATGATCACGATAAGCAAATCTTGATACGAAAGCGGATAGACGCCTATATTGTGGATGACAAGGGAGGTGGTCTCACATTATGATAACTAATAGACGTTATGATGATTCGTTACCGAGACATGTTTTTATGAATACGTTTTGGACTGCGCAACAAAATTGTGTAAACCCCATACATGAGAATGAAACAACCACGATGCTTGGAAGTATAATTAAACAGTAAAATCTCACAATGCTCTATGTCAAGGAACTCACCATATTAGTCTCCATTCACAGGATATTATCAAGATTGTTCATTACACCATCGACGCACAGTAGGGTTAGCAACTAAGTTTATGATTATAAATTTTCACATATAATTATCACTGTCTTTATAAGGTATGGTTAGTAAAAATTATTTATCCCATTTCAGATATTTTTAAGATATGCTTCCGATAGAACTGTTACTGATTGAGACAATTTGGTGGGTTATTTCATGTTGGATGACATTGTCAGTTACAATCGATATATTTCTTCAGTTCAGGTTTACACACAAAACACCCGCTCCACGGCCGACTCTGTCGCCCGGCCCATATATGATTCTGTTAATGCCAATATAAATGTCATCCAAGCGGTACATTCATGATGTGTGGCTCTATAGCACGGGGGGCACTTACCCTAACTCGGATAGGGGTGTGCCGCGGGACCTCAAAAACCCGTACCCGTTGTACAAGGTCAAAATGGCCAAAAAGCATACCCCGTCGTACAAGGTATTATGCGAATGTATAACCCGTCGTACACATTGAACCTGAAAAACATACCCCGTCGTACAAGTATGAAGCCAAAAATCCCGTTGTACAAGACGAGAGGCCCAAAAAACATACCCCGTCGCGCGGCACATATATACTACCTCTATACACTTAAGTGCCCCCCCCCCCCACCCGGGCTCTATAGTCTGTTCCTTTCATGTAGGGATCTGTTGTCATGGCGAGGTCTGTCGGGTTTTCTAAGTTTGGGAATTTATTTCTGGTGATATTCATGTCCCATACGACTGGGTAGGTTTCGAAATAACCAGACAAGTAGTTACCTGGAACTGGGGCCCCATTCCCATTTATCATGTTCTCATAAATGATCATTTGTTTGTGGAAGTTTTGGACCTCGGCCTCCCAGCTGGAAGTCGAAGAGTCCCAAGCTGTGAACACATGCAAGTCATAAGATTCATACTTCACCTCCAATAAATGGTCTATTATCGATCTGCACTATTACGAACTTCGAATGAGGTTAAAACATGCCTGCTTAGACAAAGAGAAAGTGGTTGGCCCTACCGTAACCATTGTTAGTGCTTGAATCCCCGACGTTCAGAGACCAGGCAGTGACGTCATACAGACCAAATCTCACGCGGATTCGGTTGTTGGCGGCTGTCGGCGTCACCCGCAGAACTCCTTGTCGTCGGCACGGATTGTCAGGAGCCCCAGGGGCCGTTACTGGGGCTGTCACATCCGAGATCCACTGAAATTGACCTGTGGCTGGGGTTTGGTTAAATCCTGACTCGTACAATTCTTGGTAGAAGTCGCACTCTACAAAACGGAGCATAGCATACATAAAGGTTTACGGTACTGGCTTATTCCGCATTAAAAATGCAAGTGACGAAAATGGCAATGAGAGGAATAACACCAGCATTCAATCAAGAATAAATCATGTATTATCATCCATATAGCTTGCGCTGCGTGTATTACACTTACCATTTGCTTTAAGATTAAACAATCCCTGTGCTGTCGCGTACTGAACCGCCAGTAATGCTATGATCAGATACATCTCAATCTCTTTCACCAGGGTTTTATTGAAGTAAGCTGTTCGTTTGTTACCAAAGAGGTGCACACCGAGTCGTCAGTGATTGGCACGGTGCCGATAGTGACGCTTTATATATCGGCCAATATATAGACCAAGAGGTGAACGTGTGTGTTTTTCTGAACTCTATTTATGCTGAAAGTACTTATCGCATGGCACCCTACTCTCAGCCAACCACAGCTCAAGAAAAACCGTTCCTTAAGCCTGCATAATGCATCTGTTAGTGATTTGCTTGAGACAACGAGCCCTTTATTTGCACTTCTGGTGAACAAAATCATATGCAGGGTCATGTATATTATTGACTACATAAATTTTGTTTCTGAATGTTGCACACAACTTTTCACATAAATTCCTGGCAATATAGCCAGAAATGTTTGCTAGAAAATTGCTGGAAAGAAGCTTGACCAAACTTGGGAATAGGGCCCTCACGGTTTCCTGCTGGGTCTGCCTCCAATCCCGTCAGTCTTTGTATAAACTCACAGCCCAACATTCAGATCTTCTGTTTCTCGGCACCCTGTCCTTTAATAATTCTTTAAATTTGTCCATTGTCAGCGTACACGCTGCACCTCCTACTTCCCATTTAGCATCTGTAGATCGATCCAAGGGAGCAACAAACGCACTAGGAACACTAACATCCGTCTCTAAATCACTGGCGTCGAAAACGGAACAAATCTCCCACATCTCTTATAGATGAACCCATCATCACAGGCAGCTGAGGCCGAATGGGGGATTAAGCGAATATCTCTCATATTCAAGCTTATTATCAGTATTAGGAGACAGGGGAAAGACACTTGGACGCCCCGCGTCCCTGTGTTCTTTCCCATATCACCCACGTGACCATACGATAATCAACACATATCGAGTCACCAGTGATCGTCACGGTTGCCTATAGACCAAGACGTGAACGGGTGGGTTTATCCGAACTGTGTGGATTTTGTTTTCTAGTTTATCTTAGAAGAACATACCGTGTCATCAGTGATCGTAATGGTTCCGATGGTAACATTGTACATGGGTTTTAAGCAATGCATAACCCAAAGAAGTAAACGGTTGTATTTTCAAACATGTGATATCCCTATTTAGTAAAACAACTCCCAGACAAAACAACACCTTAATACGTATGCACGACATGTACGGCGGTTGTAAGCGGCGCAGAAATGAATCGTTGTGTAATTTATTGGGGGATGTGTAGCATTGCAGTTGTGTACGAAAAGCACGCTGGGGGAGGCGGTTTTCTCACAATATCTTTCAGTTCCACAAAGTAATCGTTCTTAGTCTCAAAATCACTGACAACATCGCTCAGCTCGATCTCTAAATCTTTATCTAACTTCAACTCTTTAACACAACCTTCAAGCTCAGCAACACGCTTCGGTATTCATTTCTATACCCAACAGCCTTTTTAATATGAAAGGCCGAAAGCCTTGGTAAATACAGCGTACCCTGGATTCTCATCAACTATATGGTTTAAGTACAACTGACTAAGTCACCTTTAGCCAACTCGAGAGGTGTGTTAAATATTCGGATGCGATTTACAGCAACAATTACACCTTAAAGGGCAGGCCGTCCACTCAGACAGGTTAATAGCCCCATATGCAAAACTCGGTACGGCGTTGGCATAGGATATCTATGGTCAACGCCACGTGCACTGTCACCAAATAAACACTCGTGCGTTCCATTATCTAGTGTACCTCTTTCTTGTGCCCAAATAGTATTGAGGGGCTTCAGTGAGAGCTGGTTGTGTGGCGCATTAACATAGGTTTTTTTTACATATTCAGAGAGGTCGGGATCTGTCTTTTTCTGTTGAGATCTCTTTGTTACCCAGCCAGAGCTGGCTTGCATGATCCGCAATCAGTACACCGGCTCGCAACTCTGTATGAGCGTGTGCTCTGCCACAGGAAGACTGCTTACAATTAGAGTGACTCACTGTGGAACATCAACTTGAACGTACCGACTCGCGGCATCCTGCTCCTTTTTGAAAACCTCAGGAGAGTTCTTGACAAGTACGGTCTTGTTGAATTAATGTCTGACGAAGAGATCACCAAGCTGTATGTGAGATACGATGCTCAGCTAGGTGCTAGAATGGCACGCACTCGAGGCCAGGCTGTTCTACGGTTGTTCTCGATTGTATTGCACTCAACTACTTAAAAACGAACCCGGACAGGAGTTCACGAGTGCAGTGAACCAGCTGCTGACCAAACATTGGGCCCCCATCAGGCTTGGTCGTTTGATGTCCATCGAGATCAGGCTATTGTGAAACACATAAACCGCTCTTGCTGAACGTCTGTTTGGACACCAGTATGCCATGGAATGGAAACTTCCATTTGGGGAACAATCAACTGTGTGAGTTTCTCGGCTGCAAGCTGTTGTCTCTGCAATAATCCATGAGGTGACCCACTTGGCTGGGAAAATCACCTGCATATGCTTTAAAGACAAAAAAGGCCGAGTGAGCTGTGGACGGTGAGAGCATAGCCAGTTTTCTGTTTTGATTGCGGTCTCCTCAGCCTCTATGGACACCTTGACTAAGTTATTGAGAATGAGTACCTCAGTAAGGTCTGTGCCCGGTATCGATACCTAGATTTTTTGTTTCCCGATGTTCTTGGGGTGGTTTAGTAGAGGCTTCGACGAGTCTGGATAGCTCATCTTGTGATTCTGCAGTTTCAGCTTCAATGCTCTGTAACAGACCTTCTGGCGGCTGGTGAGTTTGAGGTCTTTTGGGGTCCACTATCCACGAATCTATCCGTAACCAGGCAGTAGGACAGACCATGTGGCATATCTTGACACTGGAACTTGCCGGGATAGAGGCGGATGCACTCCAGCAGGGCTTTTAGGGTGTCCTCCTGTGCGCTGTAGTCGAAGGTGACCTCCTCCTAGTACGCATTTTCTCAGAGCTTATCGTGTGTCAGCTCTCCTGCATAGTTCACTCTGGTGTCCACTCTACCTCACCTCTCCACCTAAAGAAGCTATGATAGGTCTGGGTCGCACGCCTTTCCGTCGCATCTCCTTGGCCAGGTGATTGGTAGGTGTGAACACTGTGGGATTGGTTCTACGGAAGAGCTCGATGGCGCACGTGGTATATATTTAACATGCATATGCATAAATTTATGAGCACATACACATATATATATAAATATATAATGATATCTAGATATTTACATTTATATAAATATTCATATGCATACATCTATGTATATTGATATAAATATATTTATATATATGCATATGTATATATACTTATTTATATATATATTCATATATATATATACATATATTCATTAAAAACTATATGTATATATGTATCTACATTCATATAAATATGTTTATAAATGTATCTTTATATGTATATATATATTTATATATGCATATATATGTGTATGTATATATATATATATATATATATATATATATATCATATATATATATATATATAATCATATATATATATATATATATATATATATATATATATATATATATTATATATATATGCATATACATGCATATATTTATATTTGTATACATATATGCATATTTATATGTACATATATAAATGTATATTTACATATATACCAATATATAATGTTATCTTTATATTTACATGTATATACATATGTATTTGAGTACATATATGGTTTTTCTATGTAAGGCTCTTTGTAATATATCCCCAAGACATCCTCTCATCATTATTACAAGTCCCTAACACAGCATCACCTATTTAGTACTACTCCCTAGCACAACGTGCGTTTGTGTGTGTGTGTGTGTGTGTGTGTGTGTGTGTGTGTGTGTGTGTGTGTGTGTGTGTGTGTGTGTGTGTGTGTGTGTGTGTGTGTGTGTGTGTGTGTGTGTGTGTGTGTGTGTTTGCATGTAGGAGGGTAGACAAACAAATGAGAGAGAGAGGTGACGCATCTTTGTCAAACGAATAAACGTTATGATACGATATGTTACGTTGTTATATGACACTGCCGAATGACCACTTTGATCACGAGCGAATACATAGTTAACATTGTTTGGCGTACTATTTGTCAATGGTATGATTAGGCGTACAAAGCGAAGCACGTGTTATGTTTGTTGTGTATTCGTTTTGTTGCATTATGCTATTTTCATATCCACTCACACCACTGACGGTATTACGAGGCCGCTTCAGTCACACGACAGCTGCTTCAGCCACACTACTAACGGCATTACAGGGGCACTTCAGCCACAGACAGTATACATGGCTGCTTCAGCCACACTACAGACGGTATTACGGGGACACTTAAGTCACACAATAGACGGTATAACAGGGTCGCTTCAGCAGCACTACAGACGATAATACGGGGCCACTTCAGCCACACTACATACGATATTACGGGATCACTTCAGCCACATTACCGGCGGTATTACAGGGCCGCTCTTACTCATTTGCTGTGAGCTATTCGACAATGGTTTCTCTAAATGGCCGTTTCAAACTTTAGCAAAGCTTTTACGACCGATTATTGGCACCCCTACCACCCTCATGGCGCTCTATAACACAAGCCTAGCACACCGTAGTACTTGCCTACATACCCCTCCTTTATCTTAACGTATATTTTTACGTCCCCATTTCACTAGAGTTGTCTTCGTGGATGATTGACACTTTAAACATATATAATTCTGTTGTGACTGAGAGTCATGATGGTGGTTGTTATAGTTCCAATCTGTAGCACTTGTTATCATCATGTCTCATGTGTACTATCATAATGTCTCGTGTATCAATGTACCTAAAGTGTGTTGTAAAGTCGGTCAAGAAAAGTAAACTCATGTGCTCTCACCCAGGTGATGATGTGCGTCATTTATTGTAGCTAACGGGTAAACCAGAGTGTTATACAATCAAAAGTCAATATGTGAGCTTAAGGTGTTTGTATACAATAATTGTGCAGTAATAGTTAGCCTTTTCGATTCCGCTTGTATAAAATATATTGAGAAGCGTTTCAACACAAAGCATCTATTAGCTCCGGTCGTAACGGTAACATGAATTTATACCGTTACGAAGAGTTCATCAAACACAAGTCGGCGAGATCTCGTTTGGGTTGAAGGGCTATATTTCGCACCTAGAAAATGACATATATCAAGAGCCTTTACAAAAAATAGACCTTTCGCTCCAAAAAACTTACCACCACTAGACGCTATTCTTTAATAAATGCCATCGATAGTTCGTTTCCGAACAAATCGCGATACGAAGTCTGCCATTTTGGAAACTATTAATTCTCGCGATTTCCCGCATTGCCTTAGCATCCCAAAAGGGGGGCACTTACCCTAACTCGGATAGGGGTGTGCCGCGGGACCTCGAAAACCCGTACCCGTTGTACTCGTTGAGAATGAGAAAGAGTATACTCCATCGTACAAGGTATTATGCGAATGTCTAACCCGTCGTAAAAGTCGAGATGTCGAAAAAACCACCCCCTTCGTGCGGCACATGTATAATATATCTTTACACTTAAGTGCCCCACCCCCCGGGCTTAGCATGAGTCGTCGTCTTTCTGTGCGTGCGCATTGCATGTGGTCTTGAACTTGTAAACAAACATGTTGCTGTGTTTCTGACTTTTTACCGCTTCCCAAATTGATCAAACTATAAATAATTACCATGGATGAAATCCCCCGCCGAAAAGGGATAAAATCATCCGTAAAACATCATTACATTCTATAACTCCTTCACTTGTGTATGTTTGGTGTTGGTAGTTGCCTGAATCGATCTAAAAATATTCGCGTTGCGTTGTTTCGAGAAACGGTAAGACGTCTACGCAGACGTCTTGTAGGGCTAAGCATCTATTTGCCGATAAGTGACCGAAACATTACAGGTAATTGCAACATGACACTGCCCTGTCTGTGGATAACTGTCACAATAATCCACTCAGTCTTCTTGTGAATGAAAGTTGACACCAATCAGTCCCCGGGTAACTGAAACACAGCATTAGTAATTTTTGTCTGTAGACAAATGTAACATAGCACTACACTGATACAAGGTTGCTCTTCGAATATTATTGCACTTGTGCGGTGATAACTGGTGCCCCAATGCTATGCCATGGCTTGAGGCGGTGACTACTAAAAACTTGTGTGAGACTGCTTTCAGCCCTGGCATTAGTGTTGTCTTTGTTGTTGCCCATTTGCACCGAAATACAAACCCAGACAATATATGTCTGCAGTCCCATACGCTACTTGGTATGCATTGTGTTTGTGATATGCGCTTATATCCCAAAGCAGTAAAAGTCTCATGTCTGTGCCAAATAAAACATTCTTCTCATTGCTTAACTGATTTAAGTGGTGTTGGTTAACCATACGATGCCGCGTACTGCTTAGAGGGATCACTCCGACTGGCTATGCAGTGACCTGTTCAGTTAATCAGCAGCTTCGTTACAACCAGGTGGAGCTCTCACAAAATATACAGAAGTACACTGTTCATCCTACACACGCTATGTTGCTTATGATAATGAGCTGGAGTCTTCTGATCGGTTGCGTCGAAAATACTTGTTACGTCCATGCGTTTTAACATACGTTATGACAATCAGCTTCGTTGTGTACAGATGGTACAAACAACTTTTGGCGAAAGTGAGCCATCTGAATGTAGCAATGAGTTAATTGATATAGCTATATTTCATTACACAAAAGAAAGCACTGAACTCTGAACTGCAGTCTACAGCAGTCAATATTTCTGAGGTTTATATGATAGCAATTAGGAAATATTGATAAGATAGCAGATAGACACCATATTGTTGAGTAAAAGGGAGGCGTTCTCACATTATGATCATTAATAGTCGATATGATGCTTATTTAACTGAGACATGTATTTTTGAACACGTTTAGAACGTGCAACGAAATCATGGAAACCCCGGGAATGAAAACATGTGGATGAAAATAAAACAAGATGCTTAGAAGTATTGTTAAACTGTTGAATGTCACAATGCTTCATGTCAAGGAACTAATCATGTGTGCCTCCATTTAAAGGATATTATCAGATTGTTTTTAACATCATCGACGTGCAATATGGTTTCACATAAAATTATCACTCTTAAAATTGGACATTGTGTCATTATATGTTGCGGTTATTAAAAATGAACTAGTGATCCAAAATCAGATTGTTTTGGGCATGATTCCGATAGAACTGTCATTGATTGTCACCTTCAGTAAATGGTCTATTATCGATCGGCAACATTACAAACATAGAATGAGGTTAAAACATGTCTGGATCAATAAAGAGAAAGTAGTTTGTCTTACCCCATCCATTGTTTGTGTTTGAATCATGGACCAACGACTGAAGTCATACAGACCAAATCTCACGCGGATTTGGTTGTTGGCGGCTGTCGGCGTCACCCGCAGAACTTCGTGTCGTCGGTATGGATTGTCAGGAGCCCCAGGGGACGTTACTGTTGGTGTGATACGTGGCTGGGATTAGGTGAATCTTGACCCGTACATTTCGTGGTAAAAGTCGCACTCTACAACATAGCCTTCTACTGTACATATCAAATATAACCGATAAATTTGTCAAATTTCGTAATATTGCATCTTTAATGTATCGGTCGTTACGTATATGGAGATCATTCATAATGTAAAACGTATATTCTGACTTAGCACTCGCGTGAAGATTATATAATTCTATTGTCATAACGCACTAAACCGCCAATAATGCTGCAGTCAGATAAATCGCCACGTCTGTACCACGGTTTTCGTTAGTAGAGAGTAAGTTTAAAGTTGCTCAGTAACTGATGAAGAAAATGTCCTGGTGCCATTGGTGTCCCTGTACTGGGTGTGTCTTATTTTAAGGCTTTTAGACCAGGAAGTCAATGGATGTGTTTTTCGACATGCACAGCGTCTTTTGGGAATAGGTGTGATTTTGAATATTGCGAAATGGACACCGACTTTGCGTATTTTGCCATTATTTGGGTGGATGTTAGGAAGAAGTAGTGTGAATGCTAGGTGTAGTGGTCAAGTTTGGATTGATCAACAGTGCTGTCTCAAATGTCAAAAGATTAACAAACGAACACCCAGATTGTTCAAAGAAGAATTGCGTGGTGACGAAATTATCAGTTTGTGCAGCAAAACATACTATTGTGTTGGTAACACTAACAAAATATCAAGCAAGGGGTTGAACAAAAACCAGATTACCCTCAGCAAAGACAGATATTTAAAGTGTTGAGAGAGCAGAAATCAGGTTCTGGTGTTAATCGTGGGTTCTGCTCTGTCAACAACCCAATGCTCACCTATGTCCATTCACGAGCTTTTTTCTCATACTTTTATCTCCAACGGAAAGTTTTGGACGGTATTAAACCCATTATTAAATTCTTTAAGTACATTGAATTTTGTATTATTTCTCTCATATCATGTTTTGTTTTGTTTTTGTTTTTGTTTGTTTTTTGTTTGTATCTTCTTCAAATTCACATGTGGAAAATGTTATATTTACTCTTCTGATTAATGTTATGTATGCAATTGCAATCATGTAAAGCTTGTTGAGTGAGTTGAATAAATAACCTAGATACACAATGACCTTCCAGAAACGTATGACAAGGACGGTGTTATAACTATGGATCAAATAAATTTTGACATGTTACAACTATGAATCAAATAGTTTTGACAGTTGTCTCGTTTGGGTTGGTGTTGGTTCCTGGAATAAAATATTCACTGATCGAGTCGACAAACGTGAGTTCTGTCAAGCCATAACAATGGTGACGAGGATTCAAATGGTTTTGTGAATGTCAGCTTACGGGAAGGTAGATAAATATGACAAGTCCGAAGAATGGAACGAATATATCGAAAGGTTAGGCAATTATTGTGCTTCTAACAATATTGAAGACGCTGATAGAAAACGAGCAATACTATTGTCCATCTGCTGAAAAAGTACTTACAAGTTAGTTAGGAATATACTACCGCCCGCAAAGCCAAATGACAAATCATATAAAGACATTGTCACAGCCGTAACTGACCACCAATGTCCGAAACCTTCAGTTATTGTGCAACGTTTTAAGTTTAACTCAGTTCAACACAGATGTGGAGGTACCAACCATACAGCTTCAAGCTGTAAATTTAGAACTGCTGAATGTAACTGTTGTCACAAAATGGGTCACATTGCTGTCAAATGCAGAGCTAGAAGAGCGTATCATAAGCCAGGTGCCTATCATGATACTTATGTCCTGGAAGAGGAGACACCAGAGACAAAAACGGTTTATACTATGTTTAAATTCAGCCAAACCAAAGTCAAACCTTACAAAGCAGATGTCAAGGTGAACGGAAATTGACACAGGTCATCCGTTTCAGTGATAAGCGAAAAAACTTTCAAGAAAATACATCAAGGTACTTTATTGTTGCCTAAAGCAAGAAAAGGTGTCATTCTTAGCACCTATACGTGTGAACAGGTGAAGCCAGTAGGCTCGACTGAAGTGGAAGTTGAATACAGAATCCAGAAGGTAAAAACTGCTTTTGGTTGTAACCCCAGGTGGATGAAGAGTTGGATAGAATTTAACATGAGAACATTATTGAACCAATATCCTTTGCACTGTGGGCAGCACCGAGAAATTCCTTTGAAGGCGTCATTATCTACACAACCCAGTACCAGACGCTTAAAAAGTTGACACAGAAAAAGAATTTCTTGGTTGACGGTCATATTGCCATGAGGAATGGAGACAACTTTGGTCTCTACTCGACGAACTTGCTAAGGACTATGTTTCAAGGCTTTGATATGAGCCCATTGCACTGTAGGATTCAATTTGATGTTTCGAAATCAGTTAAACCACAGAAGCCATTTAGCATATGGCGTTCTTGACAGAACATATCTAAATGTAGATACCCCATGTCGACCACAACGCTACCTGCATGGCGCTGCTGTTGGGTATTTCATCCTTCACTATCTTCCATGTGGGTTTACACGTGACCAGCCATGCCTTTGTGCTATAAAGTAGCAGTTAAGTGTGATTCTTGGCTGCACGGCCATTACTCAACAATGTCTCCACATAAGCTAGATATGGATGGGTTTTGGAGACCCAACTTGTACTATCTTGGCCTGGACATGTAGATAGCTGATTGTTTGGTCGAGGTAGTCATCACCAGAACCGGTGACACTAAATACGATGATGCTCCACCCAATGGCTGTGTCCAATGCTGCTCTGTGTAGGTGGAATGCTAAAGAGATTTAACTCACGTTTGGCACACGGACATGACTGAGGGTGGCTAAGTGCCATAATTTCCTAATATGTCACTAGTCCATTTGGTTAGTCTCACACATTTCCTGTTTGCTGGTCTGCCCCGTTTGATATCACGTGCATAGCGTTTTGAAGGTACTTATCTCGTTGACTAATTCACTTTCGGCTTGAATTGGTTTTTCTTTTTGTTGATGGTCGTTTGTCGCATAGATAGCGCAGGGAGACCCTACTTGTGTCCTGTCAATATATGTTTCTGTTTCGGTGTCAAGGGGACGTTTCCTTTTAAAAACGTTTTGGGCGCATTAACAGAGACTATTGATCAGATCTTTGTCAGTTGCTTTTGATAACGCTTTTCTGAACGCTGCTTTGGCCCTAGCCATGAAGTGCAGAGTATCCGCACGTTTCTGTATCCGACTTGCCATGATAAGCACTAGGATTTCAAATTACAAGTCTGACATTATTGGTATATATTAATATTTATTGCTGTTGAGGATAAACAATTTGGTGTTATTGACGCACATTTATGCGAAGGCGCAAATGTCCTGGCGTATCTTGCTTCAGATCCCACAATGAATAACCATGTGGTGCCCACGTAGCATCGGCAAAAGCCCCTTTGTACATACTTGACATGACCCGGATAAATTTGCATGGCTAAGTGCGTTATTTAGGTACAATCTCGAAGGATTTTGAATACGAGGATGTACTGGGCATTCATATTTATGGTACAATGATCTTTGCCTTGATCAAACAAATTCTGCATCAGGTACCAGCTTAGGCTGCGATGGTGAATGCCTTTGGTTAAAAGTTTGGTGATACGTTTCATGCATCAGATCATCAATAATCAGTAGCTTTGGCCGACGCCCCTCCATACCAAATGATAAACCCTCAACAAATTCGGCTTGAGTGAACTTGGTATAAAACGCTTGTCATTCACCGTAACACCACACAATGCGTTTAGAGATGGGATTCATATGTATGTGTATGTCGATAATGAAGTGGAAAAATAGCTCTTTCCATAACCGGTCAGACCAGCCACAACACATCTAACGGGGTGCTTAAATCTCGGATTCATTTTTTATGTGTTGACACCAGGTCGTCTGTATACGAATATGGTAAAACCATTCTACAATGTATTTATATATAAATATTTATTTGATAGATACCACTATATTTAAAACTTTTCTTGGTTCAGGAATGCTGATTGGTGCTATTCCCGGGTCCACGTGGTATAGGTACATCTATCATATCACATGGTACAGGACAGAGTCACCGTCAGGTAATAGAGTTACTGGTCGATGCTGACGTAAATATCCTTCCCGATACTCATTCAAGGCTTCTAATTTTCTCAGGGCAAATGAATCCATATCATTTTCCAAGATCTAATCCAGTTGTTCTCGCAACTCGACCACTTCATCGTAATCTTCTTTACGCCACTGTAAAGCAACTTCCAATCGACTACAGATGAGACATTGCTTGTGGCCGTGCCATGGTCGATTATCCTCACAGTGACTGGTCGAATACAACGAGGATACCCCATTTATCAAACAAGTTAAAGAATGACGTTATCAGTCACGTGAACTGCAGGTCTTTACATACTCAGGTCATTATTCGACTTTTTCAGTCACTAAACCTTTGAATTTTGTACTAATACAAATCGCTTCTGATATAGTACATGCCGTGTAACTTTGGCCCAGTCCCCATAAACTTCAAACAAACGATGTCGTGTTTAATGATCAGTCATTTTCACAGCCATCCAGCTCTTTCAACATATCGATACTTTGTCTCTCCAACATGGTTTGCAATTCAGTCACGTGACCACTAAGATTAGAATCCTTCACCGTAAACACGATTACTCGCCATGGAACGTCCTGCTCTCCATTTTGGTTTGATTGTTCGTAAATCGATTGACATCATCCCGCTACTACACCCACTTTTAAGGCCTTGTGTGTTGCCACCACCCACGTGATCGTTCATTTATCAAAAGCACCAATCACATGTCTCCGTTAGCTTAAATAAACTATGTAGAGTTGAAGCCACCACCTATGTGTGTAAAAGAGGCCAATACTATTTGTCAGCCATTGTTCATTGCATTCCTTGTATTACACCGAAGAATTACGAAAACAGAAGGTTAGATAAATACATATTTTATTGAATCGATTATAATTGGCGATTCAGACGAATTTCAATTCCGTTCTTTACCGATGTAAACCAACATTGTCTATAATCAGGGCGATATAATTGGCAGGTTTCCATTCAAGTAGGAGGTGGTACTAACAGGGCCCAAACACGTGGTCCACATATCCGTTTATTCATGGTAATTCCCGCGCAGCAATGCCTCAGGCAAATACAGCTTCACCTGCTCCTCCCGCTCAATCATCAAACACACATCATGCTTGTAATTGACTTCGATGATCGACTTGATAACTAATCCCACCAAGTTCAACAAATGGTCCTCGTGGACACTTTCAATACAGTCTTCTAGTAACTGCTGCACCAAACGCCCCAAATGAAGATCTTCGATGCCTCCCAACATTTTGCCTCTAAACGCAGTTTCACCTGGTCTATTTTTAATCACAGCAGGATTGGGTGTCTAACACTAATAAAGACTTCAACTTGTATGGAAACCTCCTGTTCTTGATGCGCACCCACTTCTGTCAGGGTTTAGGGTCCCTGTTATAGCTGATAATTCATAGCCACCGCACAAAAAGTCTCTCAAATTCAATTCAATCTGTATTTTCCGATCCGTGTCCTTACGCCAAATCGTCCACGAAAATTGTTAGAAGTCGCGAGTGTAGACTGAAATAACTATCTTTTCTGCTGTCGTGATCTTCTCCATTTTGTATCCTTCACCTTGTCGTTAACCAGTAGGCAGATGCAACTTATCGCTGCACATTTAAATACCCTGTAGCTGTAATGTCTCACAGACCTGAGGCAATACATCTTCACTTAACAGGTGATTAGCCAACAACCAGGTATTTGCACCTCCCCTCCGTAATGCTGAATACCAATCAAATGACGACCAGCAAAATAATGCGTCACCAAGCACTGATCACCCGCCAAATATACTTTGTTTGCATCTTTTGTATGAGATGCCAAATAACATGGCAAAAATCGGAATTAAATGCTTTCCTCTCCACCGCTCCACTTTCAACCTCACATATGGAGCTCCATTCTTATATTTAAGCACATGAATGGTCACCCGGGAACTCAATGGTGTCAGTGACTCCATAGTGATTGAAGAATCGTCGGATTTCCAGCTTCTTTATAAAGCATCCAGCAGCGCATTACATCATATCACGTGGTTCACCCTTTGTACCGGAAGTACCTTTAATACTTGATTGACATCAACATCCAAACTGACTGTGCCATCATCAAACATTTTAACCGATAACAGAGATTGTCAGTGAAGATTGACTGCCATTTATAAAAATCAGTAAATAACGTCATCCGGGGCAGAATGATGCTATATCAAAGTCAATCGGAGACAGAGTGGTGTTATAGTCCTTGTTTAACACATATTGATAAAAACAATCCTCGCGTAATGAATGCTGCCATCGGATATCATTATCGAGCCTGGTTCTGTCGACTTTGAATACGAGATGGGGTACGGCTTAGATATTAATATTTGTCCTTCTGTTGCGCGTTCTTTTTACTTAAATTTACCAACAGGGTTAGTAGGTGTACAGGTAAATGAAGGACTCTGTTTCCAAACCAAAGTTGGTTTATTTTCTATTTCATTCCACAAGCAGAATACAATGTAGAAGTTAGCGAGTCTCTTTTGAAGCCTATCTTGAAGTTGACGAGAGTCAGTCTCTTTTGGAGTCTAGCTGTCTTCCTTCTGACTTCTGTGACTTCTGTGAGACTTCTGTAGACTTAATAGGTGATGCTGTGTTAGGGACTTGTAATAATGAGGTGATGATGTCTTGGGGATATATTACAAAGAGGTGATGTTTTGTTGAGGAATTGAAATAAAGAAGAGCAGCACTACAGGTGACCATACTAAACGACCTTTTCTGATGTATCTTTTAAGAACCATACCAGCTCCAAACCCTCATAGAGCAAAATCCTGGTATTGTTCTCCCTCCGCAAGAGTATGGCTGACTATGCTAAGCGACCTTATTTGAGAGTATCGTTTTAAAGACCATACCACCACCATCTCTCAACCCTTATATAGCAAAACCATATATGTACACAAATACATTTGTATCTACATGTAAATATATAGAAATCATTATATATTGGTATATATGTATATATACATTTATATATGTACATATAGATATGCATATATGTATACAAATATATATATATGCATATATATATGCATATATATATCATATATATAATATATATATATATATATATATGATTATATATATAAATATATATAAAGATACATACACATATAATTATATATATACATATAAAGATATATAAATATATATATAAATATATTTACACACACATATATATATATATATATATATATATATATACATCCATATATGTATATACAAATGTATATATACATATAGATAAATTTATAAACATATTAATATGAATATACATATATATATATATATAGTTGTATTAAATATATGTATATATATGAATATATATATGAACATATATATACATATACATATATATAAATATATTTATATCAATATACATAAATGTATGCATATGATTATGTATATTTATATAAATATCTAGATATCATTATATATTTGTATATAAGTGTATGTGTTCATACATTTATGCATATGCATGTTAAATATAAACCACGTGCGCCATTGAGCTATTCCATAGAACCAATCCCACAGTGTTCACACCTACCCATCGCCTGGCCAAGGAGATGCGACGGAAAGGCGTGCGACCCAGACCTATCATAGCTTCTTTAGTAAAATATATAGATATCATTATATATTGGTATATATGTATATAAACATTTATATGGCATGCCCAGGAGAAATCTTGTACACATCTCATTTTAGCAATGCACAAGCCACGTACGCCTCGACGTTGGCAAGCTAGTGAAATAACATGACCTCATCGGGTGTGAAGCGCTGAAGCATGGTGACGAGGTTAATGTAGTCGTAGAACAGCATGCATGTGAGCGGTGAACCTCGAGAAAAACACTGACAGTTGGTCGGTGCAAAGCACGCTTTATTGGGTCCTTCCAAGGACCCAAGTACAGTGAGGTGCAGTCAAGAAAATACAATGATTTACTAGAGTAGCAATATAAGAGATAAGCAGAAGGTACAAGAAAATATTACATGATAATTAAGTGATAACAATAATGGGTATATGATGAGATACAAACAAACGTTATACAATGATATATGTTGGAGAAAGCAAATCAGAGGTACTCTAGAAACCGTACTAATGTAATAAAAATATGATTATGTAAAACAGCGTAAATACTAGTCAAGGAAACCGGCTAAGTGTAAGGAGAAGAGAGAAAGGAAAGAGGAAAAAGTTTCGCCCATTGCACAGGTAACTGACAATTGTTGCGTTGAAGAGAAGGAGAGATAACGTTGGAAGCAGTCTGAGCGCGAGGTACTATGCTGTTGTAGAAGCTCCTCACCTATGCCAGCATGGTACGCCAGATGACACCCACCTCGGCGAAGGCTGTGACTCGAGTACTGCGCAGCATCCACACCGATGACGTGAAGTAAGCCTTTAAGGTGAGAAACAAATGTAGCGTGCTTGAGGCAAAAGAGACGTGAGCGCCATCGGGTCACTAGTGTAGATTGTTATATACATAAATTGCTTCACGCAGTTGTTATGAATACCGTTTAAAACTTAATGACACCTAGATATCATTCAGGCGTATCCAGTTTTAACTGTTACCTTACTCAGTTAGTCTAAAACTACCGGTCTTGTCGTAATATCTCATGGAAACAGATGTTATGCGTTGGGTGATGAATTAGGAGTGTTCAAGGTAATAAGAGGGTGCGGTTAAATTAAGTGGGGTGTGGGTACTGAGGACATGTTTCAGTGGTAGAGGTCCCGCATGACTGAGTGCTTGTTTGACGAGGGTACTGCAAAGATGAGAGAAGGCAACGGTGGTTTATTGTAGCTTTAGGGAGCGTTCTTGGATAGTAGTGTTGTTGGGAAAAGGCAGGGAAGGAGGCAGAGCTCATATGCTGTCGTGCTGGACAATTAAAGAGTAGTGATACTGTTGGGTTAGGGAAACGCAGAGCTGGGATGCTGGTCTGTTGGGAAAAAGCAGGGATGGTTTTCTGTGAGAGTCAAATAAGTTACATGAGGGTGATGTTAAATTGTGTTATGTTAGGGAGTCGTAGAATTGAGGTGTCGATGTGTTGGGGGGGGTTGGCGTTGCTGTATTGTAGAGATGTATAGTTTGGCGTTCCTGTATGTTAAAGATGTACAGTTTGGCGTTCCTGTATTTCAGAGATGTAGAATTTAGCGTTCCTGTATTTCAGAGATGTATAGTGTGGCATTCCTGTATTGCAGAGATGTTGAGTTTGGCGTTCCTGTATTGCAGAGATGTAGAGTTTGGCGTTCCTGTATTGCAGAGATGTTGAGTTTGGCGTTCCTGTATATCAGAGAGTTTGGCGTTCCTGTATATCAGAGAGTTTGGCGTTCCTGTATATCAGGATAACCCGACAGACCTCGCTATGACAACAGATCCCTACATGAAAGGAACAGACTATAGAGCCACACATTGTAGAATGTACCGCTTCGATGACATTTATATAGGCATTAACAGAGTCATATATGGGCCGGGCGACCGAGTCGGCCGTGGAGCGTGTGTGTTGTGTGTAAACTTGAACTGAAGAAATATATCGATTGTTACTGACAATGTCATCCAACATGAAATAATCCACCAAATTGTCTCAATCAGTGACAGTTCTATCAGAAACATATCTCAAAAAAATCTGAAACGGAATAAGTAGTACATTTTTACTAACCATACTATATAAAAACACAATGTCCTATTTTAACAGTGATAATTATAAGTGAAACTTGTCTGAGCAAATTTATAATCATAAAATTTGTTGCAAAACCTACTGTGCGTCGATGATGTAATAAACAATCTTGATAATATCCTGTGAATAGTGACTATTTAATTATATTTTTAAGCATCGTGGTTGTTCCATTCACATTCACAATTTGGCGTCTATCTGCTATCTTATCAAGATTTGCTAATCGTGATCATGTTAATTTCAGAAATATTGATTGCAGTAGACTGTAATACATGTATCAGCATTTGTTACTGGGCGCTCAGTTTTGCGCCTCCACTTGTGTAACGAAATAAAGCTATATCTATAAATGCATTGCTATAGCCATTCGGAGTGATCTCTCTTAGCAGTATGTGGAATCATATGGATATCCAGCGTCATACCAATCACGTATTTGGTACTGACATAGAATAATCTCTCTCTCACACACACATACGCACACTCTCTCTCACACTCTCACTTGCTCGCTCCCTTCTCTACCTTCTCTCTCTCTGTCTATCATTCTCTCTTTCTCATTCACTCTCTCTGTCTCTCACTCTTTATCTGTCATACTCTATCTCTCCTTATATCTTTCTCTCCCACATTATCTCTATCACTCTTTCCGCTCTCACCCACTCTATCTCTCGCTCCTACCCTCTCTCCCTCCCTCTCTCGATATCTCTTACTCTCTCTCTCTCTGTCTCTCTTTCCCATTCACTCTTACTCTCTCTCTCTCTTACCCTCTCTCTCACTCTCTATCTCTCTCTTGCACCCTCTCTCTCCCTCTTACCTTCTATCTCATTCTATCTCTCTCTCATTCTCATTCTCACTTATCCCTATCCCTCTCTCTCATTCTCTCATCCTCACTCTCTCTCTCCCTCTCTTTGTCTCGTTCCCTCTTCGGTCTCTGTTACTGCATAAACTGCCCCCATAGCCTTTGCGCAGACATAGTTTCACCTGGACGCAATATGGGAGATAGTCTTGGTAGGATTGTAATAACAATAACTACCGAGTGCGACGCTTAACAGCACGTGCAAATGGTTATGGGGACTAGGACGACAGTTACTCTGTTTTAATGCAACAGCTGGCTCGTTCGGAATTAATATATCATCACTGCTTGGTTAAAGACTGGTGTGGTGCCTCTGTAAGAATTACGCTCCATTGAAGAATTGCTTTTAGTCTCCTTAGCAATTGATGTACATTTATATATTGAAGGACAGCTCAAGTTTGTTCCATCAATGTAAGCATACTGCAGTGGAAGATGTAATTACTCGACGCATCCAAATATCTGGCCTCTTTTATGAATTTGCTGATTGCGCACTACCTTGCCAGATATGAGTAACTCCTTCCGCAGCATCGATGTTCATAAGACAACGGACAAAAGCGCTTGCTGTTACTACCCTTCCAGCTAAGCCGAATGAATCATTCAACAACCAACATGGTATAATATTTATATTAAATAGCAATGAGTTATAACTCAGACTTATATGATATGGTGAATTTTATTAACTTCTTCCCGCCCACGAAGAGGTATTGACATTCTTATGGCAACAAGGAGTCATGTGGATAAAGAGAACATATGCCAATGTTCACATAGTTGTCGATTAGATGATATTCGAGACTTGAAATTGTGCTGAAAGGATTGTCGTCAATATTACTGTTACTTAAGTGTCAACCACACTAGTACATTAGGGGGGGGGGCGATAATGTTCTCATTACAGGATGTATTCTATCAAATGCGATTCATCAAATATGATTAATGTTGCCATTATAAGCGAATTTGTCTCTAGAGTGCAATAACGATTGCGTTAATCGAATCATTGATTCACAGTAGATACAGAGAGGACAATAAGTTACGGTATTTAATACTCGGCCCCCACAAAACCGCAGTCAAACTGGTGATGTGAAGCCTGATGCCTTTGCCTGTATAAAGCCTGCTTAAATTGCACCAGACAAGTGACGCTATAGCACTTATATTAAAGGACAGCTCGAGTTTGTTCTATGAATGTAAGCATACTGCGGTGGTAGATGTAATTACTCGAAGCATCCAAATATACGGCTTCTTTTATGAATTTGCGGATTGCGCACTACCCTGCCAGACATCAGTAACTCCTTCCGCAGCATCGATGTTTATAAGACAACGGACAAAAGCTCTTGCTGTTACAACCCTTCCAGCTAAGCCGAATGGTTGTATCTGATTCAGGCAATGGTTGTACCTGATTCTGAGATGCAAATGAAACATTCAACAACCAAAATGGTATAATATTGATATTTATTATCAATGAGTTATAGTTGAGACTTATTTGTTATGGTGAATTTTATTAACTTCTTCCCGCATACGAAGTGGAATTATCGTACTTATGGTGACATGGAGTCATGTGGATTACGAGAAAAATTGCCAATGTTCACATAGTTGTCAATTCAATGATGTTCGGACTTGAAATTGTGCAGAGAGGAATGATTCAATCGGTAATGGTCATTGAATGTGGCCATAGATATATCACATTAGTTCATTAGGGGGACGATAATGTTCTTATTACAGGATGTATCCTATTAAAAGCGGTGCATGAAGTATGATTAATTCTGCCATTTTTAGCGAATTTATCTACAATAACGATTGCGTTAATCGAATCATTGATTCGCAGTAGATACAGAGAGGACAATAAGTTACGGTATTTAATACTCGGCCCCCACAAAACCGCAGTCGGAAATCGCACAACTGTGCGTCACACTTTGCCTATGCCTGTATAAAGCTTGCTTATATTGCGTTAAATGACGCCATAGCACTTACGGTATAACAGGGTCCTGTAGTTGAATCAGTGATTATATTGCCCTGACTAGGTAATGTAATCAGAATAAGAGTGCCAAAGATCATCACTATGCTGAGTGTTGCTCATATGCTGTTACAGATTATACATGCACCAGGTTGACAAACTCCAAGTTCGAAGTACTCAGGAGTTGGGTGGCAAAATTCAGACCTCTTAATGCTTACGAACGCCTTATTCCAAATGGTTTCCTCCTCAAATGCAATATGACATCAGCTTATACAATGGGAACAATGATATTTGCATTTCGAGTGCTCAGGTGACGAAAACTATCAATTTTTCCATTGTCATGCGTGACATTTCTATCTAGCACGAAAATACTTATTGGGAGAATAACCAGGGATGGTTGCAATGACGCGCAAAACTTACATACGACCCATTCTTTACTCAAGTTAGGTGAGGGCGGCATAGTTGGTTTCGGTCTTCTTAACAGGACGAGGATATTTCGGACATGACACGGAATATCCATATGCATTTATCAGTCTAGGGTTCATACATGTCAGCTTGTACATGGGGAGTACGAAGGCATCGTCCCACGAAGAAGCTTACCAGAAAGAACATATGAGTGAATGAATCGAACTTAACACTCACAGATAGCATGACTCATAAATTTATATATCAACGTTTGTTTGGTCTTGTCTCAACAATAATAGTAGCAATATGTAACATGTGTCGCTGTCGCGCCATTCGTGGCTTTGTAGAATTGATTTGATGCATTCTAATTCGTACAGCGTACTGAACGGATAAGCCTATGACGCAGTCTATGAGGCATAACATGCAAATGTCTGATGAAGTATGTGATATCTGTTTAGGTTCGATTCGTAGTCTTTAAGGGAAGCTCTTACATCAATAAGATTAAGCTCGTGTACAACGGATGATGTGGTTATTAAGGTGGAGCCATTACTATTTGGTTTATATGCTGAACGAAAAGCAACAGATAAGGTACATGCATTTCCCCTGGCCAAATAATCCCACAATAATGCACGCCTGGTTGTCGTGATTGTGGAGGTGTGATCAGGGTATCTATACATCATCTCACCTCATTTGGAAATGTCATCGTTTTATATTGCTGGATATTTATTTGTCGTATCAGATCAGAAGATGGAAAGGTTACGACATGAATAAAATGGACTTACCTGTACTTAATCATATTTATTTGTTTATTTCTACCTGCTTTCGTTCAATAATTATTTAGCCGCTCCCGATGATCATTTACGACACCAATGAGGTGCCAAGGGGGTCATTCATCACAGCGCTGTGTTCCCCTGAGCCATAGCCACTGGGTAAGCATCACCAACAAGTATACATAACCTTAACTCAATCACTTCAGCAATTTATTCATATTTTCTGGACGCTTTCAATCATTTTTGCATCTTCCTGCAGCAATCCTAACAGTTGTTTTGTTTGCTGTGATATCTATATCGATCGGCAGCAACAATTTCACAGCATATGTTTCACCTCCCGACAGAAAATGGTTTCTATTTGTCCCATGCTAGGAGCTTTGAGGTTAATTTTAGTCCCCTATATCGTGTCGGTATTATGTCAGGCCATGTTCGTGGAACGCTTGAATCCAAAAGTATATTTAGTCCCAATCCGGTTTCGATGACTCCATGGGATTTTATAAACCATACTCTCAAAATCTCACAAAAACAAAAACACAGACATGTCAGATAAAATGGTATCAGTTACATCATTACTTTTGGACATGGGCTTCATTGCTCTTGTCAGACATTACACCTTGCTGTAACACCGGATGTAAATGAATTTTAAAGCATCACAGAGCAAGCACCTGCACGAGGTATCTACATGACCTCGGCGGTCATGCTCCACATCGTGTGTCTACATCGATTGTGGTTTCTGTTGTTTTGAATACAGTTGCTCCAGAGATAAAACTCCACGTGAAGGATGAACTGTCGTTAGATTGCTTATTTAAAAGTGGGATCGCAAATGCATAGCACATTTGAGGTTTCTTATCTGATCCATGAATCAATGCTGTATCCCGTAACTGCAGACTCAACTGAACGTTAATAGGGAACTCTTATGACGTGTGTGGAAGAATGGTAACTCCCGTATATTGGTGCATATGTAGGCGTCAACATTATCTCTGCAGCAATCTTGGCATACTTGACTGTTACAGCTGACTTAAATATGCATCCACATTTGACATAAATTACAACACCGTCACCCCTTTGTTACCATTCCTGACTGATGCCCTAGCGTCAGTGCTATCAATCACTCACAGCTTATTAAAGGTCAAATACAATGATTTTTTTTATTCCATTTTTCCAAAGTTCTACGTTTTAAAAGGGTATCGTAACCAAAATAAGGTGACTGCGCGCTTTTTTCTTTTAGAATCTGACAAGATACCGCTCGGTAAAATTCGTGAATTTCCGGACAGTGACGTCATTCGGGTTGTTCGCGAGTATTCCTCGCCATCTTCAGCCTTCACGGTTGTTTGACAGCGTGTGACTTACTCGTCTTTCTTCCCGGTCTGGTGCGTTTCTTGGTGTGGATTATGCCTTATTGTTGTGCGTTCGGTTGTTGGAACAATGAGAAGTCAGGCGTGAGTTTTTTTCTGTTTCCAAAAAGACAGCAAAATATGCCGCATATGGGTGTCGAAAGTCAAGCGTAAACACTGGAGACCTACCCTTACGTCGTGTTACGACAGTTCTATGTTCTGATCATTTCGAGAATGGTGCTTATGAGACTGACCAAGAGCTGCTCAAAAGTCTAGGATTTCGTAAGAAACCTAGGCTCCGAAAAGCAGCTATACCGACTCATTTTAGCCACGTTGGAGTCGACCCTGATGGACCTATAAAGACTTCGAAGGTTCTAGACATGCAACTTGTTCAGGTATAAAACTATAAAAGTTACAATTTATGACCAGTATATGATGGATTCGTTAATGTCTATTGTACCATCAATTGCCTGTTAATTTCTTTCAGAGCAGAACCAAGTTAAAAATTCAAATGCTATGGAGTTAGCTGGTCTGAAGCTTGCTTTGAAATCCCTGTCTGAGAATGGATTGACCATTGAATCCATCACTACTGACAGACATTTGGGAGTGAAAAAGGTACATGAAGGAAGAGCAACCTACAGTCCAACACTGGTTTGATGTGTGGCATGTTGCCAAAGGTTAGTTTCTTTGTGTGACTTAAGCCGACACAACACTCCGTGTAACAATTTAAAGAATATTTATCATGTTAGCATACCAAATTTATATGTTAGCATTAAAGACAAACACAAACTTATTTGTAAATGAAGGGATCAAGAAGAAAATACTGGCCAAAGGGAAAAGAAAAGACTGCAACATCCTGAGTGAGTGGGCCAGAAGCATTTCCAATCATGTTTACTGGTGTGCTGCCTCAAGTGATGGAGATGCGGATCTGGCCAGAGCTAAGTGGCTCTCTGTCACTAGGCATATCGTCAATGAGCACGTGGGGCATGGGGAGCTGCACCCGAATGTGAGCATGCACTATTAGAGGACAGGAAGTGGATACTGAAGGGTCAGTATTAGTTTTGAATCATATAAGTTTATATAGAAATATTTACTTCAGTGGTAATGTAATTAAATGAGTCGTAATGGTAAAATCCATGCCCCTGTGGCACTACTTTACCAAAGAAATGTAATCTGTATTAATATATGTGTTAACCATAAATAGGATCGAAGCCACACAAAGAGTTGGAATTGATAGTCTCCAGCAAGCATCTCCTAAACGACATTGGCAGGCTTTCCCCATCAGAGCAGACATCAAGCCTAGAATCATATCACAAAGTGGTCATATTCTTCGCACCAAAGAGTGTCCACTATCCCTATGCAACCATGGAGGCCAAGTAATACCAATCAAATAACATATTTCGGTTGTGTATATTTGAATTGGGGTTGTATGGAAGTTTAGCACATTTGTGTAGTAACAGCTGTAATGTTATTTGTAGAATTATGTGCTCAAGTTTCCTCTCTCTCTCTCTCTCTCTCTCTCTCTCTCTCTCTCTCTCTCTCTCTCTCTCTCTCTCTCTCTCTCTCTCTCTCTCTCTCTCTCTCTCTCTCTCTCTCTCTCTCTCTCTCTCTCTCTCTCTCTCTCTCTCTCTCTCTCTCTCTCTCTCTCTCTCTCTCTCTCTCTCTCTCTCTCTCTCTCTCTCTCTCTCTCTCTCTCTCTCTCTCTCTCTCTCTCTCTCTCTCTCTCTCTCTCTCTCTCTCTCTCTCTCTCTCTCTCTCTCTCTCTCTCTCTCTCTCTCTCTCTCTCTCTCTCTCTCTCTCTCTCTCTCTCTCTCTCTCTCTCTCTCTCTCTCTCTCTCTCTCTCTCTCTCTCTCTCTCTCTCTCTCTCTCTCTCTCTCTCTCTCTCTCTCTCTCTCTCTCTCTCTCTCTCTCTCTCTCTCTCTCTCTCTCTCTCTCTCTCTCTCTCTCTCTCTCTCTCTCTCTCTCTCTCTCTCTCTCTCTCTCTCTCTCTCTCTCTCTCTCTCTCTCTCTCTCTCTCTCTCTCTCTCTCTCTCTCTCTCTCTCTCTCTCTCTCTCTCTCTCTCTCTCTCTCTCTCTCTCTCTCTCTCTCTCTCTCTCTCTCTCTCTCTCTCTCTCTCTCTCTCTCTCTCTCTCTCTCTCTCTCTCTCTCTCTCTCTCTCTCTCTCTCTCTCTCTCTCTCTCTCTCTCTCTCTCTCTCTCTCTCTCTCTCTCTCTCTCTCTCTCTCTCTCTCTCTCTCTCTCTCTCTCTCTCTCTCTCTCTCTCTCTCTCTCTCTCTCTCTCTCTCTCTCTCTCTCTCTCTCTCTCTCTCTCTCTCTCTCTCTCTCTCTCTCTCTCTCTCTCTCTCTCTCTCTCTCTCTCTCTCTCTCTCTCTCTCTCTCTCTCTCTCTCTCTCTCTCTCTCTCTCTCTCTCTCTCTCTCTCTCTCTCTCTCTCTCTCTCTCTCTCTCTCTCTCTCTCTCTCTCTCTCTCTCTCTCTCTCTCTCTCTCTCTCTCTCTCTCTCTCTCTCTCTCTCTCTCTCTCTCTCTCTCTCTCTCTCTCTCTCTCTCTCTCTCTCTCTCTCTCTCTCTCTCTCTCTCTCTCTCTCTCTCTCTCTCTCTCTCTCTCTCTCTCTCTCTCTCTCTCTCTCTCTCTCTCTCTCTCTCTCTCTCTCTCTCTCTCTCTCTCTCTCTCTCTCTCTCTCTCTCTCTCTCTCTCTCTCTCTCTCTCTCTCTCTCTCTCTCTCTCTCTCTCTCTCTCTCTCTCTCTCTCTCTCTCTCTCTCTCTCTCTCTCTCTCTCTCTCTCTCTCTCTCTCTCTCTCTCTCTCTCTCTCTCTCTCTCTCTCTCTCTCTCTCTCTCTCTCTCTCTCTCTCTCTCTCTCTCTCTCTCTCTCTCTCTCTCTCTCTCTCTCTCTCTCTCTCTCTCTCTCTCTCTCTCTCTCTCTCTCTCTCTCTCTCTCTCTCTCTCTCTCTCTCTCTCTCTCTCTCTCTCTCTCTCTCTCTCTCTCTCTCTCTCTCTATTTGGCTTGAACAAAATGTCAATCTAGTTTGCGATCCTTTGAGAGTTTAATCAGTCTTGTTGAAAACCTCATGACTCCTATTCTCGTAAGCTCTGTGTTAACGCGGAGGATAGCCGACTGATATCACTGTATGTGGATGCGGATGTTGTTATATCAGGGGATCGTAGAGTTGAGGTGCCGATGTGTTAAGGAAGTTCAGCGATGCTGTATTCCAGGAGTGTTGCGTTTGCATTGCTGTATTCCTGGGATGTAGTGTTTGGCGTAGCTGTACTCCAGGAATGTACAGTTTGGCGTTGCTCTATTCCAGAGATGTAGAGTTTGGCGTTGCCGTTGCGTTCTGGAATATGAGTACTTTTATGTTAGATTATTCTAGCAATGTGTTTGGGAGTTGTTGAGTTCGGGTTTTATTTGTGTCGTTTTGGGAGCTGTTGTGCGCGATGGTTGTAAAGGTGGCTTTGTTGGGGTATTGGCATGTTTGGAACGGTAAAGTCTGTGTGCTGTTTGATTGAGTGCATTGTGTTGGTACCTGTCGTGTCACCGTAGAATGGAATGAATTGTAGAGTGGGTTATTATTGTGCTGAGGAGTTGCAGAGTAATAATTTTGGGTAGTTGGCTTGTGGTGGTATTGTTGTGTTGAGGAGTTAGTGAGTGGATTATTTGCTGTATTGGGGAGTAGATCAGCAGATGATTCGCTGTGTTTACATACTGAGTATATGAATTTTAAGAGTCCCCTCTATAAACAAAGGACTTGTAATAGCCGCAATAACTTATGGAGATATCATTTAATTAGTAGCAGATAAAAAAACGATGAGCATGCCGGAAAACACATCCATTGACTTCCTGGTCTAAAGGCCTTAAATAAGACACACCCAGCACAGAGACAACTATGGCACCACGATATTTGCTTCATCAGTTACTGAGCAACATTAAACTTACTCTCTACTAACGAAAACTGAGGTACAGACGTTGCAATGTATCTGACAGCAGCATTATTGGTGGTTCAATGCGTTATGACAATGGAATTATACAATCATAACGCGCGTGGTGAGTCAGACTATACGTTTGACATTATGAATGATCTCCATATATGTAACGACCAATACATTAAAGATGCATAATTTCATATTACTGTTGCTATTTTACGAAATTTATCGGTTAAACAATAGTCACTCATATGGAATTTCTACGTTGTAGATAGCGGCTTCTACCAAGAATTGTAGGAGTCAGAATTTACCCAAATCCCAGCCACGGGTCAATTTCAGTGGATTTCGCCTGTGACAGCTCCAATTACAATTCCTGGGTATCCTGACAATCCGTGCCGACGACAAGGAGTTCTGCGGGTGACGCCGACAGCCGCCAACAACCAAATCCGCGTGAGAACAGGTCTGCATGACGTCAGTCGTTGGTCCATGAACGTCGGGGATTTTTCGCGTTGGAAAGTCGAACAACTGTTGAGTTTTTGGAAGGATAGAGGGGTTACAACGACGGATTACCGACGTCAAGATCGAGTTGAACTTGGACTTAATTTGCCCCGTGATCCTGACTTTAGTCGTGCGAAATTGGAATTGGCCCCGTGCTCGGAGACTAGTTTTCAGTTCTCCGCTGACTTGTCTGTGGTAATCCGGAGATTACTCTCTACGATATTTTCAACTATTTGATAGCATCGTGCTCTGACTTCAACAAAAGTAAAGTGAAGAGCTACAAGTCTTTCGAAGACTATAGACTTTTTGCTGATGGCCATGTTCACCAGCAGAGACGTTCAAGACAGCATGACTGTCCCGTGCCAGTACAGGATATGGCAATTAGAAGTGCGAAGTGAGACAAATGTTTTGGTTCATATGGGATAACATTAGCTGTATTTATCCCAGGCTTAAGTTGTCAGTTAGGATTATTAAGTCCATGAGTAATTTCTACTATCATTTTTGTATCTGTTCTAGGTATAGAACCACACTAGAGTCATCACTTGGTAAACAAGTTGATGCCTTTGACCCTCGTCACCCAAGTGACAGGTTGCCCACCTCAGAGGACCAGCTACAGGGCCTGGCACACAAAATCAGACAGGTTTTGAAATGCTTTAGTTTATTGCACATATGCTTAAATGAAGCCGAATAAAATGTAATATTTATAGAACTAATTGTACAAAATAGACAACTGGGGTATCCAAACAGAATGAGGATTCTTTCTGTTTAACAGAGCAATCCTCATGCTCAAGTCCTCAAACTACTCGAAATACCCAAGTCAACCTTCATCTCAGTCTCCAGAGCAAGGGCCAATATGCCTCTCACTGGGTGTGCTGGATAGAGCAAAGGAGTTTGTCGGGCACATCATACAGTCTGCTCAAGCCATACCGGGAGCCACCACAGTTGCCTGCACTGCAGAAGATTTTGTCTATTTGTCAAATACGCCCCTGCTGATATTGAACTCATTGATTCAGATACTAAAGGGCAAGCCAATAACTCATCCTGGCATGCACAGCCTCAGTGTTCCAACCATCATGAACAAACCAGATACTGACCCGTCTGTGCTCATTTCTAAAATAATGGGAGACAATTTACCCGTTACCACTCCAGCTCTCGAGTGGATTCCAAGAAAGAGAAATGTGCCTGTTCTTTATACACTAACGTTAATTAAAAGATGCACAGCTTATTCACCTCAAGCACAGCAGTGCTTATTACACTCAAGTGCAGGGACAGATGGGAATTTATGGTGTACAGAATTGTGACTTTGTGTTGTACACAATAGAAGGCTTCCATGTTATCAGTGTACCCTTTCATGAAGAAAAGTTTGCTGAAATTGTGTGTAATGTGTTGCATTTTTCTTTTCATCATTTCTCTTTCCAGAAATAATCAAGTTGGCACAGCAATAGTGTTCTTATTTTTTTGTGCATTAATGTTTTGATGTATAGGTGGTTTTAATTGATACTATTTCTTTTCATGTTCTCGTTCATAATAGCCATAATGTTTATGAATAAATGGTACTCGGTTAAATGCAATGGAAATGTGTTTATTATTCTTTATTGTAAAATTAATCAGTGTTTTGTAGAGTTGGCAAAGAACTGTCTTGTTATATTCTGGGGAAAAATATCAACTGGTCTTCAACAAATAGATATAAACTATTTTTTTCTTAACTGCAGTTAAGAAAAAAAATCATACTTTTAACACAAACATATATTTCAGTCTTGAGAACCTGTTTATGTTTTATTATGGTTACTTGGTTCTTGCTACACACACCAGGATTTTGCTGCTTTGGCATGGGGGGATCAACACAGGATATTTCTTTAGGTGCAGGCCTTTTTTTTTTTGCATGAAGTTCAGTTTCTGATTGGGAAGTAACAGGTATTGGGTTAGGATGCTCAATTGTTGGACCGTTTCCCCCAATGAAATGCTTTGTACAGATAAAAGTGCCCTCATTAACCTTCTCTGGCTCAAAATTTTCCCGTCCAATAGCCGCGCACGACGGTAATATGTCAATAAGACGTCTTGCACGGCTACCTGTCCACATGCCCTGGCCCACGCTCGGCATTTCTTTGGGTTGGAGCGTAGCTTTGGAAAAGGAATGAAAACACGCCATTCATTCTTTCACGATCTCTATATGGCTGTCTGAGTTGCACCTACCCCAGCAGCAATGTTTCGTGGGCATTCTGGTTCGATGTGATCGTAAATTATTCGGCAAAACAGATTCAAAACATTATTTACGGTACGCTACAAACTGTTCATACAGTGTCGCTAAGGAAGAGCTTGTTACGGGTAGCAACAAGACAGGGTACGGGAATAACTACTCCCGGGTCACCGGGAAACGGCCTATTGCGAGCCAGTTTACTGATTGCGGATCATGCATGCCAGCTCTGGTTTGGTAACAATAGAAACCTCAACATGTTAATGCGCCACACAACCAGCGCCCACTGAAGCCCCTCAATACTATTTGGGCACAATGGTTAATGGAACGCACGAGTTTTCATTTGGTGACAGTGCACGTGGTGTTGATCCTAGATATCCTATGCCAACACCGGGCCGAGTTTTGCATATGGGGCTATTAACCTGTCTGAGTGGACGGCCTGCTCTTTAAGTTGTAACTACTGCTGTAAATCGCATCCGAATATTTCACACACCTCTCGAGTTGGCTAAAGGTGACTTAGTCAGTTGTACTTTAACCATATAGTTATGAAAAAACCAACCGCACCCAGAATTTACCCGGGGTTGTCCCCCTTTGATGAGAATCCAGGGTATGCTGTATGTACCAAGCCTTTCGGCCTATTATATTAAAAAGGCTGTTGGACATAGAAATGAATACCGAAGCGTATTGCCGAGCTTGAAGGTTGTGTTAAAGAGTTGAAGTTAGTTAAAGGTTTAAAGATCGAGCTGAGAGATGTTGTCTGTGATTTTGAGACTAAGAACGATAACTTTGTGTAACTGAAAGATATTGTGAGAAATCGGGAGTCTAAGAACGACGACATTATGGAGCGAGTGGAGCACATAGAGTAGCTTGTCAGTGTGTGTGAGATGCAGGCCACGGGCTTCTGAAATTATGTTGTGTATGGGTAAATAGGGCTTAAAAGTGCTTTATGAGCTTGTTTTGCCTTAAACCCCATTGTCTATACTACTCGAGCGCATATGCAAGGCTTGCCGGCAAACATCCCAAAGCAGTAATAATTTATGGCAGCGTGTTAAGTTTTGATGTCAACACTTCTAGATCGTTTGAGCGAATGACACATAGCGCTTGCCTAGCCAGCTGACACAGGTATGAACATGCTTGGCACTATTCTAGAACATCCGAGTTTTAGCGTGGCTATCCACCGCTCACGTTTGTAAGGGCGAAATGGCATTGTCGCTACACCGGTAAGTGATACGCTCCAATCTATATACACCACAGGCACTCAAGTTCGGACATCATTATTTCCCTATACTAGCAAGAATTCTACGAGTCAGGATTTACCCAAACCCCATACATTTCAGTGGATCTCGGCTGTGACAGCCCCAGTAACGACCCCCGGGGCTCCTGACAATACGTTCTGTGGGTGACGCCGACAGCCGCCAACAACCAAATCCGCGTGAGATTTGGTCTGTATGACGTCACAGGCTGGTCCATGCTCGTCGGGGATTCAAACACAAACAATGGATGGGGTAAGACAAATTACTCTTTATCAAACCAGACATGTTTTAACCTCATTCGAAGAACGGATACGATAGGGCAAACCACTCCTATGTATATTTTATGCAGACAGTGCACTTACCTCATTCGAAGTTAGTCATGGTGCCGATCGATAATAGAGCCATTTAGCGAATGAGAAATATGAATCTCATGACTTATATGTGTTTGCAGGTGCGGACAGTGGGACTACAAAGCAATGGTCCTTTATGAGAACGTGACAACCCAACTAGGTCCCCCCGTTCCAAGATCCGTCTTGCGTGGTTATTTCGAAACCTGCCCAGTGGTATGGGACATGAGTATCACCAGAAATCAGTTCCCAACCGCAGATTACCCGACAGACATCAACATGATCACAGATCCCTACATCAAAGGAACCGACTATAGAACGAATGGTAGAACGTATCGCTTCGATGACATTTATAATGGTATCAACAGTGTCATATCTGGACCAGGCATCCGCATTGGTAGTGGAGCGTGTATTCTGTGTGTAAACCTTAACCGAAGAAACATTGATTGTCAGAGTATAAAATAACTCATAAAATTGCCTATATTTACTTAACTTAACCCAGTTTTGCTTCTAAAAAAATGTTATATGAATGAGCTTCGCTAAGATGGCCCACTCGTACTTACTTACAGCTGACTAAATGTTTGACATTAGAAGTCACGCCACGCTAAGGATGTTGATCGACCTGCCATCCAACATGAAAAAACTCTTTGTTGTTTGTGCTTCGCAGTCATCTGTACTAGTCAACAAACCCCAACTCTTTAACATAAACTAGCCCTTAGATTGTTTTTGCATGCTATTTTTTTTTTTATGTACCCGAGTAACCATGCAGCAATACATCATGGAAATCACCAATATATATAAATGCCATGCATTTAGGTCAAGATGTCATACCTCTATTGAGTGGGCTTTTTTGTTTTTCTTATGTGATTTGTGACAGTTTCCATTCAATACACAGCTGTTATATGAAACTATTTGCAAGCTGAAGAAATATACATGATCAATAACCATCTAGACTGTGTTATTCATCGTGTGTGATAAACTATCAAGTACTACCAGACGATTTCGGCCCTTTCATCAACTGGTATCTCCATGTTCTATGTAATACAAATGAACGTATATTCAATTCATCCAATTAATAATACATTATATTGATAAATGTGGTTTAATTCATATCTGACGACTGATAAAAACTTCCTTTTTGACCTATACCTCCAAACAGTTCGGTCAACGCCCCTGGAAAGCGCCCAGATGCCATGCGGTTGCTGACCATGTTGGTATTTGTAATGATAAAATGCCTGTTATGCCGTGGTCGTTTTCTTCGTCAAAATATTTCAGGGCTTTTCCGATGGTTTTATTCCTGAATCTTCAGTAGTGTCTAATCAAAAGTTTTCGACAAAGCCATAAGATAATAGAGGAACAAGGGACAGATGATCTTCTCCGTGCTGCTTACATGTAGCCTCGTTCTCAATGTCACTTCGTTATTCATGAGGCAATATTCAGAACATCAAATGGCATGGCCAGGAGAAATCTTGTGCTCATCTCACTTTGGCAATCGCACAAGCACTCGGCCACGTATGCCTCGACGTTAGCGAGCTTATGTAACAACAAGACTTCTTCGGGCGTGAAGCGCTGGAGCATGGTGACGAGGTTAATGTGGTCGTAGGATAGCATGCATGTGAGCGTCATTGGTCCTCGATCCTCGAGAAAAACACTGACAGTTGGTCGGTGCAAAGCACGCTTTATTGGGTCCCTCCAAGGACCCAAGTACAGTGAGGTGTAGTCAAGATAATACAATGATTTACTAGAGTAGCAATATAAGAGATAAGCAGAAGGTACAAGAAAATATTACATGATAATTAAGTGATAACAATAATGGGTATATGATGAGATACAAACAAACGTCACCCGATCATTGTTTTTCTCAATAAAGGCAGGATCTGGACGAATCGTTGTTACTCTCATTGTGAAGAGTTTCCAGCAGAAGAAAGCCCCAGTCAGTCTCTCCGGAATCTTCGTTGGCCTGCCCATCCAGGGGCCGTGGTGATCCAGATCGTAGTCGAGGATGGTGTTAAACTTACCGTTTGCGGCGTAGTCCCCATCTTCCTCGCCGGGAATGGTTGCGTACCCCCAAGCAACCATCTCCTTGTACTTCTTTCTATCCTTATGGTACACTAGGCTGTAGGCTTCAGCCTTCCCCAAGTCCTCGTAGGTGCACAGCCGGAAAACGCAGTCGACAAAGACTCCAATGGTCGCCGGCGGGCTGTGGTGGAGCCCAAGTAGAATCTGAGGTTTGTACTGGGCCAGGATAATCCTTCCAGGGCTCCGTGTGTAAGGACACTTTATTTCGAGCAGCGCAATCTCCTCCCCTGTGGCATGGGTAGACATTTCACCTGCACCACTTGCGCAAAGGCACATACCAACAGCAACTAAAGCAGTGTCTACTGCGTCCACTGAGTTTACTACACACCTATATTTTTTGTACATAGCACCACATTTTTCAATTTCTTTCTCAAGGTATTGCTTCTTGAGCGTGATCTCATTCAGCCGATAGGAGTGGCCTGGATTCTCATCAGGTGGCTGAGGAATGGGCGGCTGTTGTTTCATACTGTTGTTGTATACACATAAGTCTATATGTCAAGTTCAATAAGGAGTGCTACTACTGACTTTGATGCCCGGGTGGCATCAACACGTGTTCTGAAACTAATTTGGTCACCTTCAGCCAACTCGAGAGGTGTGGTAAACACTTTGACGCCCACATGTACGTCCCATTGTTTGGTTACATAATAGCCGCCCTGCATGACACGATTATTAACAATACTTACACCTAGAAGGCCAGGCCACACACTCAGACTAGTTAATAGCCCCATACGCAAAACTCGATCCGACACTAACATAGGATATCCATGGTCAACACCACCGACAGCATCACCAAATGACCATTTATACGCTCCATTTACCAACCGACCTCTTTCTTTGGCCCAAACAGTAATGAGGTTTTTCGGTGAAGGCTGGTAGTGAAGTGCATCAACATAGGTTTTTTTAGCATTGTCATTGGCGGTAAGTACGTTCTGCAAGCCGAATATTTATGCAAGCATTAACATAGGCCTTTTTAGCATATTCAGAGAGGTCGGCGCCCTGGTCGGTTTTCTGTTGAGTTCCATAAATACTCGCTTTTATTGATATCTTGTAAATTGAAGAACAACACTAACACAGTAATAGCATGGCCGTGATTGCTCAATAGACGCCCCTTATTATCTCTTATCTGAACCTTTAACTCATTCACAGCTCCGACAGTAACACGTTTTAACACAGGATTAACGATGTTTTGCCCATGCGAGCAACCTACAATCCTTTCAGGAGAAAATGGGGGCTGTTCTACATCTAGCACAGGGACCTGAAGCAGACAAGGCCTGGAATACCTTCATACTGGACACGTCTGATGGCTTCACACAGACCGGCGTTGAGCGAATTAACGACAGCATCAGGACCTATGTATGGGCCATTCTTGGTGCTCAGGCTCAGACCCGCTCAGAGATACTAGGCGTTGGAACGTCCTTTGATGCCCAAAAGCAATTTCAGGCTGATGTTGAGGATGCCATCAACTCTCCAGTGGACATTCCGTCATCCATCCGCCGGTATCAGAACGTCCTCCAGAATGCTTCCTAAAAGGATGATTATGTGTTTGGAACGGGCTTTTACATGGCTCCGTCGAATATGAGCCTCGCCATTGGAAACGATGTTGTGTACAACAATTGGAATACCATAGCGACTGAGAAACAGCAGATCGCAGCAATGCGGCGGTCAACTCGGTTCCGGTAGTTCCGGATAGTAGAAGCTTTGAGCCGCCGCCACCAGTGGATCCGAATATGGGAGTCCCCTCTCCAGGCGGCGAGTCCGAGACCGGTCTCCGTGGGACGTACGAGGATGAGAAAACCGCTCTTATTGTAGGCGGAATCGCTAAAACTTAGCTGTGCTTTGGTTTGCTACGTAGTAGGTCGCAGAGTATCAGGAGGATAACTCCCCCCACCGCCACAGCAGCGGCCCATACGTTCTGCCATCCAACCAGCCACCTTTGCAGCTGACTTAAGCAGCTATGATACGATGGAGCCAATTATCCCTGGCAGCTGCTGCCTTACCGGCTAGGCTCTTCAGGACGTTTGCCAAAGAGTTCAGCTGCTTTTTAATCCATTCTTTCAACCTGGTTTGTCTGGCGGTGTTGGTTTTGATGGTGTCGGTTTTGGCGGTGTTGGTTTTGGCAGTGCTGGTTTTGGTTTTGGCGGTGCACTAGTGCCCCCTCCGGTCAAAGCAAGTACCAGGGTTGATATAACCATCCCAATCGCAGTGAGGATAGAGGCGATTATTATGCCCTGCTCCCAGAACAGGGTCCGCACACGCTCACCTAGCGTTGTGTCCTAGTTAAGTAGTCTGTTGATCGTTTCCCTGATGCTGTTGATTTGGGTGCGCAGATGTTCCCGGTTTTTAGAGGCAGCCTCAAGACGGGCACGCCGTTTGTCCCGCAGCTCTGCAAGCTCATTTTCTTGGAGTCTCCATGCTCCACTATCACCCCTCCCCGCCTCCTCCAGGCTTGCCTATTTAGCTTCCCGATGTTTTATCTCCCGGTCTATCTCAGTTAACTTAGCTAGATTGTTGACCAGCTCACCCCTCTGGGTCTGCATAGCCTTTTCAAGCCCTATAAGCTCTCTGAGGGGTAGTTCGTTGTCTGTTTGTGTGCCTTGGTCATAGACGGCGTTATGAATGTCCGCTATAAAGCTTGTTTCTTCCTCGCCGCCCACTGCAGCCGACCTGTCTGTTGGGGTGGGGCTGCTCAATGCTAAATACTCCTGAAGCTACGCTTCCGCCTTAGCAGCAGCCTGGTCAACGACTTGGAGGCCTTTTGCTTCCTTGGGTTTCACCGATTTTTGGCTCAAGTCAGTAAACCCCAAACCATCATGGACGAGCCTAACTCTACCTCTAGCTATTGAGTTAATCGAATGAGGGGCTTTAGTCCTAGAATTTATAAGACGCGTGTCAGGGTAGTCCTTCAAACGAAATTCTCCATCAGCAAGATTAAACTATTCATAATCACAGGCCATCGGCTCTATTTTATACAGCCTCCTAAGTGTATCATAGTAATCATCGACAGCGCCTATAAGTAATCGCTCCCCCTGTGGTATAGACTTATCGAACCGAATGTCTCCTCCCTCTGCCGTTGTCTCCCCCACCCCACCAGGCGGGGCGGGATTAATCCATGTCTAAGGCCAACCCTCCTCAGGGTCGAGCCCCTCCTCTGCGCCACCCTCCTCGTCAAATGCTGGGTTATCAAACTTCATTCTTGTGTGTTAAAGATACAAGGGCAATTAAGAATTACTTACGAACGCAAACTAAATCCATACCGCCGGATACGAGAGCCCCTTGGGGTAAAGGGCGTGCGACAGTCTGTAGTTATTGCAAACAATCCAAGCACTATTGACCAGAACCAACAACTGCTGGTTCGCTTCCCCAATCTAGGCGCAGACGACGTCATTGTCCCAAGGACAGCACGGCTGGCCTTTACAATCACGCTGACCTCGGTTGATCCTAACCGCAGCATTGTGCAAAACCTGGGTCGCACCGTGGTTAAGAAAATGACAATCAAGATTTCTGGCAATGAGGTCATGTCTATTGATGACAGCGATGTGTACCACTGTTACCACGACTTGTAGCGGACTGCGCAGGAGAGACAGGGCTTCCAGTACCAGGGCATTGACACATTAGATGACAGAAACCCAAGATACGAGTGGGACAGTAGACAAGGATGAGGGCGAGGAAGATGACAAGGCCATAGCCGATGTGTATGGTAACAGGTTCTACGTTCCGCTGGAGCTACATGCCATTCTACCAGAGTGCGCTTATGGAAAGACTGGAATACGAGCTCATGTTCAACGACTACAACCGCGTAATTCACGCAACAGGCGACACCAACGCCAGCTGCAAAATTGATGGCATCTCCTTAGAGTATGACATTGTTACCCAACCAGAGTTAGCCCGTATGATACGCACCCAGTACACAGGTCGGCTCTCGATTCTGTATGACCGTGTGCTTCACTGTGGAACATCAACCTGAACATGCCGGCTTGCAGCATGAAGGGCATCCTACTGCTTTTTGAAGACCCAGCCAACGCCTCATTCACCAGGAAAACAGAGTCGTTTTACAACACAAAGATTACAAGGTAAGGTGACCATTGAGGGCATCCCCAATCAACTCTATGCCCAGGCCATGCGTGGCTACCAGAAGTGGGATGAGATGAAGAAGGCCTTTGCAGCAACGAGTAAACGAGACCCCAGTGTAGCAATAACAGTAAAAGACTTGGCATTGTCAGACGTGTCCCTAGTAGAATACCTAACCAGTAAGTATGCTCTGTGGCTCGACTTAAGGACGAGTGATGACGACCAGCTGCATGGTAGTGGCAGGGCCGTGGAGAATGCGTCTGAGGGTGTCACCATTCAGATCACACACCAAAAAAAGGCGGCCGGTGCATTGAACATATATATGTATATTGTCATGGATGCACAGCTTAACATTAAAAATGGCAGGTTCGTCAGCGCAGTCTACTAAGATTGCACACCACAGAGCAAGACGGGATCAGACAAAGGACAACTCGGTGGGAGAAGAGTTTATATTTCCAAATGGTCCCTGTTCGGCAATTGTTTGTGAGCAGACAGGATGTGGGAAAATCGCATTCATCCTCGACCTCCTCCAAGGGCCCTTCTTCGGCGCCTTTAAGCATATTGTAATGCCCTATCATACGGTTTAATGCGGCCTATCAGTCGCGGCCATGGGTGTGGAACGATTCGGAGGTCTACGTCGTTGATCTGGGAGAGTGGGTCCATGACCACCTGAGGGACTTTTACCACTGCTTCAAGGGCGAGCCTACCCTCTACGTCATCGATGACTGTTCGGCAACAAAGGACATAACCAAGAAGAAAGATATGTTGTCCGAGCTGGCCTTAAGCGGCAGGCATGCGCAACAAAGTGTCTGGGTCTTCACCCAAAAGTATAACTCCGTTCTGAAGAATTTGCGTGAACAGACCCGCTGGATGGTGCTCTTTCACACCAAGGACCAGGACTCGTTTGAAGAAGCCTTACGCGAGAATGATGTAATCTCGACAAGGGAGGAACGCGCCCGGGTACGCCAGCTGCTAGCAAAGACCAAGCACGTGAAACTGTTGCTGAAGACTGATCAACCTACTGCACATGCCGTCGATTGAAATGATGTTGGCCTGGCACCCTTCACAGGCGGTGACTGGGTGGTTGTTGGCCACTGACCTCAACTGATGATAACCGCAGCGTTGTGCAAACCTGGATCACGCCCAGCCACAGTCTGTTTAGGTATCTTAATGTTTGGGGTGCTGCAATATATTAGACTTCGAAGGCGTGTACGTATATTCATGGACCCTGATGCCATTATTGATCAACTCCTTGAACAGGAAGCCGAGGTTGTCCTGGGTGTCAGCAAGGTTGAGCGAGCGGAATCCAGTGCAGAAATGTCGTATAAGAGAGATAGGCTTGCTGCCGTGATAGCCGAGTGTCAGGGCAGGCAGTACCTTGGCGATCAGCACATGTCGACTGCAAAGATTGAATCAATGTCCGATGAAGAGATTACAAAGCTCTATGCGAAATATGATGTTCGGTTGGGCACCACCATGACGCAGACTCTGGGGCAGTCAGTTCTCCAACTGTTTTCTGGCGTTGCTTGTATGTTTCTGCCAATCCCCCCCAGAACATCAGCCAAATCCGATTACGGACCTCGATACTGACCCGTTTGACACGCGCTAAGAACTGCCACATGTGAACTTTATCATCGCTATGGTATGATGTTGGCTCCGCTTACAGCGGCCCTAACAACCGCCAAGTACTGCCAATTTGGAGGGAGCACCCCGCCATCCAGGAGGCGCACTGGCCGTCCGACACCCCTCCTGTAGAGGACCTGCCTGGGTGCTGTCAATGGGAGACCGCGTTGCGGTTTTCTCCGAGGGGTGGCGGCACAGAGCAATACGGTGCCAAGCTCGACCGGAAGTTATCAGTTTATGCGCTTACTTCGCGGTTTACGCGTAAATACAAGAGATTCATTTCCATTGTGCTTCACTTCGACCAATAAAATTTTTCGCAATACGTCATGCGGTCATGAGATATTTGATGCTGACGAAATTTAGGGTAAAGCTGTCACTGTCAATGCGCTGTACGTAGCGGACGAGCATCTCCGAAACGCTGTGAAACGAGCTGGCCGGCGACGGTCAACTTGCCAAGTCGAGATCAAAGAGTCCCAGTATATCGTTTTCTAGGCCACTTTTTCTACGTACAAGAACCGTAACACAATGAAGGTGGTGGTGGGTGCTACACCAGGAGGCCTAGTGTCCTATGTGTCTCCCTTTTATGGCGGCGAAACCGGTGACAGGCATGTGATGGAAAGGAGAAAACTACCAGAAATGTGTGACCAGGGTGACTCGGTAATGGCTTTGTCATGCAGGACTTATTTGCTCCCTATGATGTCACCGTAAATATACCAACCTTTTTCAGTAAGAAGAATAAGTTGACAGGGAAAGTGGTGCAGAAAGACCGGAAGATCTCCAGCAAGAGGGTGCACATTGAGCGGATAATAGGATTGGGAAAAATCTTAACAATCTTGGTGCCTTATAATGTTATCTATAATAACCCTACACGTGAATACTGTTGATGAAAAAATTGTTTTTCACCCTATTCATGTTTGTACCTTTCATTGAATAAGTGACTGTGGAACCCCCAATGGGATAATTGTTTATAATTCAATTAATACACTTTGTACTTTTCAAGTTTCAAGAATTTATTATACATTCCACCACATGCAATATGCAGGTAAATGATTCCTTAAATAAAAAAGAAATCAGTGCACAAGACTACTTAGTAAGAGAAATTGTGAAAAAAAATTGAATCAAGTATAGGATCTTTGAAATAGTCCCTGAAAAACACCTCTAACTTTGAAATCATAGTAGTAATAAACTCATCATCACGGGTAACTGGAACAATCTCCATACTCTGAGACGTAAACACCACAAGATGACAAAGTTGACTGTTCGTGCAAAACAACTGGCCCTGAATTTGGTAAGTCATGTTGGCTTTAGGGATGAGCTGGTTGTTCTCATTGACCAGGTATGGCACTGAGACAGGAGTGACAGGTTTGTCCCTGGTACTGTAGGGACATTTAACCTCAACAATCATGTCATCAGACACAACCCCATCTGGTGAGCATGCAAGGTAGGGGTGTGTTTGGGACACTACAATCCCACATGGCTTGACTTCGGTCCCAGTCAACTCTGCGTATTCCTCATAGGCACAGGCTCATTACGGATGCCGTGGTAATTGCTTTCGCCCGAATCTGGTTGACGCGGGTCAGCGACTTCGCCATACGGACCAAGTCTGTTTTGATAGTTGCTTTGCATATCCTGCCAAACTGGGAGTTCAATTCTTTGCCCGCTTAGAATCGCATTTCGCTTCTTCACCTCTATTTTCAACGGCTGTAAGGTCGGACGACCGTACTTATCCATAAGTAACGATTTGCTCCAATGTTACCAACGATATAACTCGAAAGGTTTCAATCAAAAATAACGATGTTCCGCAACCTTCTATGGTAAACTGTGTGTATTAGAATACCGGAAGAGGGCGAGGGACCGCATTGCTTCGTGGCGCCGCGTAGCGGATTAAAACTCGAGGTCTCTCATTGGAGGAACAAAATTAGAAGAGTAGCATGGAGAACGCAATTCAAGAGATAACGGCAGTGACTAGTGATTAGCCTGCGCCTCAACCTCAACCGGACCTACAAAAGACGCTAAAAAGGTTGAGGCAGGTCAAAAAGCTAATCAAAATAGACTTCCGAGAGAGCTGCGGGAGGCTAAGTCCGTGCTACAGTCTGAAAATCGGCCCCCTCCTCCCGTCACCCTGTTTGACCGGGGCGGTGAAGTGGGCTCCCCCGCAGGGCAGAGGGGTTCGACTCAGTCTGGGGTGGCTTGGCCAGCGTGGGTGACATCACCTTTGTTTGTCTGCGGAGTGGGGGTGTTTGGACTAGCATTGTATTGTTACAGGCAGAGAGTGGTGGCCTCTGCCCCTAAACAGGCTGTGCCGGTGGGGGGATCTGTAAATTTAAAGGATCATTTTTACATGGAATAGTATGTCAACACCAACTACTGATGGAAAATGCTCGTCAACGTGCTGTACCACGGTGCAGTTGTTTCACCCCACGCGACCTGTTTATGGCCGCCATCGATGTGTCGCTAGCTGTGGCCACAAAGGATATGCTAATTAAACAAGGAATCATACCATCTGATATCCTGAAATAACGGCCATGATTGCGCTGCTTGTTTGAGGCGATCTTGTTAACGCCCTTGCATTCTCTGGGAGCAACTTTTTACTCTCTAAATTACGAAGCAGCCAAGTGGACGCGGAACATAAACGCCATGATATGGCAATCGAGCAGCTTCAATCTGCTCAGGCTGCATGGGCCAAGAAGCGAACTGAGCGTTTAGACTTCATCAATGAGCAACTGCGCCGCCAGGGACATGCCGAGCATACTTTTCGGGATGAGAGCGAGTCTATGCGTGAATACTACATTTTGACGGGTAAATCTGTCAACAAGCTGGACTCTGAGCCGCAGCTTTCAGACTTCTACGAGCCCTCAGATGGTCAAAAAGGCCGTGAAGTGGCGTGTATTATACTGGCTATGGCTGCGACTGGGGTTGTTGCATACAGGCTTGCTAAGTAGGTCATTTGGAGACTCGGGTGTTTACTTTATATGGATCGTTGCATGCAAAAGATCTGTTATAGTCCTAAGGGCTACTGGAAAGGCATTACAGCTATCAAGAAGCTGGCAACAGAAGTGAGGGTTTCTGAGGAAGTTGCCAGGGGGTGGCTAACAAAGCAAGCTATATGGCAAATCTACCTGCCAGTGCCAAAACACATTCCCAGACCAAAATTTGATGTGTCTGGGCCTAATGAGGTTCACCAAGCCGATCTCTTATTTCTTCTTCATGACGTTGTGAAACGCCGGTCTTACAAGTACGCCCTCAAAATGGTGGATGTGGCCTCACGCTACAAGGCAGCCGAGCCATTGGCTACAAAGGAGGCTAAAGAGGTTGCAGGTGCGCTCGAAAGGATATACAAGTGAGGGCCGCTGCATTGGCCCAAACTACTTCAAGTGGACCCCGGACGGGAGTTTATGGGAGCAGTGAATCAGCTGCTAGCAAAACATCAGTCCGGTGCTGCCCAGTGAATATCCATCGAGACCAGGCTAGAGTAGAACGCTTTAATCACACCCTTGCTGAGCGGCTCTTTGGACACCAGTATGCCGTAGAGTTAAGGAATGCTGCGAAACGATCGACTGAGTGGGTTTCTCGGCTGCAGACTGCAGTCTCTGCGATAAATAATGCTATAAAGGCAAAACGATTTGCACAAAAGCCCTCTTCGATCGTACCAGGGCGCCCTCTGATGGTAGCGTTCGCTACCTCTACCAGCTTGGTGAGGTCGAGCAAGACCACTGGCGGCGGGCCACTGACCCTGTGTGGTCACTCAATATTTACCGGATTGGACGCTCTGTCACTAAATCTGGTGAGCCTGTACTATACTACTTATTGGATGGACCCCGCCGTGGCTTTGTAAAGGAGAATCTGCTTGTCGTGTCGCCCGATACCCAGTTGCCGCCAGACGTTATTACCAATTAGACAAATAGAGATCTATACATAACAATTGTAGTAATGAAAGCAACTGGAAAGTGCCCCTGGATATTACTCAGAAAGAAAGACTCTTGTAACAGGCCTTGTAAATTAATGTTTTGTGCAAAGCACATATTTAAGATAAAACAGGGAGTCGTTAATCGGCTTTGTACGGGTTGTCAGAAGGCCATAAAAATAACCTAGGATTGTGTATGGATTGTGGGTTTGAAAAGGTCAATCACAAGCGTCTCCGTGAGAAGAAAAAACTTGCAGCGGCGGGCGGTCTGGATGCGTCCCCTACAGTCAAACCCCCTCGAGTTTAGGGTAGGAAGGGGAAGGCCACCCCTCCTCCTGCGGCTGAGGGCGGACTCTCGGTCACAGGTGGTGAAGGGGCGGGAAAGACATCCAGTAAGACTAAGTCCGCTTGCTGCATTTTTTTGTCTACACCATTTTCACCTTGTTGACGTGCAGCCGTATATCTTGTGACTGTCCGGAGCATGTTCATCCCATGGCGAAAACGCTTTTGGTCGAACAGTGACTCAACGTACTGGGCGTGGCGCAGGTGTTTTTTGACCACGACCTTTTTTACGCCCTTTGCTTTTTTGATCTCCTCCCGGGTTGACATCAGAATGGAGTACATCTTGGGGCGCAGGCCGACATATTCCTTGATAGGGACGCCGGCGAACTCGTCCTTCATTTTCCCCAGAAACATCTTGTTTGTGGAGAGGGTGGGAGGGGTCATAGTTGCTGGTGTCAAATAGGGCGCTTTCCTTTTTCATGTCGGCGTAGATGTCTGGCGTGCCGATCTCCATGAGCAGGGAGTCGGTGTCGGTGCGGAGTAGGGTGAGGTCACAGCCGTACCGGGGCTTCATGGTATTGTAGTAGAAGTCGTACATGAGGTGCTTGGACAGGTCGAGGATGCACATCCCCACGTAGACTGGGCGGTTGAGGAAAAGGTGGGCCTCGTGCATATGAATGGCAGCCAGGTCGTCGTCAAAGATTTTCTGCAGGGCGATTGAGCTTTCTTATTTTTTCACCGTCTGCAACCCGGACCAGCGTGATATTAACCTACTTGCTGAGGTTCTCCATGGTTTTGCTGAAAATGGAGTTATTCGTTAATTTGTAGAGGGCCTTATCGAAGTTGCTGGATGCGGCCTTGCGGAGCTCTGTGTTCTTGCGGATGTACAGCTCCATCAAAGGGACTTTGGGTGAAGACTAGGGCATGGTGGATCTTGGTCAGCCTCATCCCCAGGGCCAGATACAGCTTGAGGTTCCTGTAGTGAAGGACATACTTTTCTTTGTTCCGCAGATTCGGGACCAGCTTCTTTTATTGAAGGGCGATACGTATTCAACGATATCACATTGACATTTAAAAAAAGATAACACTTATTGATTCCCGCAGTCTGGAGGGGGCACTTGGACTTGTCCTGGGTGTGCCCCGGGATCTCAAAAACCTGTATCCGTCATACAAGGTAAAAATGGCAAGAGCATACCCCATCCTACAATTATGAGGTCAACAAAACCCGTCGGGAGACCGAAAAAAACCTACCCCGACACATGTATACTACCTCTATATACTTAAGTGCCCCCTCCCCCGGGACCTGCAGCCACATGGCGAGTGAAAATGAAACTGCGTAATGTGACGTCATATCTCCAAAACTGGGGCTGCCGTGAACGAAAGTTGTGATTCTAAAAGTTCATTTGACAATTGCTAAATAATCACGAGACAGTGGATAACCAAAATAGTCAGGTTCAGCGGATATTCATCTCATTTGTCGACATATATATTTACGTAAGTACACAACTTGGTGGGAAGCCCCGGGCACGCGAAATAAAAAAAATTGCCACACGACCCACATACTTTCAGGCACGACGGTATATATTTATATTACCGTCGTGCGCGGCTATAGCAGGGTATTCATAATACAACGAGATTAATTACATGTCCAGCAAAAACTTTGCAGCTTCTTCGTTGGTCACACTCCTCACTTCCCTGAATGCCTATCTTAAGACACCCTCGTGTTAGACCGCAGCTGGTGTAGCTCCGCTTCCTACTCTTAGTTGTTGAATCTATTAACAGCTTCTTTCACCCTCCACCTTTTCTTGGTTTGATCGTCCATTATCGCAATGAAAATAGCGCAAACTTAACACCCGCCGGCGGCGATCGGCACAGAGTGATGACGTTTCTGCGCTTTCCGGAATTAATAATACATGAGCTTCCAAATATGGTCTATTTTTGGCTGGAAGTGAAAAATAAGGAATTGAAAGTTTATTTATGAACAACAAGAAATATATACGGCCATTCCAACTTTGGAATCCGGATATCAGCACCATTTAGGGTACTCTTGCAGTTAGTAACTTTTTTTTTCGATTCAAAATCGAGTGATTTTTTTATGAAATGCACCTTTGTAAATGCACCTTTATGGAACAATATACGTAACGCGGTAAGTAAATTAATAGTTTACCTTTGACATTATGGATGATCTCAATATACGTAACGATCGATACATTGAATATGCCTAATCTGCATAATTTTTTAAATTACTGTAGCTAGTTTACGAAATTTGCCTAACTTATCGGTTAAATTCGATATGTATGGTGGTCACTCATATGGACTTTCTATGTTGTAGAGTGCGACTTCTACCAAGAATTGTACGAGTCAGGATTTACCCCAAACCCCAGCCACGGGTCCATTTGAGTGGATTTCACCCGTGACAGCTCCAATTACAATTCCTGGAGCTCCTGACAATCCGTGCCGACGACGCGGGTGGCACCGACAGAAGCAAACAACCAAATCCGCGCAATTTTTTTTTAAATATTGATTGCAGTAGACTGTAGTACATATATCAGCATTTATTTCACTCCGCCCCGTTTTGTGCTTCCTCTTGTGTAACAAATTAAAGCTATATCTATGAACTCATTGCTATAGCCATTCAGAGTGATCTCTCTAAGCAGTATGTGGAATCATATGGACATCCACCTTCACACCATTCACGTATTTGGCACTGAATAACTCTCTCTCTCTCTCCCTCTCTCTCTCTGTCTCTCTCTTTGGCCCTCCTGTCCTCTCTCTCACTCTATCTCTCACTCCTACCCTCTCTCCCTCTCCCTCATTGTCTGTTACTCTCACTCTTTCCCTCTGTCTCTTCTCTCCTTCACTCCTATTCTCTCTCTTACCCTCTCTCTCATTCTCTATATCTCTCTCGTACCCTTTCTCTCCCTCTTATCCTCTCTCTCTCTCTCTATCTCTCTCGCCGCATTCTCTCTCAGCCCTATCTTATCTCACTCATTCTCTCTCTCCCTTACCTCTCTCTCTCTCCCTCTCTCTCTCTCTCTCTCTCTCTCTCTCTCTCTCTCTCTCTCTCTCTCTCTCTCTCTCTCTCTCTCTCTCTCTCTCTCTCTCTCTCTCTCTCTCTGACCCTCTCTCTATATATCTGTCTTTTTCTCTCTTATTCTCTCTCTCTTACTCTCTCTCTCATTCTCATTGTCTCTCCCTCTCTCTCATTCTCTCTTACCCATACTCAGGCTCGCACTCACAAAAGCACAAACAAGCACACACGCACACACACACGGGTACATGCACACACACATACATCCCTCTGAACAGTATGTGGAATCAAATGATTCTCCAGCTTCACATTAATTACGTATTTGGCACTGACATAGAATAATCTTTCTCTTTCTCTCTCTTCCTCTCTGTGTCTATATATATATATATCTCTATATATCTATCTATATCTCTATATATATCTCTCTCTATATATATATATATATATATATATATATATCCCTCTTTCTCTCTCAATCTTTCCCTCACTCTTTCTCTCTCTCTGTCTCTTTCTCCATTTCTCATAATCTTTTTCTGTCTCTCTCATACTCTCTCCCCTCTCTCTTTCTCTCTCTCATTATCTCTATCTATCTCTATCGCTGTCACTCTTACCCTCTCTCTCTGTCTCTCTCTCTCGCTGCCCCCTAACCCTCTCTCACTCACTCCATCTCTCAATCCTACCCTCTGTCCCTCTCTGTAATTCTCTCTTACTCTCACTCTCTCTCTGTCTCTCTCTCACATTCACTCCTACTCTCTCTCTCTCTCGTACCCTCTCTCTCACTCTCTATCTCTCTCATACCCTTTCTCTCCCTCTTACCTTCTCTCTATTTCTATCTCTCTCTCATACTCTCTTACCCCTATATCTATCTCTCTCATTATCTCTTATCCTCTCTCTCTCTCTCTCTCTCTCTGACTCTCTCCCTCTCTCTGTCTATCACTCTCTCTCATACCCTCTCTCTCGCATTCTCTCTTACCCTCTTTCTCTCTCTATCTATCTCCCTCTCACTGCACGCTGCTCTTTGTCTGTCTCACTGTTTCGCCTTGACGACACTAACACTCACACGCACACAGACACTTACACTATCCTCCATATACACTCACTCTTTCACACTCACACATACAAACTCATTCATGCACGTCTATAGGGAATCACCCCTAAACACGCACACGAATGCGCACATGGATCCCAACGGCGCAGCCATCGGGTCACCAGGGTAGATTGTTATACACCGTTTAAAACTTAATGACACCTATATATCATTCAGGCGTATCCAGTTTTAACTGTTACCTCTCTCAGTTAGTTTAAAACTACCGGTTTTGTCGTAATATCTCATGGAAACAGATGAAATGCGTTGGTTGATGAATTAGGAGTGTTCAAGATAATAATAGGGTGCGGTTAAATTAAGGGGGATGGGAGTACTGAGGAAATGTTTCAGTGGTAGAGGTCCCACGTGACTGAGTGCTTGTGTGACGGGGGTACTGCAAAGACGAGAGAAGGTAACGGTGGTTTATTGTAGGGTTAGGGAGAGTTCTTGAGTAGTAGTGTTGTTGGGGAACGGCTGGGAGGGAGGCAAAGCTCTTATGATGTCGTGCTGGGAAATTAAAGAGTAGGGATACTGTTTTATTAGGGAAAAGCAGTGCTGGGATGCTGTTCTGCTGGGAAAACGCAGAGTTAGGATGCTGGTCTGTTGGGGAAAAGCAGAGCTGGGATGCTGTGAGAGATGTAGGTTATGCAAGGGAGTTGTTGAGTGCGGATGGTATTATGTTAGGGAGTCGTAGGGTTGAGGTGTCGATGTGTTGGAGGAGTTTTGCGTTGCTGTATTCCAGAGATGAACAGTTTTGCGTTCCTGTATTCCAGAGATGTAGAGTTTGGCGTTCCTGTGTTCCAGAGATGTAGAGTTTGGTGTTCCTGTGTTCCAGAGATGTAGAGTTTGGCGTTCCTGTATTTCAGAGATGAACAGTTTTGCGTTCCTGTATTCCAGAGATGTAGTGTATGGCGTTCCTGTATTCCAGAGATGTAGAGTTTGGTGTTCCTGTATTTCAGAGATGTATAGTTTGGCGTTCCTGTATTCCAGAGATGTAGAGTATGGCGTTCCTGTATTCCAGAGATGTAGAGTTTGGCGTTCCTATATTCCAGAGGTTTAGGGTTTGGCGTTCCTGTATTCCAGAGATGTAGTTTGCCGTTCCTATATTCCAGAGATGTAGAGTTTGGCGTTCCTGTATTCCAGGGATGTAGTGTTTTGCGTTACTGTTGCGCCCTGAGAGTACTGTTATGTTAGGTTGCAGTAGATTTTTCTAGTTAGGGTTGTATTGCTGTCGTTTGGGAGTTGTTTTGTTCGATAGTTGTATAGGAGGCTCGAAGTAGTGTTGATGCATTGTTTGATTAAGTGCATTGGGCTGGTACTATATGTATCGCTGTATAGAGGAATTCTTGAGTGGATTATTAATGCGTTGAGGAGCTGTAGTGAATATGTTTGGTGAAGTGGTGAATAGATGTTTTGTTGTGTTGAGAACTTGGTTTTGTTATGTTATGAGTTGGTGAGTAGAGCTTTTGTTGTGTTGAAGAGTCGGAAAGTAGAGGTTTCGTTGTGTTGAAGAGTCGGAAAGTAGAGGTTTTGTTGTGTTGAAGAGTCGGAAAGTAGAGGTTTTGTTGTGTTGAAGAGTCGGAAAGTAGAGGTTTTGTTGTGTTGAAGAGTCGGAAAGTAGAGGTTTTGTTGTGTTGAAGAGTCGGAAAGTAGAGGTTTTATTGTGTTAAGTAATTAGTAAGTAGACGTTTGGTTGTGTTTGGCAGTTGGTCAGTAAATTATTTGCTGTGTTTGAGAGTTGGTTAGATGAGTTTGTGATGAGGTAAGTAGTTGGTGAGTATAGGTTTTGTTGTGTTAAGGAGTTAGTGAGAAGAAGTTTTGTTGTGTGGAGGAGTTTGTCAGTAGATTATTTGCTGTTTTGGGGAGTTGGTGTGTGGATGATTTGCCGAGCTACAGAGTTGGTCAGTTGATGATTTGCTGTGTTGACGATTACATATCGAGTACTAAGTTTTTGATGAGCCCCCTCCGACTTAGATTCCTTCTGTGAATAGCGGACATTTTTTTTCAGTAGTGGATAGAAAAAAACATCCATTTACTTCCTGGTCTATAGGCCTTACAATGTGACACCGTGAGCTCCGATACAACACTGGCAACCAAGACAATCACTTCATCGGTAACTAAACACTACTAAACTTACTTTCTACCAACGAAAACCGAGGTACAGACATGGCGATGTGTCTGACTGCAGCATTACTTGCGGTTCAGTGCGTTACGACAATGGGATTATATAATCTTAACGCGAGCGGTAAGTTGGAATATACGTTTGCCATTATGGATGATCTCAATATACGTAACGATCGATACATAAGATGTGCCTAATTTGCATAAGTTTTTAATTTACAGTGGCTATATTAGGAAATTTGCCGAATTTATCAGTGGAATTTGTTATGCACGGTGGTCACTCATATGGACTTTCTATGTTGTAGAGTGCGACTTCTACCAAGAATTGTACGAGTCAGGATTTACCCAAACCCTAGCCACGGGTCAATTTCAGTGGATTTCGCCTGTGACAGCTCCAATTACAATTCCTGAAGCTCCTGACAATCCGTGCCGACGACAAGGAGTTCTGCGGGTGACGCCGACAGACGCCAACAACCAAATCCGCGTGAGATTTGGTCTGTATGACGTCAGTCGTTGGTCCATGAACGTCGGGGATGCATTCTCTAACAATGGATGGGGTAAGACAAGCTACTTTATCTTTATCGATCCAGACATGTTTTAACCTCATTCTAAGTTTGTAATGTTGCCGATCGATAATAGACCATTTACTGGAGGTGAAGTAGGAATCTCATGACTTCCATATGTTCACAGCTTCTCCTATCTCATGGGGGGCCGAGATCCACAACATTGACAAACAAATGTTCATTTATGAGAACTTGAATTCTAGGAATGGGGCCCCGGTTCCAGGGTTCTACTTACCTGATTATTTCGAAACCTGCCCAGTCGTATGGGACATGAATATCACCAGAAATCAATTCCCAACCTTAGATAACCCGACAGACCTCGCCATGACAACAGATCCCTACATAAAAGGAACAGACTATAGAGCCACACATTGTAGAATGTACCGCTTCGATGACATTTTTATTGGCATTAACAGAGTCATATATGGGCCGGGCGACAGAGTCGGCCGTGGAGCGTGTGTGTTGTGTGTAAACCTGAACTGAAGAAATATATCGATTGTCACTGACAATGTCATCCAACATGAAATGACCCACCAGATTGTCTCAATCAGGGACAGTTCTACCGGAAACATATCTTTAAAAAATCTGAAATGGGATAAGTAGTTCATTTTTACTAACCATACCATATAAGGACACAATGTTCTATTTTAACAGTGATAATTATATGTGAAACTTGTCTAAGCAACCCTACTGTGCGTCGATGATGTAATCAACAATCTTGATAGTATCCTGTTAATGGAGACTTATATGCTGAGTTCCTTGACATAGAGCATTGTGACATTTAACGGTTTCATTATACTTCCAAGCATCGTGTTTGTTTCATTCTCATGTAAGGGGTTTTGCACAATTTCGTTGCACAGTCCAAACGTATTCATAAAAACCATGTCTCGGTATCATAACGTCTATTAGTCATCATAATGTGAGACCACCTCCCTCTTGATCCACAATTTGGTGTCTATCCGCTATCTTATCAAGATTTGCTAATCGTGATCATGTTAATTTCAGAAATATTGATTGCAGTAGACTGTAGTACATATATCAGCATTTGTTACTGGGCGCCCAGTTTTGTGCCTCCACTTGTGTAACGAAATAAAGCTATAACTATAAATTCATTGCTATAGCCATTCCGAGTGATCCCTCTTAGCAGTATGTGGAAACATGGATATCCAGCGTCATATCAATCACGTATTTGGCACTGACATAGAATAATCCCTCTCTCTCCCCCTTCTTTCTCTCAGTCTCTCTCTCTCTCTCTCTCTCTCTCTCTCTCTCTCTCTCTCTCTCTCTCTCTCTCTCTCTCTCTCTCTCTCTCTCTCTCTCTCTCTCCCCGTCTCTCTCCCCTTTCTCATTGTTTCGCTCTACCTCTCTCTTTCTCTCTCTCATTCTCTCTCCCTATCAATCTCTCTGGCACTCTTTCTCTCTCTCTCTCTCTTCCTTTTCTCTCTCTCTCTCTCAGTCTTAATATTTCTCTCCTCTCTCTCTCATTCTCTCTCTATCTCTTTTTCTGTCTCTGTCTCAGTCATACCCTCATTCTCCCTCTCTTATTTTCTCTTATTCTCTCTCTCTCATCGTCTCTCTCTGTATCTCTCATTCTCTTACTATCTGTCACTCTGTCTCTGTCTCTCTCTCTCTCTATCTCTGTCTCTCTCTTTTTCTGTCTCTCTCTAGCCCTGTGTGTCTCTCTCTCTTTCCCTCTCTATATTGGTCTCTCTCACTCTCTCTCTCTCGGTCTCTCTTTCTCCTTCTCTCGTTCCCTCTTTCCATCTCTCCCTATCTCTTTTTCACTTATTCTCTCTTACCCCCCTCTCTCTCTCTGTTACCCTCTCTATATATATATATATAAATGTCTCTTTCGCTCTCATTCTCTTTCTCTCTGTTACCCACTCTCTCATTCTCTTACCCATAATCAGGCTCCCACTCACAAAAACACAAGGAAACACACACGCACATGCACACACACACACACACACACACACACACACACACACACACACACACACGGATACATGCGCACACACACCCGCACACAGCCACTGATTTAAAGGCGAGCCATTATGTAATTCCAGTTTCAACCAAATACATTCTCAATTCGTGAAGTGGGAAGAGGAGAAGGGTACATTCTTACATTCACTCTTACTCTTTCTCTCCCTCTTACCCTCTATATCTTTCTATCTCTCTCTCATTCTCACTTACCCCTATCTCTCTCTCATTCTCTCTTATCCTCTCTCTCTGCCTCTCTGTCTCTCTAATTCTCTCTCGTTGCGCCTCTTGCTCTATCTCGCATTCCCTCATACCCTCTCTCTCTCTCGCTTACCCTCTCTATCTCACTCACAATCTCTCTCTATCTCACTCTTATCCTATCTCTCTGTCTGCCTCTCTCCCATTATCTCTCTTGTTCTTTCTGTCTCGCTCTCTGTCTCTCATTCCCTCTTACTTCTCTCTCTCACTCACAAGCTCTATCTTTCTTTCTTTCTGTCATCCCCTTCTCTCTGCCTCTCTCTCTTTTACCCTCTTTTTCTCCATTTCTCTGTCTATGTCTCTTTCTCATTTCCTCCTACCCTCTCTCTCCCTCACTTACCTTCTCTGTAAATCTCTATCTCCCTCATTCTCTCTCTCCATCACTCATCTCTCTCTATATCTTTCTCTGTCTCAGTATCTCTCTCTTTCTTTCTCTCTCTCTCTCATTCCCTCTCTTTCTCTATCCCTCTCTTGCTCTAACCCTCTCTCTCATTCTGTATTACCCTCTCTCTCTTCTTCATTCCTTCTTACCAACTCTCTCTTTCTCTTACCTCTCTCTCTAACTCTCTTGCTCTCTCTCTCTTTCGTACTCTATATCTCCATTACCCTTTCACTCTCTCTCATTCTCTCTTACCCCTATCTCTCTCTGTCTATCTCTCCCTCATTCTTTCGTACCTCTCTCTATATCTATCTATCTCACACCCTGTTTCTCTCTTACTCCCTCACCCTATTTATCTCTCCCTCTTATTCTCCTTCTCTCTCTATCTCTCTCACCGTCTCTCTCACTCTGTATCTCTCATTCTGTCTCTATATGCCACTCTGTCTTTCTCTATATCTCTCATTCTCTCACTCAGTCTCTCTCTCTGTCTCTCTCTTTCCCTCTCTCTGTCTCATTTTATATCTGTCTCTCTTATCTCTCTCCCTATCTGTCACTCTGTCGCTCTCTATCTCTCTGTCTCTCTCTCTGTCTCTATCTATATGTCTTTCTCTCTTTCCCTCTCTCTGTCTGTCTGTCTCTCTCTCTCTCTCTCTCTGTCTCTCTCTCTCCTTCTCTCATTCCCTCTTTCCATCTCTCTCTATCTCTCTTTTACTTCTTCTCTCTTACCCCTTTTTCTCTCTGTTACCCTCTCTATATATATATGTCTCTTTCTTTCTCATTCTCTCTCTCTTACCCTCTTTCTCTCACTCTCTATCTCTCTCACCGTCTCTCTCACTCTGTATCTCTCATTCTGTCTCTATATGCCACTCTGTCTTTCTCTATATCTCTCATTCTCTCACTCAGTCTCTTTCTCTGTCTCTCTCTTTCCCTCTCTCTGTCTCATTTTATATCTGTCTCTCTTATTCTCTCCCTATCTGTCACTCTGTCGCTCTCTATCTCTCTGTCTCTCTCTCTGTCTCTATCTATATGTCTTTCTCTCTTTCCCTCTCTCTGTCTGTCTCTCTCTCTCTCTCTCTGTCTCTCTCTCTCCGTCTCTCATTCCCTCTTTCCATCTCTCTCTATCTCTCTTTTACTTCTTCTCTCTTACCCCTTTTTCTCTCTGTTACCCTCTCTATATATATATATGTCTCTTTCTTTCTCATTCTCTCTCTCTTACCCTCTTTCTCTCACTCTCTATCTCTCTCTCATACCCTTTCTCTCTGTCTTATCCGCTCTCTCTCTCTCTTTTTATCTCTCTCTCAATCATACTCTCTTACCCATTATCTCTATATCTCACATTCTTTCTTATCCTCTCTATCACTCATACCCTCTCTCTCTCATTCTCTCTTACCCTCTTTCTCTCTCTATATATCTCCCTCTCACCGTCTCTCTCTCTCCCTGTCTGTCTCTCTCTAAAATTTTAACCCCAAAGCAAATGTAATGTAAATGTTAATCCCTGAGCTATAACAATGGTCGCCATCGGTGAGCTTTCAACGTGGTTTTATTGCGTTACATATAAAGCGAAGTATTCAACGGCTACGGTACATAACCAGCGTTGCATGCAAGCGACCGCTCCCTCACGCCGCCATTGAGACATCAAGCAAATTTACCGTCAACTGGGAACTAATCCATATCGCCAATTCAGTAGGAAGCACATAACGTTATTTCTTTGAGATGATCACCACTGGACATTATTTCTCAACAAATGAGAAACTCAATTGTTGTAATGAGCGCCCCGTTCAATACTTTTATCGTAGTGGTAGAAATTCGATCGCATCTACTTCCACAGAACCTCTCTACTGGAAAATACTAACCTGGTAACTCCCAGAAGAAAATGTTAGAACTGCACGCAGCTGTCACTGGAAATTAGTTTTTACCTAACAGTATGAATTATCTTTAAGATGCAAATTAGGTAAACAGTAACTACGTTAGTTGTTCCGCAATCAATCATAATTCTAGTTAATCATCGGCATGACTATTGATTGATCATAACGTCGATTTATCTGCTATTCTCTCTCTCTCTCTCTCTCTCTCTCTCTCTCTCTCTATCCCTATCTCTATATATATATGTCTATCTCTCTCACACTTTTACTTTCTTTCTATTTCTCTTTCTCTCTCTCTTTCTCTCTCTCTATCTCTCTCTCTCACTCTTTTAGTTTCTTTCTATTTTTCTTCCTCTCTTTCCCGCATGCACCTCTTTGTCCCTCTCACTGTTTCGCCTGTCTGTTGGGGTAGGCAGAGCTGGGATGCAAGTCTGTTAGGGTAAGCAGAGCTGGGATTCTGGTATGTTGGGGTAAGCAGAGCTGGGATGCTGGTCTGTTAAGGTAAGCAGAGCTGGGATGCTGGTCTGTTGGGGTAAGCAGAGCTGGGATGCTGTGAGAGATGTATGCTATGTAAAAGAGTTGTTGAGTGTGGATGGTGTTATGTTAGGGAGTCATAGGTTTGAGGTGTCGATGTGTCGGAGGAGTTTTGCGTTGCTGTATTCCAGAGATCTAGAGTTTGGCGTTACTGTACTCAACAGCTGTAGAGTTTAGCGTTCCAGTGCTCAACAGATGTATAGTTTGGCGTTCCTGTGCTCAACAGATGTATAGTTTGGCGTTCCAGTGCTCAACAGATGTATAGTTTGGCGTTCCTGTACATGACAGATGTAGAGTTTGACATTCCAGTGCTCAACAGATGTATAGTTTGGCGTTCCTGTGCTCAACAGATGTATAGTTTGGCGTTCCAGTGCTCAACAGATGTATAGTTTGGCGTTCCTGTACATGACAGATGCAGAGTTTGGCGTTCCAGTGCTCAACAGATGCATAGTTTGGCGTTCCTGTGCTCAACAGATGTAGAGTTTGGCGTTCCTGTGCTCAACAGATGTACAGTTTGGCGTTCCTGTGCTCAACAGATGTAGAGTTTGGAGTTCCTGTACATGACAGATGCAGAGTTTGGCGTTCCTGTGCTCTACAGATGTAGAGTTTGGCGTTCCTGTACTCAACAGATGTAGAGTTTGACGTTCCTGTGCTCAACAGATGTAGAGTTTGGCGTTCCAGTGCTCAACAGATGTATAGTTCGGCGTTCCTGTACTCAACAGATGTATAGTTTGGCGTTCCAGTGCTCAACAGATGTAGAGTTTGGCGTTCCTGTGCTCAACAGATGTAGAGTTTGGCGTTCCTGTACTCAACAGATGTATAGTTTGGCGTTCCAGTGCTCAACAGATGTAGAGTTTGGCGTTCCTGTGCTCAACAGATGTAGAGTTTGGCGTTCCTGTGCTCAACAGATGTAGAGTTTGGCGTTCGAGTGCTCAACAGATATATAGTTTGGCGTTCCTGTGCTCAACAGATGTAGAGTTTGGCGTTGCTGTACACAACATATGTAGAGTTTGGCGTTCCTGTACTCAACAGATGTATAGTTTGGCGTTCCAGTGCTCAACAGATGTGGAGTTTGGCGTTCCTGTGCTCAACAGATGTAGAGTTTGGCGTTCCTGTGCTCAACAGATGTAGAGTTTGGCGTTCCTGTGCTCAACAGATATATAGTTTGGCGTTCCTGTACTCAACAGATGTATAGTTTGGCGTTCCAGTGCTCAACAGATGTAGAGTTTGGCGTTCCTGTGCTCAAACAGATGTAGAGTTTGGCATTCCTGTGCTCAACAGATGTAGAGTTTGGCGTTCCTGTGCTCAACAGATGTAGAGTTTGGCGTTCCTGTGCTCAACAGATGTAGAGTTTTTCGAGTGCTCAACGTATAGTTTGGCGTTCCTGTGCTCAACAGATGTATAGTTTGGCGTTCCAGTGCTCAACAGATGTAGAGTTTGGCGTTCCTGTGCTCAACAGATGTAGAGTTTGGCATTCTGTACTCAACAGATGTATAGTTTGGCGTTCCTGTGCTCAACAGATGTAGAGTTTGGCGTTGCTGTACACAACAGATGTAGAGTTTGGCGTTCCTGTACTCAACAGATGTATGTTAGTTTGGCGTTCCAGTGCTCAACAGATGTGGAGTTTGGCGTTCCTGTGCTCAACAGATGTAGAGTTTGGCGTTCCTGTGCTCAAAGATGTAGAGTTTGGCGTTTCCTGTGCTCAACAGATATATAGTTTGGCGTTCCTGTACTCAACAGATGTATAGTTTGGCGTTCCAGTGCTCAACAGATGTAGAGTTTGGCGTTCCTGTGCTCAACAGATGTAGAGTTTGGCATTCCTGTACTCAACAGATGTATAGTTTGGCGTTCCTGTGCTCAACAGATGTAGAGTTTGGCGTTGCTGTACACAACAGATGTAGAGTTTGGCGTTCCTGTACTCAACAGATGTATAGTTTGGCGTTCCAGTGCTCAACAGATGTAGAGAGTTTGGCGTTCCTGTGCTCAACAGATGTAGAGTTTGGCGTTCCTGTGCTCAACAGATGTAGAGTTTGGCGTCCCTGTGCTCAACAGATATATAGTTTGGCGTTCCTGTACTCAACAGATGTATAGTTTGGCGTTCCAGTGCTCAACAGATGTAGAGTTTGGCGTTCCTGTGCTCAACAGATGTATAGTTTGGCGTTCCTGTGCTCAACAGATGTAGAGTTTGGCGTTGCTGTACACAACAGATGTAATCGGTGAGTATGGGTTTTGCTGTGTCGAGGACTTAGTGAGAAGAGGTTTAGATGTGTGGAGGAGATGGTCAGTAGATTATTTGCTGTTTTTGGGAGTTTGTGAGTTGATGATTTGTCGTGTTTAAGAGTTGGTCAGTTGATGATTTGATGTGTTGACGATTACATTTTCCAATGAGCCTCTCCCCCTCCGACTTAGCTTCCCTCTGTGAATAACCGTGAGCTCCGAGCAGTACTGGCACAACGACATTTACTTCATCGGTAGACATGGCGATGTATCTGACTGCAGCATTACTTGCGGTTCAGTGCGTTACGACAATGGGATTATATAATCTTAACGCGAGCGGTAAGTTGGAATATACGTTTGCCATTATGGATGATCTCAATATACGTAACGATCGATACATAAGATGTGCCTAATTTGCATAAGTTTTTAATTTACAGTGGCTATATTAGGAAATTTGCCGAATTTATCAGTGGAATTTGTTATGTACGGTGGTCACTCATATGGACTTTCTATGTTGTAGAGTGCGACTTCTACCAAGAATTGTACGAGTCAGGATTTACCCAAACCCTAGCCACGGGTCAATTTCAGGGGATTTCGCCTGTGACAGCTCCAATTACAATTCCTGAAGCTCCTGACAATCCGTGCCGACGACAAGGAGTTCTGCGGCTGACGCCGACAGACGCCAACAACCAAATCCGCGTGAGATTTGTTCTGTATGACGTCACTGGCTGGTCCATGAACGTCAGGGATTCAAACACAAACAATGGATGGGGTAAGACAAGCTACTTTCTCTTTATCAAAGCCGACATGTTTTAACCTCATTCTAAGTTTGTAATGTTGCCGATCGATAATAGACCATTTATTGGAGGTGAAGTATGAATCTCATGACTTCCATGTGTTCACAGCTGGGGACTATTCTACTTCCGACGGATGGGCGGCCGAGGTCCACAACACGAACAAAAAAATGTTCATTTATGAGAACGTAGCGACTAGGAATGGGGCCCCGGTTCCAGGGTTCCACTTGCCTGATTATTTCGAAACCTGCCCAGTCGTATGGGACATGAATATCACCAGAAATAATTTCCCAACCTTAGACAACCCGACAGACCTCGCCATGACAACAGATCCCTACGTGAAAGGAACAGACTATAGTGCCACACATTGTAGAATGTACCGCTTCGATGACATTTTTATTGGCATTAACAGAGTCATATATGGGCCGGGCGACCGAGTCGGCATTGGAGCGTGTGTTTTGTGTGTAAACCTGAACTGAAGAAATATATCGATTGTCACTGACAATGTCATCCAACATGAAATAACCCATCGAAATGTCTCAATCAGTGAAAGATATATCGGAAACATATCTAACAAAATCTGAAATGGGATAACTGGTTAATTTTTACTAACCATATCAAATTTCTATCACCACGATATGGAAGAAATGTCACAAAATAACAGAAAACTTTGGATTATAACGTAAGTACAGGTAGGTTACAGAAATGTCAACGCCGTTTCATTCAACATGAACTCTGGCAAATACCTTGATATCACTTTGAATGACCAAAATGTTTTCGCAAGCAGATACCGCTTCCGCATCGTCCATTTAGGAGTAACTTATCGTGTACGATATATCAGCAAGATGCGAGGCGCCCTACAGAACAGCATGGTATAGGTATGGGAATGAGGCAATCCTTACGGCTTTGTATCCAAATGCCATAGTTAACATTTCACAATACCTGCAGCATGATAAGATGGAATGCTTCCCGTACCTGCAGTATTGTAATTCAGAACGCGAAAGGCAAATGAACTTATCCTTTCACGCGAATCAAACCAATCAATGGAACATGTTTTGTAGATCGTTTTATCAAATTAAGATTTGGGGTAATTCTCTGCAAAGGTTGTATCCCTGTTTCCTCAATGGCTTGTCGTCGATCTGGTCACACCACATCTGCGCTCATTGGAGGTGGTGCTTCTGTCATCGGCATGGTTGGCTTAAAACAAACCAACAAGAATTCAGCCATTAGGCATTCCACATTTACCGTGCCAACTGGGTCCATAATGATTATGAAAGGGATGATGATGATGATGATGATGATGATGATGATGATGATCTTGAAAAAAATGTAAGTTCCGTCTTGTAGTCTTATTTCAATCCTGTCTGTGCCATTCGTAACAGTTATAACAACAAACTTTCAATTCAAGAACATAAGCATGAAACTCTACGGAGCGCATGGGCACTCCCGAAAGGTGAGATATCTGTGCTCTACAGATGTAGAGTTTGGCGTTCCTGTACTCAACAGATGTAGAGTTTGACGTTCCTGTGCTCAACAGATGTAGAGTTTGGCGTTCCAGTGCTCAACAGATGTATAGTTCGGCGTTCCTGTACTCAACAGATGTATAGTTTGGCGTTCCAGTGCTCAACAGATGTAGAGTTTGGCGTTCCTGTGCTCAACAGATGTAGAGTTTGGCGTTCCTGTACTCAACAGATGTATAGTTTGGCGTTCCAGTGCTCAACAGATGTAGAGTTTGGCGTTCCTGTGCTCAACAGATGTAGAGTTTGGCGTTCCTGTGCTCAACAGATGTAGAGTTTGGCGTTCGAGTGCTCAACAGATATATAGTTTGGCGTTCCTGTGCTCAACAGATGTAGAGTTTGGCGTTGCTGTACACAACATATAGTAGAGTTTGGCGTTCCTGTACTCAACAGATGTATAGTTTGGCGTTCCAGTGCTCAACAGATGTGGAGTTTGGCGTTCAGATGTAGAGTGCTCAACAGATGTAGAGTTTGGCGTTCCTGTGCTCAACAGATGTAGAGTTTGGCGTTCCAGTGCTCAACAGATATATAGTTTGGCGTTCCTGTACATCAGACAGATGTATAGTGCGTTCATGACAGATGTAGAGTTTGGCGTTCCTGTGCTCAACAGATGCATAGTTTGGCGTTCCTGTGCTCAACAGATGTAGAGTTTGCGTTCCGTTCCAGATGTACAGTTTGGCGTTCCTGTGCTCAACAGATGTAGAGTTTGGAGTTCCTGTACATGACAGATGCAGAGTTTGGCGTTCCTGTGCTCTACAGATGTAGAGTTTGGCGTTCCTGTACTCAACAGATGTAGAGTTTGACGTTCCTGTGCTCAACAGATGTAGAGTTTGGCGTTCCAGTGCTCAACAGATGTATAGTTCGGCGTTCCTGTACTCAACAGATGTATAGTTTGGCGTTCCAGTGCTCAACAGATGTAGAGTTTGGCGTTCCTGTGCTCAACAGATGTAGAGTTTGGCGTTCCTGTACTCAACAGATGTATAGTTTGGCGTTCCAGTGCTCAACAGATGTTGAGTTTGGCGTTCCTGTGCTCAACAGATGTAGAGTTTGGCGTTCCTGTGCTCAACAGATGTAGAGTTTGGCGTTTCGAGTGCTCAACAGATGTATATAGTTTGGCGTTCCTGTGCTCAACAGATGTAGAGTTTGGCGTTGCTGTGCTCAACATATGTAGAGTTTGGCGTTCCTGTACTCAACAGATGTAGAGTTTGGCGTTCCAGTGCTCAACAGATGTGGAGTTTGGCGTTCCTGTGCTCAACAGATGTAGAGTTTTGGCGTTCCTGTGCTCAACAGATGTAGAGTTTGTTTTGCGTTCCTGTGCTCAACAGATGTAGAGTTTTGGCGTTCCAGATGTATAGTTTGTGCTCAACAGGATGTAGAGTTTGGCGTTCCTGTGCTCAACAGATGTAGAGTTTTTGGCGTTCCTGTGCTCAACAGATGTAGAGTTTGGCGTTCCTGTGCTCAACAGATGTAGAGTTTGGCGTTCCTGTGCTCAACAGATGTAGAGTTTGGCGTTCCTGTGCTCAACAGATGTAGAGTTTGGCGTTCGAGTGCTCAACAGATATATAGTTTGGCGTTCCTGTGCTCAACAGATGTAGAGTTTGGCGTTCCAGTGCTCAACAGATGTAGAGTTTGGCGTTCCTGTGCTCAACAGATGTAGAGTTTGGCATTCCTGTACTCAACAGATTTATAGTTTGGCGTTCCTGTGCTCAACAGATGTAGAGTTTGGCGTTGCTGTACACAACAGATGTAGAGTTTGGCGTTCCTGTACTCAACAGATGTATAGTTTGGCGTTCCAGTGCTCAACAGATGTGGAGTTTGGCGTTCCTGTGCTCAACAGATGTAGAGTTTGGCGTTCCTGTGCTCAACAGATGTAGAGTTTGGCGTTCCTGTGCTCAACAGATATATAGTTTGGCGTTCCTGTACTCAACAGATGTATAGATTTTTGGCGTTCCAGTGCTCAACAGATGTAGAGTTTGGCGTTCCTGTGCTCAACAGATGTAGAGTTTGGCATTCCTGTACTCAACAGATGTATAGTTTGGCGTTCCTGTGCTCAACAGATGTAGAGTTTGGCGTTGCTGTACACAACAGATGTAGAGTTTGGCGTTCCTGTACTCAACAGATGTATAGTTTGGCGTTCCAGTGCTCAACAGATGTGGAGTTTGGCGTTCCTGTGCTCAACAGATGTAGAGTTTGGCGTTCCTGTGCTCAACAGATGTAGAGTTTGGCGTCCCTGTGCTCAACAGATATATAGTTTGGCGTTCCTGTACTCAACAGATGTATAGTTTGGCGTTCCAGTGCTCAACAGATGTAGAGTTTGGCGTTCCTGTGCTCAACAGATGTATAGTTTGGCGTTCCTGTGCTCAACAGATGTAGAGTTTGGCGTTGCTGTACACAACAGATGTAATCGGTGAGTATGGGGTTTTGCTGTGTCGAGGACTTAGTGAGAAGAGGTTTAGATGTGTGGAGGAGATGGTCAGTAGATTATTTGCTGTTTTTGGGAGTTTGTGTGAGTTGATGATTTGTCGTGTTTAAGAGTTGGTCAGTTGATGATTTGATGTGTTGACGATTACATTTTCCAATGAGCCTCTCCCCCTCCGACTTAGCTTCCCTCTGTGAATAACCGTGAGCTCCGAGCAGTACTGGCACAACGACATTTACTTCATCGGTAGACATGGCGATGTATCTGACTGCAGCATTACTTGCGGTTCAGTGCGTTACGACAATGGGATTATATAATCTTAACGCGAGCGGTAAGTTGGAATATACGTTTGCCATTATGGATGATCTCAATATACGTAACGATCGATACATAAGATGTGCCTAATTTGCATAAGTTTTTAATTTACAGTGGCTATATTAGGAAATTTGCCGAATTTATCAGTGGAATTTGTTATGTACGGTGGTCACTCATATGGACTTTCTATGTTGTAGAGTGCGACTTCTACCAAGAATTGTACGAGTCAGGATTTACCCAAACCCTAGCCACGGGTCAATTTCAGGGGATTTCGCCTGTGACAGCTCCAATTACAATTCCTGAAGCTCCTGACAATCCGTGCCGACGACAAGGAGTTCTGCGGCTGACGCCGACAGACGCCAACAACCAAATCCGCGTGAGATTTGTTCTGTATGACGTCACTGGCTGGTCCATGAACGTCAGGGATTCAAACACAAACAATGGATGGGGTAAGACAAGCTACTTTCTCTTTATCAAAGCCGACATGTTTTAACCTCATTCTAAGTTTGTAATGTTGCCGATCGATAATAGACCATTTATTGGAGGTGAAGTATGAATCTCATGACTTCCATGTGTTCACAGCTGGGGACTATTCTACTTCCGACGGATGGGCGGCCGAGGTCCACAACACGAACAAAAAAATGTTCATTTATGAGAACGTAGCGACTAGGAATGGGGGGCCCCGGTTCCAGGGTTCCACTTGCCTGATTATTTCGAAACCTGCCCAGTCGTATGGGACATGAATATCACCAGAAATAATTTCCCAACCTTAGACAACCCGACAGACCTCGCCATGACAACAGATCCCTACGTGAAAGGAACAGACTATAGTGCCACACATTGTAGAATGTACCGCTTCGATGACATTTTTATTGGCATTAACAGAGTCATATATGGGCCGGGCGACCGAGTCGGCATTGGAGCGTGTGTTTTGTGTGTAAACCTGAACTGAAGAAATATATCGATTGTCACTGACAATGTCATCCAACATGAAATAACCCATCGAAATGTCTCAATCAGTGAAAGATATATCGGAAACATATCTAACAAAATCTGAAATGGGATAACTGGTTAATTTTTACTAACCATATCAAATTTCTATCACCACGATATGGAAGAAATGTCACAAAATAACAGAAAACTTTGGATTATAACGTAAGTACAGGTAGGTTACAGAAATGTCAACGCCGTTTCATTCAACATGAACTCTGGCAAATACCTTGATATCACTTTGAATGACCAAAATGTTTTCGCAAGCAGATACCGCTTCCGCATCGTCCATTTAGGAGTAACTTATCGTGTACGATATATCAGCAAGATGCGAGGCGCCCTACAGAACAGCATGGTATAGGTATGGGAATGAGGCAATCCTTACGGCTTTGTATCCAAATGCCATAGTTAACATTTCACAATACCTGCAGCATGATAAGATGGAATGCTTCCCGTACCTGCAGTATTGTAATTCAGAACGCGAAAGGCAAATGAACTTATCCTTTCACGCGAATCAAACCAATCAATGGAACATGTTTTGTAGATCGTTTTATCAAATTAAGATTTGGAGTAATTCTCTGCAAAGGTTGTATCCCTGTTTCCTCAATGGCTTGTCGTCGATCTGGTCACACCACATCTGCGCTCATTGGAGGTGGTGCTTCTGTCATCGGCATGGTTGGCTTAAAACAAACCAACAAGAATTCAGCCATTAGGCATTCCACATTTACCGTGCCAACTGGGTCCATAATGATTATGAAAGGGATGATGATGATGATGATGATGATGATGATGATGATGATGATCTTGAAAAAAATGTAAGTTCCGTCTTGTAGTCTTATTTCAATCCTGTCTGTGCCATTCGTAAAGTTATAACAACAAACTTTCAATTCAAGAACATAAGCATGAAACTCTACGGAGCGCATGGGCACTCCCGAAAGGTGAGATATCTGTGCTCTACAGATGTAGAGTTTGGCGTTCCTGTACTCAACAGATGTAGAGTTTGACGTTCCTGTGCTCAACAGATGTAGAGTTTGGCGTTCCAGTGCTCAACAGATGTATAGTTCGGCGTTCCTGTACTCAACAGATGTATAGTTTGGCGTTCCAGTGCTCAACAGATGTAGAGTTTGGCGTTCCTGTGCTCAACAGATGTAGAGTTTGGCGTTCCTGTACTCAACAGATGTATAGTTTGGCGTTCCAGTGCTCAACAGATGTAGAGTTTGGCGTTCCTGTGCTCAACAGATGTAGAGTTTGGCGTTCCTGTGCTCAACAGATGTAGAGTTTGGCGTTCGAGTGCTCAACAGATATATAGTTTGGCGTTCCTGTGCTCAACAGATGTAGAGTTTGGCGTTGCTGTACACAACATATGTAGAGTTTTGGCGTTCCTGTACTCAACAGATGTATAGTTTGGCGTTCCAGTGCTCAACAGATGTGGAGTTTGGCGTTCCTGTGCTCAACAGATGTAGAGTTTGGCGTTCCTGTGCTCAACAGATGTAGAGTTTGGCGTTCCTGTGCTCAACAGATATATAGTTTGGCGTTCCTGTACTCAACAGATGTATAGTTTGGCGTTCCAGTGCTCAACAGATGTAGAGTTTGGCGTTCCTGTGCTCAACAGATGTAGAGTTTGGCATTCCTGTGCTCAACAGATGTAGAGTTTGGCGTTCCTGTGCTCAACAGATGTAGAGTTTGGCGTTCCTGTGCTCAACAGATGTAGAGTTTGGCGTTCGAGTGCTCAACAGATATATAGTTTGGCGTTCCTGTGCTCAACAGATGTATAGTTTGGCGTTCCAGTGCTCAACAGATGTAGAGTTTGGCGTTCCTGTGCTCAACAGATGTAGAGTTTGGCATTCCTGTACTCAACAGATGTATAGTTTGGCGTTCCTGTGCTCAACAGATGTAGAGTTTGGCGTTGCTGTACACAACAGATGTAGAGTTTGGCGTTCCTGTACTCAACAGATGTATAGTTTGGCGTTCCAGTGCTCAACAGATGTGGAGTTTGGCGTTCCTGTGCTCAACAGATGTAGAGTTTGGCGTTCCTGTGCTCAACAGATGTAGAGTTTGGCGTTCCTGTGCTCAACAGATATATAGTTTGGCGTTCCTGTACTCAACAGATGTATAGTTTGGCGTTCCAGTGTGCAACAGTGTAGAGTTTGGCGTTCCTGTGCTCAACAGAGATGTAGAGTTTGGCATTCCTTGTATAGTTTGGCGTTCCTGTGCTCAACAGATGTAGAGTTTGGCGTTGCTGTACACAACAGATGTATAGTTTGGCGTTCCTGTGCTCAACAGATGTAGAGTTTGGCGTTCCAGTGCTCAACAGATGTGGAGTTTGGCGTTCCTGTGCTCAACAGATGTAGAGTTTGGCGTTCCTGTGCTCAACAGATGTAGAGTTTGGCGTTCCTGTGCTCAACAGATAGTTTGGCGTTCCTGTACTCAACAGATGTATAGTTTGGCGTTCCAGTGCTCAACAGATGTAGAGTTTGGCGTTCCTGTGCTCAACAGATGTATAGTTCCTTTGGCGTTTCCTGTGCTCAACAGATGTAGAGTTTGGCGTTGCTGTACACAACAGATGTAATCGGTGAGTATGGGTTTTGCTGTGTCGAGGACTTAGTGAGAAGAGGTTTAGATGTGTGGAGGAGATGGTCAGTAGATTATTTGCTGTTTTTGGGAGTTTGTGAGTTGATGATTTGTCGTGTTTAAGAGTTGGTCAGTTGATGATTTGATGTGTTGACGATTACATTTTCCAATGAGCCTCTCCCCCTCCGACTTAGCTTCCCTCTGTGAATAACCGTGAGCTCCGAGCAGTACTGGCACAACGACATTTACTTCATCGGTAGACATGGCGATGTATCTGACTGCAGCATTACTTGCGGTTCAGTGCGTTACGACAATGGGATTATATAATCTTAACGCGAGCGGTAAGTTGGAATATACGTTTGCCATTATGGATGATCTCAATATACGTAACGATCGATACATAAGATGTGCCTAATTTGCATAAGTTTTTAATTTACAGTGGCTATATTAGGAAATTTGCCGAATTTATCAGTGGAATTTGTTATGTACGGTGGTCACTCATATGGACTTTCTATGTTGTAGAGTGCGACTTCTACCAAGAATTGTACGAGTCAGGATTTACCCAAACCCTAGCCACGGGTCAATTTCAGGGGATTTCGCCTGTGACAGCTCCAATTACAATTCCTGAAGCTCCTGACAATCCGTGCCGACGACAAGGAGTTCTGCGGCTGACGCCGACAGACGCCAACAACCAAATCCGCGTGAGATTTGTTCTGTATGACGTCACTGGCTGGTCCATGAACGTCAGGGATTCAAACACAAACAATGGATGGGGTAAGACAAGCTACTTTCTCTTTATCAAAGCCGACATGTTTTAACCTCATTCTAAGTTTGTAATGTTGCCGATCGATAATAGACCATTTATTGGAGGTGAAGTATGAATCTCATGACTTCCATGTGTTCACAGCTGGGGACTATTCTACTTCCGACGGATGGGCGGCCGAGGTCCACAACACGAACAAAAAAATGTTCATTTATGAGAACGTAGCGACTAGGAATGGGGCCCCGGTTCCAGGGTTCCACTTGCCTGATTATTTCGAAACCTGCCCAGTCGTATGGGACATGAATATCACCAGAAATAATTTCCCAACCTTAGACAACCCGACAGACCTCGCCATGACAACAGATCCCTACGTGAAAGGAACAGACTATAGTGCCACACATTGTAGAATGTACCGCTTCGATGACATTTTTATTGGCATTAACAGAGTCATATATGGGCCGGGCGACCGAGTCGGCATTGGAGCGTGTGTTTTGTGTGTAAACCTGAACTGAAGAAATATATCGATTGTCACTGACAATGTCATCCAACATGAAAATAACCCATCGAAATGTCTCAATCAGTGAAAGATATATCGGAAACATATCTAACAAAATCTGAAATGGGATAACTGGTTAATTTTTTTACTAACCATATCAAATTTCTATCACCACGATATGGAAGAAATGTCACAAAATAACAGAAAACTTTGGATTATAACGTAAGTACAGGTAGGTTACAGAAATGTCAACGCCGTTTCATTCAACATGAACTCTGGCAAATACCTTGATATCACTTTGAATGACCAAAATGTTTTCGCAAGCAGATACCGCTTCCGCATCGTCCATTTAGGAGTAACTTATCGTGTACGATATATCAGCAAGATGCGAGGCGCCCTACAGAACAGCATGGTATAGGTATGGGAATGAGGCAATCCTTACGGCTTTGTATCCAAATGCCATAGTTAACATTTCACAATACCTGCAGCATGATAAGATGGAATGCTTCCCGTACCTGCAGTATTGTAATTCAGAACGCGAAAGGCAAATGAACTTATCCTTTCACGCGAATCAAACCAATCAATGGAACATGTTTTGTAGATCGTTTTATCAAATTAAGATTTGGAGTAATTCTCTGCAAAGGTTGTATCCCTGTTTCCTCAATGGCTTGTCGTCGATCTGGTCACACCACATCTGCGCTCATTGGAGGTGGTGCTTCTGTCATCGGCATGGTTGGCTTAAAACAAACCAACAAGAATTCAGCCATTAGGCATTCCACATTTACCGTGCCAACTGGGTCCATAATGATTATGAAAGGGATGATGATGATGATGATGATGATGATGATGATGATGATCTTGAAAAAAATGTAAGTTCCGTCTTGTAGTCTTATTTCAATCCTGTCTGTGCCATTCGTAACAGTTATAACAACAAACTTTCAATTCAAGAACATAAGCATGAAACTCTACGGAGCGCATGGGCACTCCCGAAAGGTGAGATATCTGTGCTCTACAGATGTAGAGTTTGGCGTTCCTGTACTCAACAGATGTAGAGTTTGACGTTCCTGTGCTCAACAGATGTAGAGTTTGGCGTTCCAGTGCTCAACAGATGTATAGTTCGGCGTTCCTGTACTCAACAGATGTATAGTTTGGCGTTCCAGTGCTCAACAGATGTAGAGTTTGGCGTTCCTGTGCTCAACAGATGTAGAGTTTGGCGTTCCTGTACTCAACAGATGTATAGTTTGGCGTTCCAGTGCTCAACAGATGTAGAGTTTGGCGTTCCTGTGCTCAACAGATGTAGAGTTTGGCGTTCCTGTGCTCAACAGATGTAGAGTTTGGCGTTCGAGTGCTCAACAGATATATAGTTTGGCGTTCCTGTGCTCAACAGATGTAGAGTTTGGCGTTGCTGTACACAACATATGTAGAGTTTGGCGTTCCTGTACTCAACAGATGTATAGTTTGGCGTTCCAGTGCTCAACAGATGTGGAGTTTGGCGTTCCTGTGCTCAACAGATGTAGAGTTTGGCGTTCCTGTGCTCAACAGATGTAGAGTTTGGCGTTCCTGTGCTCAACAGATATATAGTTTGGCGTTCCTGTACTCAACAGATGTATAGTTTGGCGTTCCAGTGCTCAACAGATGTAGAGTTTGGCGTTCCTGTGCTCAACAGATGTAGAGTTTGGCATTCCTGTGCTCAACAGATGTAGAGTTTGGCGTTCCTGTGCTCAACAGATGTAGAGTTTGGCGTTCCTGTGCTCAACAGATGTAGAGTTTGGCGTTCGAGTGCTCAACAGATATATAGTTTGGCGTTCCTGTGCTCAACAGATGTATAGTTTGGCGTTCCAGTGCTCAACAGATGTAGAGTTTGGCGTTTCCTGTGCTCAACAGATGTAGAGTTTGGCATTCCTGTACTCAACAGATGTATAGTTTGGCGTTCCTGTGCTCAACAGATGTAGAGTTTGGCGTTGCTGTACACAACAGATGTAGAGTTTGGCGTTCCTGTACTCAACAGATGTATAGTTTGGCGTTCCAGTGCTCAACAGATGTGGAGTTTGGCGTTCCTGTGCTCAACAGATGTAGAGTTTGGCGTTCCTGTGCTCAACAGATGTAGAGTTTGGCGTTCCTGTGCTCAACAGATATATAGTTTGGCGTTCCTGTACTCAACAGATGTATAGTTTGGCGTTCCAGTGCTCAACAGATGTAGAGTTTGGCGTTCCTGTGCTCAACAGATGTAGAGTTTGGCATTCCTGTACTCAACAGATGTATAGTTTGGCGTTCCTGTGCTCAACAGATGTAGAGTTTGGCGTTGCTGTACACAACAGATGTAGAGTTTGGCGTTCCTGTACTCAACAGATGTATAGTTTGGCGTTCCAGTGCTCAACAGATGTGGAGTTTGGCGTTCCTGTGCTCAACAGATGTAGAGTTTGGCGTTCCTGTGCTCAACAGATGTAGAGTTTGGCGTTCCTGTGCTCAACAGATATATAGTTTGGCGTTCCTGTACTCAACAGATGTATAGTTTGGCGTTCCAGTGCTCAACAGATGTAGAGTTTGGCGTTCCTGTGCTCAACAGATGTATAGTTTGGCGTTCCTGTGCTCAACAGATGTAGAGTTTGGCGTTGCTGTACACAACAGATGTAATCGGTGAGTATGGGTTTTGCTGTGTCGAGGACTTAGTGAGAAGAGGTTTAGATGTGTGGAGGAGATGGTCAGTAGATTATTTGCTGTTTTTGGGAGTTTGTGAGTTGATGATTTGTCGTGTTTAAGAGTTGGTCAGTTGATGATTTGATGTGTTGACGATTACATTTTCCAATGAGCCTCTCCCCCTCCGACTTAGCTTCCCTCTGTGAATAACCGTGAGCTCCGAGCAGTACTGGCACAACGACATTTACTTCATCGGTAGACATGGCGATGTATCTGACTGCAGCATTACTTGCGGTTCAGTGCGTTACGACAATGGGATTATATAATCTTAACGCGAGCGGTAAGTTGGAATATACGTTTGCCATTATGGATGATCTCAATATACGTAACGATCGATACATAAGATGTGCCTAATTTGCATAAGTTTTTAATTTACAGTGGCTATATTAGGAAATTTGCCGAATTTATCAGTGGAATTTGTTATGTACGGTGGTCACTCATATGGACTTTCTATGTTGTAGAGTGCGACTTCTACCAAGAATTGTACGAGTCAGGATTTACCCAAACCCTAGCCACGGGTCAATTTCAGGGGATTTCGCCTGTGACAGCTCCAATTACAATTCCTGAAGCTCCTGACAATCCGTGCCGACGACAAGGAGTTCTGCGGCTGACGCCGACAGACGCCAACAACCAAATCCGCGTGAGATTTGTTCTGTATGACGTCACTGGCTGGTCCATGAACGTCAGGGATTCAAACACAAACAATGGATGGGGTAAGACAAGCTACTTTCTCTTTATCAAAGCCGACATGTTTTAACCTCATTCTAAGTTTGTAATGTTGCCGATCGATAATAGACCATTTATTGGAGGTGAAGTATGAATCTCATGACTTCCATGTGTTCACAGCTGGGGACTATTCTACTTCCGACGGATGGGCGGCCGAGGTCCACAACACGAACAAAAAAATGTTCATTTATGAGAACGTAGCGACTAGGAATGGGGCCCCGGTTCCAGGGTTCCACTTGCCTGATTATTTCGAAACCTGCCCAGTCGTATGGGACATGAATATCACCAGAAATAATTTCCCAACCTTAGACAACCCGACAGACCTCGCCATGACAACAGATCCCTACGTGAAAGGAACAGACTATAGTGCCACACATTGTAGAATGTACCGCTTCGATGACATTTTTATTGGCATTAACAGAGTCATATATGGGCCGGGCGACCGAGTCGGCATTGGAGCGTGTGTTTTGTGTGTAAACCTGAACTGAAGAAATATATCGATTGTCACTGACAATGTCATCCAACATGAAATAACCCATCGAAATGTCTCAATCAGTGAAAGATATATCGGAAACATATCTAACAAAATCTGAAATGGGATAACTGGTTAATTTTTACTAACCATATCAAATTTCTATCACCACGATATGGAAGAAATGTCACAAAATAACAGAAAACTTTGGATTATAACGTAAGTACAGGTAGGTTACAGAAATGTCAACGCCGTTTCATTCAACATGAACTCTGGCAAATACCTTGATATCACTTTGAATGACCAAAATGTTTTCGCAAGCAGATACCGCTTCCGCATCGTCCATTTAGGAGTAACTTATCGTGTACGATATATCAGCAAGATGCGAGGCGCCCTACAGAACAGCATGGTATAGGTATGGGAATGAGGCAATCCTTACGGCTTTGTATCCAAATGCCATAGTTAACATTTCACAATACCTGCAGCATGATAAGATGGAATGCTTCCCGTACCTGCAGTATTGTAATTCAGAACGCGAAAGGCAAATGAACTTATCCTTTCACGCGAATCAAACCAATCAATGGAACATGTTTTGTAGATCGTTTTATCAAATTAAGATTTGGAGTAATTCTCTGCAAAGGTTGTATCCCTGTTTCCTCAATGGCTTGTCGTCGATCTGGTCACACCACATCTGCGCTCATTGGAGGTGGTGCTTCTGTCATCGGCATGGTTGGCTTAAAACAAACCAACAAGAATTCAGCCATTAGGCATTCCACATTTACCGTGCCAACTGGGTCCATAATGATTATGAAAGGGATGATGATGATGATGATGATGATGATGATGATGATCTTGAAAAAAATGTAAGTTCCGTCTTGTAGTCTTATTTCAATCCTGTCTGTGCCATTCGTAACAGTTATAACAACAAACTTTCAATTCAAGAACATAAGCATGAAACTCTACGGAGCGCATGGGCACTCCCGAAAGGTGAGATATCTGTGTAGATTAAATGTAGGATTGAATGATTTCCATATGGACAAATGTTTCTTCCTTGGACTATGGACTTAGGTGCACTTCGTGAGACCAATAAGTGGCTATTATTGGGTAATGTTTCTACGTAAATGTTGGAACAGTATTTCAAGTACCAAAAGTGAGAGAAACATGGAACAGTGTTCCTTTGTGTTGTTTCCTCATTTTACTTGGATGAACTGTTAATCTTTAGGTCAGTATGATCCTATGCTCATGATAATATGAAGACCTAGCATGAAAGTTCGGTCGGAATCGATTGATCGAAGGACTTGAATCGCCAAGCATTGGGAAGAGATAGACTGCTGTTTAATGGCACTGACTTCCAACAGTAAATGGTTGATAAGACATTACTTTTCGAAAAGGGTAGCAATTTATAGAAATGCAAGCTATTTGCACTATGCATGCTTAAGTACACACCTTGTGGGGTCATTGGTATCGTTATCGGTACAGGGATCAATCTCGAGGAATCGAGTTTACTATCATTTCTCGATTGAAGCAAATGCAGCCATGCAACGGACATGCAAAGAGTTCAATAATGGTCGACCAGCACAAAAAGTCCGCTGTCCTTGCACATACTTTCTCGACTCCATGATTTTGATGAAAGACCAGAACAGCCCACAAACTCCATTCCTTGACCAGCAGTATGTCAATTCTTACGAGCAAGAATTTATATGGAAATTTTATCGAAGATTTTATTAAATTTAACCCGTAAAATAAGACAAAGGTTGAACATATGCGACACGCCACAACAGTTGCATTAAACTTAACTAAGACAAGAACAGGTAAAGCGCAGGAACTTTAGACATCTTGTTGCAGACGTCTTCTTTTTTTCGGTGGTAACGAATTGTTTGATGGGCTAGATTCAACATGGTGAGGTGAAGTGGACGAGGAGTGTTCCCCAAACAAGCTGCTTACGTCTTGGCAATCCGGGCTTTTATTGTCTTCTTGAAGTTCCTTCGGCTTAGTAGAAGCGTCTGAGACGCGTTCGGCGATGGCTTTATCAATCTCGCCCACTGTGACGTCACTGGAGCTGCTACGAATGGGGTGGAGTCTGTGACGCGATGATGACGTCAGCTCAGGGGACGCTCCATACCCATTAGCTAATGGAGATGCGTTCCTGTAAAACGCTGCGAATCGCCGCCGCCTTTTGTCGCTGCTCGACGCGCTGCCTACAGGAGACGCATGCTGCTCATTCATGTAACTGACCCACCTGAAACAACACAGCCAAATCTCTCCTGTATTCGTCCGTCACCCAGAGACAGCAAGGTTCATCACCACACACGAATTCTCATCCAGGATACTAGCATAATTATTTCTACCCCATGTAAGGGATCTGGAATATTTCGTCATGGTAGAATAACAGTTACCGAATGAAGAATCAAATCGTTCTTCGTCAAATGGGGGAAGATGAGAAAGCATCAAACAGGCCGATCAAGCGGTCATAACGTGCTTGTTATCGTTTTAAGATCAACTTACCTCTGCATCTCCAAACTAGGAACGTTGTGATATCTCGGCTTATACCACAGTGAGTATTCTGGATCAAAGCATCTGGGATCATAGGGATCAAAGAATTCTTCCAGTGAGGGACTGGCCGTCATGACGTCTCCTATAAAGTGAATCAGAGAGCGATGATGGTACAATCAGGCGATATCAGTTGTGAAATATCATATGATTTCGCATCTAGACATAGAGTGAAAGAAACTGTGATCCAAAAGAAACAGACCACGGCATTTAAAGAAATCTGGACGTAATGTTAAAAGACGTAAAATTGGCCCTGGAAACGGACACCGAGATCTAAAAATAGACACACCACACGGCTTCTCCGAGATCGACCTCTCTGTAGAAGTAGCCGAGCAGAGCGTTTTTAATTGACATTTTCTCATGAACGGGCCTCATTCAAGCATTGAGAATGGGCGTGAATAAGTTGGTAACGGCCACAGCGTCTACCTACCGAGCAGGGTGATTTCATCGACATCATCCTCCAAGTCGACATCCCTCCATGGACTGTTCCACATAGGCAGGTTCTCGGCGTTGGCTTTATCAGCTGCCTCTCTCACCGACTCGTCCATGGGGTACGGTCCGAATGGAAATCTCCAAGCAGCTTGTTCAACAGACGAAGTCACGTGACCTCTAGTGTTGTTGCCCTGCGGGGCCCCAGCAGACACAGGGTGATACCCCCACGACATGGGTTCCCCGGGTGTATGCATGTAGCAACCAGGTATTCCTCTCAACGAATATGAGCACTGTGTTTGCGCATCTGACTTGTCAGCTGCCGTTGTAGGCTGCACCTTGGCATTTGGCTCTAGACAAGGGCTCGACTCCGACGTTGTGCTCACGGTCGTGCCATCTTTTTTCGCGGCTGTTGTTTTAGTTTTCTTAGCTCTAGCAGTTTTCTTAATCTTACAAGTAGTTTGTGGGGAGATCGCTAGGGAAGTAGTTTTTCCGCCTTCTCCTCTGTCCACTGTTGTCTTTTTCCTTCTGAATAAAAGAGATTCATTAAAAACCTAATTCCCAAAGAGTCTGATAAAACGTCGTGCACTAAATAGTGATCGTTTTGAAAGGGTGTACTGTGATTACCGGATCGACACCCTACCTGGATTTCGACTTCGCTGCGGGGGGTTGTTTTTCACCTGTTTCGGAAACGTCAGGTTTCTTGTTTTTCTTGCTGGTTTGCTTGCGACCGCGTTTGCTTTTTGGTGGAGTTGTAACGCCAATAGAGCTTAAAGTCGCGGAAGTAGCCACCTCCGTGACCGCACTGACCTCCTGGATCTGATCAGAGGCAACTGTAATCTTGGACGAGATTGATTCTTCCTGCGATTCGTCCTGAGAAGCTGTTACCGGACGCCCTGGTGATCCAGAAGAGTCGACATCATTTGCCTGCGATAGTCCGCGGATCGGTTCTGGGAGGGGGTCGTCCGTCGGTGTTGTTACTGAATTATGATCATTCGTGGTCTGGGGCTTTGATGATAATGGATCAACTGTGTCATACCCTATGATCATTTGCTTCGCATCCGTGCTGATCGGGTCAGACGCCTGTGTCTCTGACGTCAGTGGTGTGAACAACGGGATGTGTTCCTGCGCTAACTGAGTCAGCGCGTCCGACACCGGCTGACCAGCCGAACATACGGTGGTTACGGACGCCATGGGAAGCTGTGCAGCGAAGGTGACAGGCCGTGCCACTGGCAATGCGGCTGTTGCTGTTAAGAGCGTAGCCTGTGAAGCTGCGCTGTGAGTCACTGTTGTGATGGGTAGGTCAGGTGACATGAGTAAAGCCGGAAGTGAATAAGGAGCAGTCAGATTCTGACCGGATGTGGGTGTCGTCATGTAAGCTGCAAGTACCAGGTCATATTCACCAACAACGTACGTTTCGCGCAAGCACGAACGACACGTTAATTATTGTAAAACAAATTGGTAAATAATCAATCACTTTATCCAATTGAACTCACACAGTAACGCACACTAAAGCACTCACACTAACCACGCACAAACATGCACTGACGTCACTCACTAGTTGTGCGGATGGATACGCTCGGAGGCCTTCCTTTGGGAGTAACAACTTGATGCGTTAATGTATTACTCAGCGTGGAGCTAGTTCCATCTAGCGGTGAGGGAGCAGACAGTGTGGAAAGGGGGTGGTCCTGCTGTGTCTGTCCTGACATGTTGTGGGCAGTGATGAGGGTATACTGGCGAGGAAGAGAGTTCCCTAGTGAAACAACAAACAAAAACTTTAAATCATGTTGGTAACTCCATGTAAGGAACTGTTCAGCCCCATATTTGTAAATAGTTTACTTAGCAAGCTCCTTGGCAACCACACCTTGGAAACCAAAAGTTAAAAGTTTTCAAACTTTCAGTCGCTACGCGGCGCTGTGGTTTCAGAAAATAGATCCTTACTTCGGCTGTCGCCATTTCTGTTGTCGGAAATAACCCTTCCTGCTTAGTCAAGGTCCCCTAGCCCCTTGGCTGCGGGCCCTGTTTACATGTTAAAATATTCAATACTTGCGCGAAGGGTCTAGGCTAACAAGATCTCTTGAACTGGACTGGCATCCCAGATTTGGGATGCCCCAATCAGAACCTGTGTCTCTCGGTTACTTTTGAGTCATTGTCTCTGATTGGTCAGTGTCACATTTACCGAAGATTCGGCGCCATATTTGTTTTTGCACGCACCGTTTTAGACCTCTTTTCATATGAACTGAAGTATTTGCTGTTGCATGACCATGGAAATGACTCCAACGGAAGCCCTCGATTACGCGCAACAGTCGCATGGCGTGGTATTGAAAGACTTGTGCGCTCTACTGCTTGAAGGGTCGTGATTGTTTTGTGAATGTGCCTGCTGGGACACTTGTTTTTTTCCTGTCGGACATGTGACTTGCCTAGTCAACTTGTCCAATCCAATGAGTGTTTTTTATGAGCGGGGCACGCATTCTGCAACACCCCGATTTGTTGTTTCACGCTGAGCAACACTCATAATCTCACAGTCGGCGAGAGAAGCAGACACACAACTGGTCTCTTTAGCTGACTGTATTACTTGAACATACTATCATGCATCTAAGTGATTAAAGCACTTGCTGTGGTGCCAATTTGAACTTGTGAGACGCCCCCTTAATTCTAGAAGGCATCCAGTGTGTTCTCATTGGATGCAGACCACAAAAATGTACATGACGTCACGTAAAATCGAGGTGCGTATCACTAGACAGTTTAATGAGCCAGACGCGCGCAACTTAGGTCAATCTGGGTCACAACCTTTGCGTTGATTGGTCAATCAGGGGTTGTCACGAAGATTAACGAACATGTCTAATGAATATTCGGACGCACCAGTTTTATACCTTGTCTTGTCGTAGACTCTAGGGCGAGAAGCGAAGCGGAACCCCTGGAGTCTGGGACGCAGACTACTTCCTGCCCACAACTTAAATAAGTGAATATTCGATGAAATCTGTCATTTTGTAACCTAAGCGGAAGTATATCAATAGCGAGGCGAAATGATTTGCAGCTGACATTCGTGTGTTTCATGGTTTTAGGGAGGCACCGTTATCGATGGAACGACACAACTAAATTAAACAGATTTCTACTGCACATCATGAATATTTCCACTACAATAAAAATGTTGAAAATTTATCAGCATGAGTCTCGATCAAGTAAAAATTTTTATATCTGCGTTAACCGTAGTAATGTATAAACAAAATGATCCCCGAGTGCCCGATATGGGGCTGAACAGCCTCTTTAAAACAAGGTATTAGGTTTGCGTCGTTTTTTACTCAGTTACCGGGAGAGGGAACGGATGACTGTTGGATGTTGGAAGTGTTCATGTATCTCGGGTCTGGTTTGGCAAGGATGGGTCTTTGCCTCGATGGTGGGGTGGAGAATTTGCCATACATAGCCGAGTCACTGACGCTATCTGACGAGGGGAGGAAAGACAAGGTGGAATGCTGCATGTAGCGAGTCCACAGCGGACTGGATTGGGCTTCAGGGCGCTTCTGCTTTGGCTGCGGTCTGTACACCCAACCTGAAGCAAAGGTAAAATCTGTCATGGTTTTATATTGACATTACCGAGTCCCCCCAAATATCGAGCAGACAGAAAGACAAACAAAGGAACGAACTGTCGAGTGTCAAAAGTACACCATCCCACAACCTTGTCCATTATCATAACGAACCCCTCTCAGTCATGCCCACGAGTGACCTACGTGTCACCTGCCAGCCTGCTCATTCATACCCCATATCTTATCGCCACGCCAATCCTCTGACCAGGCTACTGCATGTACCACGAGAACTGAGATAGCGTGCCTGGGTCGTTGAGGGAATCACTTTGAACATTAAAAATGAGTTCTTTCCTGGCCACCGAGCACAACACTCTGCCCATCTTTTAGGCAAAGCTCAATCTTAAATTCTAATGTCAGAGTGATCAATAAGGGTTAGGTTTCTACGCCTGATATTCGTGTTCCTTCATCAACAATCTCAAGTGCGTGTCGCGGATCACCACAAATCGCGATACGACAAAACAGATAGAGAAAAATGCTAAGAAAGGATCTGATGGCGACAAAAGACGGGCGAGCAAGATGGCGAGAAGAGGGGAACAGAGGGGGAAAAGGAGGAAGATGAAGAGAAGGACAATTTTGAATAGATGAAAAAGAAAGAAGACACATCGTTGTAGCAATAAATCGTTGTAGAATTGACATATTAAACTCACCTGGGAAATCTTGCTTGTGTTTGTTCTTAATTTTCTCGGCCTCGTCATAGAATGGCTTTTTGTCCATCTCTGTCATTTGATTCCACACCTGCCCGAGTCTGATGCTGATCTCGGAGTTATTGGCGTTAGGGTACTGCGCGGCCAGGTAGGGTCGGAACTGGCGTGCCCATACCATGAAGGCATTCATCGGCCGCTTTACGTTGCCGTTACGGTTGATGTTATTGGCGCCAGGTGTGCGGTAAGGCATACTCGTACCTATAGAAGGAGATTTCGATTGTCTATAACTTGGATTTTGTTTGCCCCCCCCCCCCCCCCACACCAGTGGTTATTTCTAGTACTACCAATTTGTAGTACTTTCTGGATATAAATTACATGGACAGCATACAAATTAGGTTCCAATCCATAATTGCCATGCAATTATTTTTCTTGTGTTCGCTCTGAAGTGACACTTCGCGTGAAAATTATTTGATGATAATTCGAAATGTCTGCTATGGCAATAGCTGATATAGGCCGTGCTTGACCCATGACCATTTAAAAGTTTCTGACCATTTAAAAGCAAGTTTGAAAATGGCAATCTTATCAAAGACGCGGTAATTGCATGATAGGCATGTGTGATGATCATGAAAAGAAATGTAACACTAACACATACTTGGTGTAATGTCACATGGTTATACCATCGTAACATATACTTCTGCATAATGTTTTGTGGGTTTTTCGCGCCTGTTTATATTGACCAGGAATTAAACTCAATAATTTACTTTAATAATTAATATAATCAGTTAATTTACCAACTACTTGACAATAGAAAGGAAAGTGTTTACAAGAATATTCCCGTGAAAAAGGTGAAGCCCTTCTCACCGGGTAAGATATTGGTTTCGCACTGCTCACCGTCGTCCTCGTCCCGGGGCATGGCCACCGGTGGATTGATACCTGGTGATGACGCCGCGGTCTGATGGCATGGACTCTGATTGGCATGACCCTGCTCCAGGTGCAAAGTGATAACGGATTTACGTGGCAGCGCCGAGTTTGAATATGCTGGTATGGACGATGTGGTGTGCGATCCAATGATGGTGTCATTGTAAGCCGATCGGGCAACCGCGGACAATACATTGCTGGCGTGACGCACGTAAGTGTCACTGCCAGAACTCGGCTGACGGGCGCTTTCGTGAGTGGAGCTGCTGCCCTGGGCATCCCTCCCAGTGTAAGGAATATACACACCTGTTTTAAGTGGCGTTTTCGAAGTCGATCCCATATTTGTGGAAGGAATGGCAAATTCTAAAGTCTTAAGATTGGGTGTGAAGGTTTTGTTCTGTTCAGGGGAAGTTTTCCGCTGGAATATATAAACAGGTTTGGATGGCTTAGTGTTAGAATCTCCGTCTAAAAGTGGCGTTCCCCCGCCCACCGGTTTTAATCTGAAAGTTGAAACAGACTTAGTGCCATCTGTTGGAGTAGAATTTTGCGACGTGATGGAACGAGTCTCGTTGGTATCAGAACTATTTCCTGGCGTTGGTATGTACCTTGACTTTCCCTTTAAGGCGCTGATCAGCACAATCTTCTGTTCCTTACCTTGATTAATTGAATTGTGCGCTGGCTGCGCCGCGGATTGGATTTTTTGTGAAGATGGCATTGCAGATTGGAGTTTGCTGACTGGTCGGCCGTTACTCCCGGTGTACGTCAACATAGTGTACTTTGACCTGGGTATTGGACCGGAAAGATTTGGGTGGTATACTCGGTTAGAATTTTGGGTATTCATACCTTGCTTGTCCACATGATACCCAGTATTTCGGCTGTCTGTATGCTCCCCTAGATTTTGCGAGTGAAATTCTGATTGTAGACCAGCGACTGCAGACGCCACCTCGGTGTCTTCGTTTGTTACTACCGAGACCACTTCTCTCTGTGTGCCGTTTGCATCGATGAGAAGCGTGCGTCCCGAGTCCATGTCTGCAACAGTGAACGACTCTTGCCTGTCTCCAATTTCCTCCACTGGCCGCGCTGTATTCATACCACAGTGGCTAAAATTTCCAGCTTCAACATTGTGATAATTTGAATATGACTGACCGTCATTACTGTATGTTTCATCGCAGTAATTTCGTGCAGCTTCCTGTAACAAATCCATGGTTAAACTGTAAATTACGTACCACCAGCGGGAATGAATCTGTGTTCAAAAAGCTTTAATTCTCAGAATAAACAACAGATTGCTATTGTTCCAAAAAACGCAGCTTTTTGTTTGTATTGTGATGTCATTGTTGAATGACGCAATAATCGACGCGAAAACGTTTCCTTGACAACACGTTATTGTTACTTATCGTCGCTCAACATCGAAAATTCAACAAATCCAAAAAGTATTCGACCACGTCACGCGCTGCAGTAGCAATCACCAACACGATTGTACAACCTCTTTGGTCGAAGACCTAACTGCTGTGTCTTTGCTGCCTCAACGCCGGTTGGTCTTGGCTCTAACATACTGCAATAAATAGCCCATTCAGGCATGCAACGGTTCCATATTTAAGAGGAGATTACTCAAACCATTTATAACAAATTGAAGAATTGGTTTAGATTATAATTTTCCAGATTGTGCAACAAACTAACAGCTACTATTGATGACTATTATTGACTACCAATGTGGTGTTTAAGTAAATTTCAAAAAATCTAGAAAAAATACCTGTCGTTTGACAATTCACATTTTTCGTATCTGGACCTATGTCACAAACCGTACAAAAGAATATGTTAACATGCATAACGTGCAGTAACATTATGACCCATGGTCGGTTGTCGCTCCGAACATGAATCATAACGAGCAGAATGTGACTTTGCAGCACTTTGATAACCGAAGAATTATCTCGCTTTCGGGGACTTGTTAGCGATGGCTCGATGCGGAGCTAATCTTGGCCGCTTTACAGCAAAACTACCATTATACAATTTTATTTTTGTTATCCCTTTTGTGAGGAAAAAACCTAGCGCTACCCGCAAGAAAATAAATTACAGGAAGTTCAAAAACATTGACTTGATTTCACTCAAGCACAATCTTCGGCAGATGTCGATAATAGAGAGGTTTCTGTCATAACGCGGCCGTAGGACTGGGGAAATCCTTATGACGTCATTAGTTAGCGTTTAAAAAAGCGCGTTGTCAGATTTTCCGACCATTTTACAGCTACACAAACAAATCTGCTTGTTCCTGATAATCTGCACTAGTTGCACCTATTTGCATTCACCACCGAACAATCATTATTCTGCTGCATTCATTAAGCACCACACAATTATTGTTTTGCTCCTTGCATCTACTGATACATAGCAGTGTAAGGTATAGAGCATTGTCACAGAACATGTATAGTTGAAAGAGCATAATACAACAATATTATATCAAAGACCTTTATCACTAATGCCACTTTTGTGTGTAAAAATGCATGTTTTGCATTAAAATTCCCATTTTGGAGTTGTATAAAAGAACACAAATAGTGCAAAACATTTATATTACCATGATAAATATGTTTAGTCTGTTATACTTCAATTATCTTTAAAATTTGTGAGGAAAATCAATATAATATGTGCAAAAATATATATTTTGGACCAAAAATCGTCATTTTTCCAGAAAACGCTAGATGGGAGGGTATAAAATTAATTTTAAAAATCTCATAAAAAAATCAGTGCGATAAGGGCATGATTAGGCACAAAATAAAACCAGGGGAGCACGCGTTTTCCAAAAAAAGGTTTTTTGAGCCACCCTAATATATATATATAAATATATATATAAATAAATATATCTATATATATATGCACATATATACATATAAGTATGAATATAGATATATATAAATATATTTGCTTATATATGTATGAATATAAATATATACACATATAAACATGTGTATATATATATATATATATATATATATATATATATATATATATATATATATATATATATATATATATGTATATATATGTGTGTGTATATATATATCCATTTATGTAGATAATCACACATGTATATATACGTGTATAATTATCTACATATATACATATACACACACATATATATATATACATGTATATATACTCACATGTATATATATACATATATATATTCATATATAGATTGATATATAAAAACATATACACACATGCATATTTGTTTATATATATGCATATAAGTATATATATAAATATATATATATATAAACTTGTATATATATACATATGTTCATATATATATATATATATATATATATTTATATATAAATGCATATATATATATGTATATATATATAGCATATATGATATATACACATATGTATATACATATATGTATGCATGTATATACATATATGTACATATATATAACTATACATATATTTGCTTATATATATACATATTTGCTTATATCTATATAAATTGATATATATATGTATATTTATCTATATATATGAATATATATATGTACATATAAATATACAAATATGTATACACGCATATAAATATATATACACATATATATATATATAAATATGTATAGATATATGGAGATAAGCAAATATTGGTATATGTGTAGATATATATATAGATATATATAGAGGGAGAGATAGAGAGGGATAGATAGAGAGATATTATCGATTCTCTATAGAGAGAGAGAAATAGGGAGAGAGAGAGATAGAAAGAGAGAGAGAGAGAGAGAGATAGAGAGAGAGAGAGAGGGACGAGAGGGATCTCTAGATAGAGAGAAACAGATATATCTCTCTCTAGAGAGAGAGAGAGAGATAGAGAGAGAGAGAGATCTATCTTTTTCTCTCTCTCTCTCTATATCTATCTCTATCTCTCTCTCTAGATATCTCTCTCTATATATATCTATATATATATATATATATATATATATATATATCTATATATATATATATATATAAAAAGTCTTCGTCAACAATTGTTAGCGGCACCGGCTGCTACGTAGTTATCCCCGCGTACGTGTTTCTGTTGTCGTTTCGAAACCTCTTACTGCGTGGAACGCGCTTAGAAGGGTTACCCAGGGGAAACCCCTTTTTCACACGCACGCGTAATGATAGACCGCGCGTTTTCGAAACCTCTCTAATAACGCGCGATGCAAGCCTCGACCTTGCCAACAAGTATGACTGTATGCTCAAATGCGTGTTGGATAAGCCCGCTCCACTAGATCACATGGTAATCACTATCCCATCAAACACAGATTGGTCGAATTGTTACATCAGAGAGGAGGAAAAAGCCCCCTGGAGTTCTGAACGATGTTGACAAAGATCTAAGCTTGAAGTTGACAGACAGAGCTATGTTACACATAGTCGGCGGGTTGATTCACTCTGTGCTGCAGCAAAAAGCAAGTATCTGAGGGCGGAGATATTGGAGAACGTTATTGTGGAAACAAATGCCAGGGAAGAGAACAAGTTACCGGACGGCCTGTCCCACAAAATCCTGGCAGATAAATTAGCACTGTATTTTATGCACAGAAAATTCAGACTGGAATGCAATTCACTTGAAGTAGTCCCCGAGAAAGGCGATAACTCTGAGTGAATTAAAACAATCAACGGAAAGTGAAATACATAAATATGTCACCAAGGCAACGTCGTGTGATTTATAGATATCCTTCTACCTGTTTTTACACAAATGGTCAATCGTTTTGTTGCTTCTGGTTCTGTGCCAGAGGGGATGGAAACTGCAATCCCTTTTTTTCCATTTTTGTGTAGTTGCTACAATGACTAGTTTATAATCCTAACACGTAACTGGAAACTCCAAATCATTGGTAATTAATCTGTTACGACGCACTGAAAACAGCCTCCGAACTGTTTACACAAATATTCAAATGAATAGCGAACTGAACCAGTAAGAGAATTTCGCGGATTTTTGATGAAAAGCACCTTTAAAAAAAGATATACCTGGATCCTGAACGCTGAAAAACTATAGATCAATTTCAAATATGATCTTCATATCTATATTAACATTAAGGGTTTAAGCTAATCGATTTCAGGGCTATAATTTATCTAACCGACCTGACGACAAGTATCAGTCGGCGTACAAAACTGCCTAGGGTACTGAGACTGCACTTCTCGAAGTATACATTGCCATTACAATGTTGAAGGCGTGTACTCACACGAATGTACCTGCATCAGATACAACCATAAACCTCGGTATTCTGATCGACTGACAGATCACGGGAAAATCACTTGTTATAAAATCAATTCAATCTCTCTTTCATCTTATTAAAATGTTAGGCACCTTAATCAAGTACCTGAACCAATCCACGACTGACATCCTTGTCCACGTATTCATATCATCTCCGTTAAATCATGTACGGTTAAATACTATTTAAAAACATGCTCAAAACTGTTGAAAAATGATTCTGTATCGCAATAAGACTTTTTGATCCGTGATTCAGTGGTTTGGGTGCATTGAATTAGCATTACTACAGTTGTAATTAGACGTGAAGTTGTTTGTCTGGTTATTCATTACCAAATTATCCAGCTTTCGAAGAAAGGGAAGGTGCGTTAATGTCGACCAGTTGGGAAGACTGGATTAAAGGATTAGATTCAATGCTCGCCGCTATGAAAATCACTGACAATAACGAGACATTTTGTTAAGTTTTACCATTACCTGGGTCCTACAAGAAAGTCCTTAGAAAGTTAGAAACTAATGATATCGACACACAGGACTACACTGCTGCAAAAGCAGCCTTGAAAAAGCATTACAGTCCTCAGAGAAACTCGATTTTTCTTCTCCATCAATTGTGTCATATGCGACAGAATGCTGGCTATGGATTACCTCTATATGAGGGTGAAGGATCATGTACAGGCAATACATCTACAGGCAAAAACAGCACCACAAATAAAAGAATTACTTACCTTGGCACAACTCGTTAATTCAAAGAATGATAGTACTCTCAGGACAAAAGCACTTCGAGACAGTGACTTGAAGCTCAAGACTTTCCTTGACAATGCATGTGCACATGAGATGGCCAATCGCCAGTCAATTGAGATCAACTCTGACTCACTTGCTGTTAGGAAGATAACCTTTCCCAAGCGAAACAGAAAATCTGACCAGTCACAAGAGAACTACCAGAAACCCAGTGGAATGCTGTCCTCGTGTCATTGGTGTGGTGGAAGTTTCCACTCGTGTGCAGTCTATCGGGCAAAGAATGCTGTGTGTCATAAGTGTATGAAAAAGGGATACTTTGCTGCAGTTTGCCGAAAGAAATCAGTCAATTAAATGGCAGAAAATGGACAAGCATATGACATTTCAGCTGATGCATTTCAATCATTGCAAGAGACATTCTTAGGCGCAGTAGACACTTATCAAGAAGTGGTTTACAAGAAAGTAGTACCTGTTAGTGTTAATGGCATCAATGTTCCTCTACCTGTTGATACTGGAGCAGAGGCAACATTAATCAGTGAGTACCTGTTAGTGGTAATGGCATCAATGTTCCTCTATCTGTTGATACTGGAGTAGAGGCAACATTAATTAGTGAGTACCTGTTAGTGTTAATGGCATCAATGTTCCTCTACCTGTTGATACTGGAGCAGAAGCAACATTAATCAGTGAGTACCTGTTAGTGTTAATGGCATCAATGTTCCTCTAGCTGTTGATACTGGAGCAGAGGCAGCATTAATCAGTGAGTACCTGTTAGTGTTAATGGCATCAATGTTCCTCTATCTGTTGATACTGGAGTAGAGGCAACATTAATTAGTGAGTACCTGTTAGTGTTAATGGCATCAATGTTCCTCTATCTGTTGATACTGGAGTAGAGGCAACATTAATTAGTGAGTACCTGTTAGTGTTAATGGCATCAATGTTCCTCTACCTGTTGATACTGGAGCTGAGGCAACATTAACTAGTGAGAACATGTTCAAAAAGCGTTTGTCAGGTGAAGATCTAAAACCTTCTAGTTGTATCTTCAAGGGAGCAGAGCGACGCGAGTTCATTGCCTGTGGATATTTTAGAACAACGTTAAAATATCAAGATTGTATTCACTCTGAAGACGTCTACGTCATTGAGAATGCATCTCATCTTCTCAGCTGTAAAGCATCAACAGGTCTTGGTTTGGTGCGCTTTACTTGCTCTCCCTCTTCAATGGTCCACTCACACGAAATTTAACTCAGAGATAATGCTGAACCTTATGCAGTGCCTCACCACAGTCGGCCTAAACTGCAGGCAGAACTCAATAGACTCCAAGATCTTGATGTTATATCACCGGTAACCAAACCCAATGAGTGTTGTGCACCAACGGTAGTTGTTCCAAAAGCAAACGAAAAAGATGTTCGATTATGTGTGGATCTGACCAAACTCACTAAAGCGGTCCTTCATCCTCGTCATATCTTACCATCTGTTGATTACGTCTTGGGGCAGATTGGAAAAGACAAGCATTTCTCTAAACTCGATGCAAACAGTGGCTGCATCAGGTGGATCTCGCAGATAAATAGAAGATTTTTACTACGTTCATAACCCCATTTGGTCGTTTCGCTTATAATTGTTTGCCATTTAGGATTACCTCAGCTCCCGAGATTTACCAACAACAAATGCCACAGATATTTACGGGACTGCCAGGAATAGTTTGCCTAATGGACGACATTGTGGTCTCAGATAGCGATGAGACAGAACATGACAAGCGACTCCAGGAAACTCTTACTCAACTTGCTTCTGCTGTTGTGACTTTGAATAAGGAAAAATGTGTGTTCAAGCAATCGTCTATCACCTTCCTGGGTCATATCATCTCCGAAGATGATGTAAAAGCCAACCCTGAGAAAGCTGTTTCCATCAATGACATGTAAGTTCCCAATGATATTTCGGATCTCCGCCGACTTTGGGGGATGGTGAATCAACTAGGGAAGTTCACACCAGACTAGGCATCTTTATCACAGCCCTTGCGTGAGCTACCGAGTGCATGAAGTGATTGGTGCAAGGGACCATCTCAGCAAGAGGCATATCTGTAAATCAAAAATGTACTCACAAATACTCCGGTTCTTACCTTGTATGATCCGGAGACTAATGCTGAAGTTTCTGCTGATTCCTCGTCATATGGTCTTGGTGAATTTCTCATCCTGCTACTTATGCTTCGAGGGCATTTTCAGTTACAGAAAAACGTTACGCCCAGATAGAAAAAGAAGCATTAGCTATCACGTGGGTATGTGAGAAATTCCGTGATTATTTGATTGATACTGAGTTTCTAATTGAAAGAGGTCTTCGATCTATGGGCAAACATCAGTCACAAGTCCTCGAATCTCCAAATATGACTTCGTACGGTACCCGAATGTTTAGAAATGCCACACCAAGTTTGTGGAATGCGATACCTTGCATCATCTGCTTGCTGAATACACTTCATTCGTTTAAATCTAAATTCAAGACATTTTTTTAATGTATGTATAATTGTATGTTTGCATGTTTGCATGTTTGTATGTTTGTATGTATGTATGTATGTATTTATGTATGTATATATGTATGTATGTATATATGTATGTATGTATGTATGTATGTATGTATGTATGTATGTATGTATGTATGTATGTATGTATGTATGTATGTATGTATGTATGTATGTATGTATGTATGTATGTATGTATGTATGTATGTATGTTTGTATGTATGTATGTATGTATGTATGTATGTATGTATGTATGTATGTATGTATGTATGTATGTATGTATGTATGTACGTACGTACGTATGAATGTATGAATGTATGTATGTATGTATGTATGTATATATGTATGTATGTATGTATGTATGTATGTATGTATGTATGTATGTATGTATGTATGTATGTATGTATGTATGTATGTATGTATGTATGTATGTATGTATGTGTGTATATATGCATGTATGCTTGTAGATCTTTCGAGGAATAATTATGAATAAGTCAAAAATATCGAAATACCACAACATATTTTTTACAAATTGAATTATATATATTAATTTCCATTCAGATCTATAGTATATGCCGATGATTTGTTAACCAAGGATGGATGTTGAAAAATTGCCTTCTCCAAAAAAACAACTGGACGAACTTGCACATGGACTTTCAATATTTCATGTAAATTATTTGCGGGCGTAGGTGTGAGATATGGTGTGTGAGATATGGTGTGTTGGGCATGACGTGGGTGTTTACGAAGATGCAGGTTTCCAGCACAGCGACAGCGGTTCTCAGCAATCCCAGCTTGCTACCAAGTAACCTCGGCTACATATTAACAAGGAGTTCCATATACCAGGAGTGGAAACGAATCCAAGATCAAAGCGCCGGAAGTGACCGGAAACGCCTCGGTTGGCTAGTACGAAGCGCGTGATTCGAAAGTCGACATGTGCTGGCTGAGCAACTGATTTTTTTGTTGTTCAGCATCTTTGTGATTACATCATTTCCCGATGGATTCTTACAATGAGATAATTTCTCGTATACTAATTATCATCTCTGAATAATAAAGTTCCTACAGTATCGAGTATTTTGGTGGTTTACTATTGGCTTGTTTTCAAAAGAAGGGAAACGTTTGGTGGTTTGTTTACGGTCTTGAAATTTTCAAATTTCCGCTTAACAAATGGTCATTTATCACAATTAATGCCTTATTTTGCCAGAAGATATCTAAATATAGTGCATTGTACGGTTTTCCGTCTTGAAATATCTGTCGTTGATAGAAAATTGGTAGCCGTAATATGCTGTTTTGACGAAAAACCCCGGAAAAAGTGTCAATCAAATATTTCAAGTAATATTTGTTTCCAAAGATATGAACTGTTTTCACGGTTCAAGTGCTAGTATTATTACACTGCCTAGATGTTATTTCCAACCCAGATGCCCGTTTCTTTTATGTTTATTTTACATTATAAACTGCAAGAATGGAGAGTGGTTTGAAGAGGCCGGTGTGGGCGATAATGGGTATTTTTATTTACCTGACAGTCTTATATATTTGTCCGTGATATATATTTGTGAATTACGTTTTTATGACCTCCGTAGTTATGTATATAAAAAGTTGATAAAGCACTACATCTGCAGTGCATGTGGAGTAGCCCTTGCGAACCAAGTAAGGTAGATGCTGCTGCACTTCCTCTTCGAGGAAATAAAACCTGACGTAGGTCTCTTGACCTAATGTGTAGCACAGTTGTGAATATGTTTTCCGCTTGTTTCAGATAGTACAAGGAAATATCAGTGCCATATTCTTGGAATAATAGTTTTGTTGAACAATCTGCTTGTGCCTAAAATGTTGGCTTTAATGTTTGTTTGGGTTGTAAGTATTTTTGGGTGAATAAATGGGTTTTTTTACTGGGGTTTGACTGCTCTAAGCAAGACAAATCCACCTGATGCATATTGAAATGTGCCAAACAAGTTAAATGCTTGTTAGACTATAAATAACTGATCAGTCCTTAGAGATGAAATAGGTTTTCATGTCATTTAAAAAAGATGATGATTGAAATTAGTGAACCCAAAATTCATAAATATATTTTGTGTATTTACACAATGACAATACACAAATATACTATGAACACTACCTGTACATCTCGGATTGTATTTAAGAGTTTTTCTTCAATCACTTGGAGCACTTGGCAGCATGCTTCTCACATTTATTGAAACGTCTCTTCAATAGTTTTGCCATAGCTAGCCCTACAAGACGTCTGAGTAGACGTCTTACTCTGTCTCTTAACGCAATGTTAAAAATTTTGAGATCGATTCAGACAACTACAAAACACCAAACATACCCAAGTTTTAGAATGCAATGATGTTCACGGACAATTTTATCCCTTTGTGGCGGGAGATTTCATTCGTGGTAATTAGTTATAGTTCTATCAATTTGGAAGCGGTAGAAAGTCCGAAACACAGCAACATGTTTGTTTTCAAGTTCAAGACCACGGACATCGCGCATGCTCAGAATGGCCTGACCCATCGCTTCCTGCGTCTGAACTCGATAAGAAACAGCAGATTGTATTCAAAGTGCTTCGCATGCTTAGCAGGGAGGCAATGCGGATGAGGCGGCGGGAAATCGCGGGAAATCACGCGATCCGATATTTTCGAAATGGCAGTCATCGTATCGCAATTTTTCGGAAATGATATATAGATGGCATTTCTTAAAGAATAGTGTCGATTGGGGGTAAGCTTTTTAGTGCGCTATGACTTTTTTTTGTACAGGCTCATGATATATGTTGTTTTCTAGATGCGCGATGCTATCAGTAAATCTCTTCGGTGCATTTTCTTGTAAATCTCGTTACTTTCGATGAGGTCTTCCGGTAACATAGAGATGTAAACAAATGAACAGTGCACTGCGCTTGCGCGACCTACTTTAAGTATGTTTAGAGTCATTAGTGCGTAGCAGATTCCGCGTATAAACCACGATTTACAACCACAGGGCAGAGTATTGCTATGACGCTATAGGAGGCATGATGCTGGGATGGAACGCCATATCATGTTTTCCCATGGTTCTTAACTACTGAACCCTCTGGCATGGAACCATGCATGGTTCTTAGGTAGTAGGGGTCCCACCATCTAAGAACCATGCATGTTTGGAAGCTGGCTCATTGCATTAGCTAAGAACCATGGGTTTTAGGGTATTTGTAGCGGAATCCGCTACCATATCATGTTTTCCCATGGTTCTTAACTACTGGAACCCTCTGGCATGGAACCATGCATGGTTCTTAGGTAGTAGGGGTCCCACCACTTAAGATCCATGAAATAAACACCGATAAATTGACTTGAACGGGCTCCTGTGGTTATTAACCGTATTTTACGCTAAGAACCATGTCTTGGTAAAATTGACCGATTTGATCAAAATCGCCGACAATTCACATTACAGACTTTCCGATTCGCTTTGCAATGTGCTTATCCTTTTAATAGGCTTCTTGATGAATATATAACAGCCCAACTTTGAAATAAACACCGATAAGTTGACTTGAACGGGCTCCTCAATGCTGTGGTTGTAGTTCGTGGTTTATATGCGGAATCCGCTACGCACTAATACCTCCATGTTTACCTCTGTGGCCACCCGGTTGCGCTCGCGTACACGCCTACACGCCTCCTGTCGAGCGTAAGGTGAAACAGACGCTGCCGTGGCCTACTCTTTATGTGTGCTTTACCTTGATCATGTTGATATAACAATTACAACAACAACCTACTCTTTGTGTGCGGTTGGCCGCATACACAGGACGGTATATGTAACTCCTTGATATTGATAACAATAATTTTTTGACATGGCCCCGAAAAATATTCGCTTAGGAAGATATCGATGGGAGGTTTATTTCGTGGTCAAATGAAGTCAGTTTTCTTTGATGTTTTCTTGATTGCTGCGCCAAAAAATCGACGTAACAGCCCACTCCACCTCCACACCACTAAACGACCACCACTTCGTTGGTAGGTAATAGCCAAACAGACTAACAGTTGGATCGATTCTATAAGGGAGGACAAGCTCCCAAACTTGGTTCAAATGAGCTTGTAGGTACCACCCCCGCGCCCTGAGCACTATATCAGGTTATATGAAAATCACTTTTTGCTGAAAGCGAGCGCGGTACACGGATGTTTTCCTCTTTCTTGATCAGCTGGCCAACAGTGCTGTAAACGTGTGAGGTTTTTTTAGTTGCATTTCTTAGTGAGTGCTTCAAATGTCAGCTCGCTTAAGTGTCAACAATTGGTTTTGGTCGAGTGATAATTTACACCTCGGTAATTTCAAAACAGCACTCTTGTTATCTGGTTATGAACGATATAAAATTATAAGTGAAAATGGCAGCGCCCAACATTAGCCCAATAGACCAACGTCAGGTTTTATCACCTTGTCAGAGGGAGTGCATGCATCACTCTCGTACTAAATGTCTACTCAGCCGTCTTGTAGGGTTACTCCCCGGGGTCGGTTTTATAGCATTTTGGTATACAAATGGGTCGTTTTTTCTTGAAGACGGGTATAGCAATGGGTCGGTTTTTTGGCAATGACCTGGTTAGGCAAAGAAACTCTGCCTCTGACAGCTCCGCACTGTTTACTACTTTCGATCTCTCACATCCGAGCTGTGGAGGCGAAGAGCCGCCTGCGAGATTTCTGAGCTTCCGAAGTCAGAATGACTGATGAACTCGCTAAAAACTTACCAAAGCCCTCCAAGAAAAAAAAATTTTGACAAAATGCAAGATTATATCACAAAATGACTCAAGGACTGTTTCTATTACTACAGTTTTGTCTAATTGTTCTGTTTGAGCACTAAAATATGGCACATCATGAAACTTTGTGCAAAAACTCAATATGGCCGACTCCCACAATGCAACAAAATGGAGTTAATACTCGTTAATACGCTATGATATTGGCATATTGCTCATGTTTTCGATTCGCGGGGTAGCCATGTTGGACAACAATTTTAAAATTGTGTTGGATTTCGTCGATTCTGTGGATTAAGGAGTATGACTGTTGTTGCACTCTAGGCAAGATTGATGGTAAGACATTTATGGATATGACAATCTATGTTTTTTAAACTGTCCCTTGTCTGCATTGCGAGAAAGAGCAAATTTGCTTATAACGCTCAGATTCTGCCATACGGACCCTTGCCCCTAAGGTGTCATCAGATCATCAAAACACCAGGGGCGAGTTGCCTTGCCTATGACCTGGTATACCAATAGGTACGTGTTTTTGACAGCGAGGTATAGCAATGGGTATTTGGTTTGTGATGGGTATCCAAATGGATCTGTATTCTTTAATTAACGTATGATGCTCAATATTGGGTGTTTGCTCAAGTCCCCTGGTTCAATGGTGGCCAGCCCCATCAGTCAGCGTGGTTGCGTTGTTTCAAAGACAAGTTTTATGGCATGATAAGCAAACAGAAAAGTCAGGTCCGTACATTCTCCTTCCACTGTTTCCTGCAATATTGTCTACCTCATGGGCCAAACATCCTGGGGCGCTCGTTGATAGCCTGCGGGCCCGAGTCACAAATCTGTTTATTTAGTGGCCGCTATTTAATTAACCGCCTTGCCGTTACGAACCAGAGCATCGTTTGGACTGACCACGGAATCAGCAAAGTTTTTTTTTTTCAGTTGCGAAGCTTAATAAACTTACTTTTTCATTCTGAATTGTTAGTTCGGTATATGGATTGGTCCTTTGTAGCTCCTCGAGGTGGTCAAGATATAATTTGGGATCATTAAATTTTGGTATATGTATTGGTGACCCTTTTGAAAAAATTTTATATGAATGGGTCTTTTTTCTGAGGTTTGGTATGTAAATGGTTCCCTTTTCTCACTTTGGCTTGGTATAGATATGGTCCGGTTTTTGATTCCCTTGGCGGCACACCCCTACCCTTTTCAAAGGAGAGAACACCCCCCCCCCCCCCCCCCCCCCGGGGGGTTACACCCAACATAGCCCTACAAGACGTCCGTAGATATATATTTATATTACCGTTCGGCCGAGCCTACACCCAACACAGCTTTAACTCAGGGTTTGGTGTGTGCATGCATTGTGCGTGACCCTTAAGTTCATTTTTGTTTGCTCTTTCCTTTTATTTACTCTTTCCTTAGTCAATAATATCGATTCCCAGTAGCTTTCCTTTCAGTCAGGCATAACGTTTGTCATTGATATCTTCCAAATTGTTCATTTGAGGACAGCGAGACCAAACAACAAGGGGATTCCCAAATCTTGTTGAAGGGGCCACTTGACAAGTTATCTAATTGAGATTGAACCTCTCATGTCTCCCTGGGGAAGGTCAGTGGGGCTTGATATGTTTTGCGCCTTCTTGAGATTCATGTGCACCTTCTTGAGATGGTTTTCTGATCAATAATGGACTTGTAGTGTGGTGAAAACATCTCCCACGGAACAAGATCTCGCAGCCCATTAATAATATTGGAACGATTGGTTGCAAAGTTTTTGTCATTTCAAGTGTCATTTCAATGTGATATTTATGATACTTTATCAATCGACTGTTATTCAGTTAAGATGGCTGCTGCGAATGTGAGTCGCTTCCATGAATTTACCAGAAAGATTGTTGGTGTGGGATTCAACTACAAGTATGCATCTGTCATTTTGTAATACGTCTCTATATGAACTACATGCAGCATGTTGAACTTTAACCCTATTCTAGCCTTATGCACATTGTTTTTAAAATATTTATATAGTGGTCAGTTCATTCCCATTGCTGTGAATTTAATTATTTCTACAACTGTTGATTTTGTTTCTGGTTAGGTCTTTGATGCAAGAAATGGGAGCATCGCCTACCAAAACACCAAGACTTTATCTCAAAGCCCCATCCAGCATTGTAACTCAAGGAGACAAGATTGTGGTATGCATATTTATTACTATTTATGACTGCAATATGATCTTTCCTATTATTCATCCCTATTATTTTGGCTCATCCCCTTTTGGCTGTATGTGCTTTGCAGATTCCCAAGTTTAGTACTGACGGTGTGCTATATGAGGTGGAACTGGGTGTCATTATTGGTGACCGCTTGAAGGATGTGCCTCCCTCCAAAGCTTTAGATGGAGTTGCTGGCTATTGTACTGCACTGGATTTCACATGCAAAGCAAACCTCTTCAAAGCATTTGATAAGAAGCTTTCATGGGCTGTTGCTAAATGTTTCGACACAGGTAAGACAAAATTTCATAATTTTGTTCCCAGGTTGGGAGGATTCTCACTTGGAAGAAGAGTAGGGATGAGATGAGGCAAATAATGCGAGAAAAGAAGGACCCATCAATATACTTAATCTTTTGAAAAATAGACCCATTGATATACTGAATAAACAAAAGAGTGATCCCTTGATCAACCTAAATGAATATGTATGAAAACTAAGTCACTGTGGCAGTTATTTCTCCCTGACTTTTCTGTCAGCTGAAAGACACATTATTCTCGGCATACACTCAACGTAGGTGTTTTCTCTATGTAGGATTTGCAATAAGCTAAAAAAACAAACTCATCCAGTCTGATGCCGTACAATTATCAACCTCTGACTAGTCCATTTATTAACTTGCCATTTAGGAATAAAGACCCACCTGTTAATATATCTGGTCATCGCACAAAGAAAACCAGAATATGGAGGAACTCCCCACCCCTCCCTACTTGATTTTTACCTGGTGATTTGTACGAGTAATACAGTCCAATTTAGTTATCCTATATGTTGGTAAGGTGCCAAGTGCATTTGGAGGATGTGGGGCACACTACAGTGACACTTGTGATGTTTCAGCTTGTGGCATCGGGAGCTTCCAGCCAGCTGCAAAAGTAGGCGATCCATCTTCTCTGAACCTGTGGCTCAAACAAAATGGCGAGTTACGACAGGATGGCAACACAAATGATATGACATGGCCGGTAGCCGACCTCGTTAGCATAATGAGTGGCTTCTTCACTCTCGAACCTGGAGACTTCCTACTCACGGGTACACCTGCAGGGATAGGCACTATAAACTCTGGTGACGTCATAGAAGCGGGGGTTGAAAGACTGGAATCAGTAAGATTTGAAGTGGTATAAGCTTACCAGTACTGTAATCATTTGCATTATTTGAGAACTATCCATATGTTATTGCATAATCATACTTAGCACAGACTTATCTTGTGGCTACTTCATCAAACACAGCTGAACTTGTTGCATAAAACTGATTAAAACTGCTCGTCTTTTCTTTGACTTCAAAAATGGGATTTAACGTCAGTAATCAGCTGAAACACAAGGGTCAAGATTTAATTCGTATTTCATTGTAATGAAATTGAGTTAAATAATAAAATAACATGCCTCTCTCCCTTCACCTGTTACTATATCCCCCCCCACCCCCACCCCCACTCCCCTCCCAATAGAGACGCAGCGGTGCTTCTGTCCATTGTGCAGTATGCGACCTACTTGGACTCTCATCCCATACATGTGAGTCTCTGTTTGAGACTGGGCAACAATCTGGCTACTCTCTTGGGGATAACCAGAATGGGCTAATGAGTAAGGAAGCCTTGTTGCATTTGGTGGGGGGGGGGGACACTGCTTCCTGTTTAATCAATTGGCACAGCACTTCTTGGGGACAGATAAAGGGGTCTCTTCTCAAGCAACCAACAGCAACAGCAGCCGCATCAATAGCCACCACAAACTTTGCCTTGTGCAAATGCTGCCAACATTCTTAGGTCGACACCACACCACTCATAATGAGCTCAACTCGGGAGGCAAGACAGATGGTCAAATAATCACCCAGAGATAAGACCTTCATCTAGACGCATCAGTGACAACTTAGCACAGGCGCTAAACCCATACCACGTCTTCCGAGGTCATCTCAATCTGGCATCGGTGATGATCCCCGAGGCTTACCTTCCCCGCTCTTCAGAGGCCCTGCAGCTGCCTGCGGAGGCACCTCCGTCATGGACTTTCTCTTGTTTGAAGCTGAATTACTTTTAGAACAGTATTGTGAGAAAGCCCAGTATTTTGTCCCCAGCAACAAACTGCTGGTATTACAGAGAGATGATTTCCAGAGTTGACCAGCTGTCCAATTTAAGTTATATCTTCGCAACTATGAACTCTAGTCCTCATATGAAAGTCAAGGTGAGTGTATGTAAAATGTGCTTAGATGCTGGGAAATCTGTTGTTATTTCTCAATAATTTACTCACAAAATATTCAATTAAAAATACAGTACAACCAAAGGAAATCATGCATTTAAAATGTTATTGAAGAATTACTTTCAATCTGTTATTTTCTAGATTGCAGATACAAAACAATATTAAGCTGGTCTTGCTTTCTTAAAATCTGCAGATGAACCTGTGGGTGACCTTACTTGACCTTACAAGTGGTGATGGTGATGTGTTGATTGGTGCACATCTCATTTGGTGTTTCAGGTAAAACGTTTGCCACAACTTGTGAGTATTAGATGCTATGCAATCAGAGTGAAGTGAACCTCATCCAGGAGACCCCCCTGCTCCTTCACTTACAGGTGACTTTGATGTGCCAGGTTATTTAAGTATTTTTCATGTAACAGGTGTACAGGGGGCCTCAGTTCACTTAGAGAACACAGTTGATCTGGGCACAGCTAACAACTTAGAGCTTGCAATGCGCCACTACACTAACCTGGTCAACAATGACCACACCTCTACACTAATCTGGTCAACAATGACCACACCTTCTACACTGATCTATCTCAAACAAGAACCCTGTCCTTGGGGACCATTACTCAGACGAACTTGTTCATTTTATGTTTCAAAATGTGCGACCATCAACATAGCAAGCAGTTCATGCCCATTTTGTACATGAGACCAACTTGCATCATACACCTTCATTGCCTTGTTTAACAATTGAAACAGGGAGGGATTTAAGTCCCCTCCAATACCAAATGAGAACCTGAAGGCATATTGTATAGCTACCATTGCATTGTCTATTTAATCTTCAAATACAATATTTGGCCAGTTCAGCCACCAAAGATTATATATATATATATATATATATATATATATATATATATATATATATATATATATATATATATATATATATATATATATATATATATATATATATATTCGTGTATACTGGTTCTTGTGTATTTCAACTGCTTTCATTTGACTTAGCCTTTTTTGACTTGTTCTTCTATGGAATTGATACAAAGTAGTCGCCCAAAATATGCTCAAGAATCATTCGATTCACTTGTGTTACAACTTGTGTCAGTGGGCATCTGTCAATACTATTACCCTTCATACCAGTGTGTCATACAGGAGTTTATGGTTGTGTTCCGGGAGACTGGAGTTGGGGTTGTGTGCTATGATAGAACCGCGAGTGGGTCTATTATTATATGATGGACTGAGGCGCAACGTTGTTTGTGAAAGGATACACCCATGGGGTTATGATTACAGCGAGATATCGAAGTGTTTGTGACTGTAAATATATTAACGCGATGATGCTGTATCATAACGGACCACTCCCATGGCCCTGTGACCCGAATGACGGCCCCCTCGAGAGGCGAAATCCTATTGATTTTTCTGAAAGCTAAAAATAGGTCCAACTCAAAAGTGAGAAGCTAACGTGTTTCATGAGCGTGGACTGATTGACAGAGCCCCCTCAAAACTATTACGTACATAATGGCGATCTTTTATATATATATATATATATATATATATATATATATATATATATATATATATATATATATATATATATATATATATATATATATATATATATATATATATATATATAATTGCCCGTGGATATTCCATCCTCATAGTGTCACGCTGGGCCAGCTAGCGACCGGATGGTTCCCTAGATCGGACATTTTTGATTTCCATTTGGGGACCCCAATGTGTGTGTGTGGATTATGATGTGTATAATGATATGTGATCGCTTCGAATAATTAGAAGACACACCGCAATCGTTATAGGTGGCGCTATAGAGATTAATTAACAAAAACACATGCGAAATTAGGTTGACGTCACTGCGATGTAAGTCTAAAAGCTTCCCCATTCCTTTGAGACCCCACATATTGAAAAAACGACTCTCTCTTGCTCATTTAAGGCTGTTGAGAGATTTCGAATTACAGAGTTTTCTTAGACTACTGCGATTATAGCTACGGAAAAAGTCGTTTTCACCTCTTTCCGCTACCAAAACAATCGCACCATATGCTTAGAAATAGCGAAAATAACAAGTGGCCATACAAGAAATTAATGTCAAGCACATGCGTTAAATTGCTGACGTTCCGCCTGGGTTTAGTCTTCCGAAAACGGTTTCCCTTGACAGCGTCTGCGCTGCTTTCTACTGGCTCGATCTTTCATCTCTGCGCTCAAGTTTAAGGCTGTTGAGAGATGCTAGCAAATGAAGGAATGTAGAAAACTTCGATTTTTAAGACTTGAAAAAGTGTCGTTTAAGAACCTGCCGTTCCGTTGCATGCTAGAGCAGCGGTGCTCTGTTAGACCATCTCAAGTGAAGTTTTTCTCGGTGATATATCGTTCCGGTTGCAGTTATCGCTTGGCGAAAAACTGTGCGTTTGAGGTGATATGGGAAAAAGATCGTTTTTTTCCTCGAGCTCTGATTGGTTGAGAGTAGGGTGCCATGCGATAATTTGTGATATCAGATTGTCAATAACCGTCTAGAGCGAGGGAACTGGCCTGACATGGACATTAACATTTGATGGCTTGTCAGGGATTTGTGAAGGTTTCGAACAAAGAGTTTATGTCTATGCTCAGCTGTGTGGTGATTATGAAATCACATGTAATACATTCGTACAAACGAAGGGCTTAATCTTGGTCAGACCATGTAAGCCAGCTGATGGATTTAATTGGCTTATTCCATGTCCAGCCGGGTATCTCCCCAAACGTTGGCCTGTAGGTCTGGACGATGTGATGGTAATCGACCACTTGACGCCGTCGACGAGATACAAATGATGTCACACACGCGCTTCTTGCAACCTTTGCAACTTTATAAATAAATGTACACGTTAAACAATCAAACGCTTCCCTGCACCGTTGAATGTTCCGGGCCTCCGCAAACAGGTTAATCTTTGTTAAGCCCTTATGTAAAGCCGATGGATGTAAGTCCTGAAATAAGGTGGTACCCGATCTCTTATAACAATTCTAAAAAATATAAATGAATTGAATTATCCCTACAATTTAAATGGGCATATATATGAACATAATCCATTGTACTTGGATAATTTCCACATTTCGTCAATAAATGGCTATGAAGCAATTTCACCTTCTTATCCCGATTACATTAAATTTTCGAGACATATATTGAGAGTACATCTCTACAATTGAGTGAATGACAGTTAAAAACTGTTGCGCACGTGCATGAGTGCTAATGAGGCAGCATGTTCCCTTGCTTTCAATTGTAAACTTGTCCTTGATGTCCCCTCCAAGTCATCGTTGATCACTGGCGCTACCATCTTGTAGGCTTGTAAGGGAAGCAATGCCTCACGAAAGCCGGGCGCCAAGCATGGCATGTTGTGGGTCGCGCTCATTTGAAACAGGTTGTCATAAAGGCTAGCCGCCGAGCTCTGTTGGCACAGATAGATGGTGAAAAATTACCAACAAGGGTTGAATGGGCGGGAAGTTCAAAATGTTGTAATTACAAATCGTGTGTTATTTTACTGATCGATAAAAACCAGGTGCTAGAGATAATATCTACCAAGTAACAAGAAATCATCGGAATTGTTCTGTAGTAAATTAAAAGGCAAGAAAAGAACTATTTGATCAACATCTACTGATATATCACATAAGTTTATAAATAATGAATGAACAAACCTGAATCCCATTATGTTGCAGGGGCGACCATTGAGGGACGAGTCCGGACGCGTTCACGCCACCTAGCGATAAAAGCCCTGCACTGCTTACGCCTGCGCAGAATGGCTGCAGATGCTTCTCCCTCTTTCTCCACTTAGCCCGCCTATTTTGGAACCAAACCTAAATCGAAACCACATCTCGTTGCATCAACCAACTCTCGGCGTGTACCCTGAGATATACCTTCATTAGCAATAGTATTATGTATTTTAGGAATTGAGACATAAGTTTCCATCGCCGACGGATTGAAAACAGTGATTTTTTATTCAGGTTTTCAGTATAAGCGCTAATTTTACATTAATGACAAGTCTGGACGAGAAGTTAAAGAGAAAATCAGATCAATTGACGCATACCTGAATCCTCGATTCGGGCAGGTTGATCCTAAGAGCAAGTTTTTCTCGCATAAAAATATCCGGATAATGGGTTTTATGGAATGCGCCTTCCAACTCCTGTAATTGCTTGCTTGAGAATGCTGTGCGGTTTCGCTTGCTTTTCTCTGCAGTGCCCTTGTTGGGTCGTTCAACCCCTCCAGTTACATCACCGCATGTTTCATCTTGTTCCACACCGAGACTTCCGCTTGGGATGTTAGAACCAGCGTTTTCCTGAATGTTGGGTACCGGATAAAATTCGAGGGATTCAGTGTCTGAAATGACACAGTGTGCAGTAGTCAGTGATAGGAATGAAAAACTCATTTTCATGTGCACAAGTACGAATATTAACAACATAGTCTAAGATTAGAATTATCTCAGAAAGACTGCAGAAGTGACAATAACATGTGAACAGGGCATGTGCTTGACAAATACAGCGGAATTCTTCTTACATGTATGCGTCGGCGTTTGGTCGTCAGGGCTCGTTTTTCCGATATTTTCTCGCGCGTTGTCCAAGTTCAGCAAACTGCTGATGCTAAAATCTGTGCTCGTTAATTTTCGGGGCTCCTGGGTCGATGGTACCGTCACTGTCAAATCTTGTGTCAACCGACTACCAGTTTCTGAAGACGGAATCGGCAAATACGGACGGAAACTGCGTTGACTTTCATTACCAACACACGACTCCACTCCGATGGTGTTAAGAGAGGAATCAATTGAGTATTTTCTATCCCGACAAGAATCGCCGACAACAGAGTCATCTGAAAAATCTTGTTGTGAATCAACTGACGAGGATTTGTGTTCGGGCTTCAGATTCAGAGAGGTTCCTGGTCCAGCAGATCCGTCCTCTGAATATGAATTACATATGGCCGACCTGGATTGAATGACTTCAGTATTTTCCATTCCGATAGTAAACAGGTCGTCTTCGGGTTCTCCGTACGTAGCCATGTGAAATCTCCTTTTTATGCCCGATAATTGTTCTGCGTTGAACGGAGCTTGACAAGACGAGATACCGAACTCTTCTGGACCGTTTCGACGACGACATGGGCTTATAAACAGCAGAACACACCCGCTGTCGTCGCTTTTTATTCGGCTCGCAAATGAAGTCCTTAAAGTGAACATTTCGCATAAAGCCGCGGCTCGTCGTGATCTAATTTAACTCGTGCACTCATCAACTTCAAGGAAACAATTTGTCTAAATTTTGATCTAAAATGAATTAGATGGATTTGTAGGTCTTCACTGTTTCGTCCAGTGATCACCAGATGAAGTTTCACAGCTGGGAGACGGAGGAAATTAGTTTAGCGGTATTCTTGGTAGCGTGCAGTGAGGACGGTGAGTGAGCGACAATAGGACGTACCGCGCGAGGCTTCACCACGCTACAGTAAACCGGTAATGACATGACTCGTCTTACCTGCAGCCCTGATTGAAACTCCACGTGTAACATACGCACGATAGAGATGCTGCGTTACCATGGTGAAGCGACGATAATGTTGCAGGTACAGGGTATAGAATATCGCATTTGCCGTGATATATGCCACGCGACTGAGATTCATTCTGGACGTCTGTATATATCAAATGCTGTTCGTCGTAATTGTGAGGAATCGAACGCTTTCGCGACTTTGAATCATCTATTTTCAATGGAAATCAGCAGCCATCTATTACTCGACCTTGCCACAGTAGAAGTGACTTCATAGATCAACCCATTCCATAACCTGATAACAGATCAATTCTCGTATTAATTTGAAATATTTCATTAGTGGCAGGATTGTTGTTAAAAGGTTTCCCGTTGAATGCCTGGCGTAATATCAGTACGTAATTTCATCACCAGTGACGTCAGAATGTTAATTAAGTTGAATAATGGAACGTGGTGAGCGCGCCTCATACCACGCTGCTCCCATACTGCCCTACACGTAGAGGTGGGAGGTGAGGCCGGGTGAGAACATAGGGTGTGGTCTGTGATGTGGGTGTGGTCGGTAATGTGGGTGGTGAAAATGAAATGACATACGGGTATTTAACGTCGCTTTCAATAGGAAGTTGAATCCCAAAGAGCTGCTAGTTCGTTAAGAGGGCTTACTCACGTCCCCACTCGACACAATATGTGAACACGCCACCAGTGAGCAGTGCGCTGCTTTGTCATAGCGTATCTTAAATCAAATGCAATTTTCTAATCAAATCGGGGGCGTGGTTGCCGGCGCAGATCCCCGAGACATTAGATCAACAGAGTCATGAGCTCTTGTTGATTTTATAGCAGCGCCACATGACGTCGGGTATGTGTTTCACTCATTAGCATACTCACTGCATAGTGTCGGAGTGAGGCCTCTTTGCGTGGCTTTAAGCTGTTTGATTATACCGCGGCGGAGATGGATGATGATGATGATGATGATGATGATGATGATGATGATGATGATTGCCGCCATGTGAGTTGGCCATCCGAGTCACGGGGGACCAGTCAGGTAAGTATAAGCAGCGATGGAACCTACTCCCAGCGGATGGAAAGGCAACGCTAACAACTAGTGATGTGGACAAGGTGCGAAGTCTGGATGAGGTGAGTAGTATGAATGTTATATAGTGGTGTGGACGAGGTGATTAGCGTAAATGAGATGAGTAATGTGAAAGAGGTGAGTGTAGTGTGGATGAGGAAAGTAGTGTGTGTGGATGAGGAGAGCAGTTTGTGTGGAAGAGTGGTGTGGATGAGGTGAGTGTTGTGGATGAGGTGAGTGGTGTGGAGGAGGTGAGTGGTGTGGAGGAGGTGAGTGGTGTGGAGGAGGTGAGTGTTGTGGAGGAGGTGAGTGTTGTGGAGGAGGTGAGTGGTGTGGAGGAGGTGAGTGGTGGGGATGAGGTGAGTGGTGTGGGGAGGTGAGTGGTGTGGATGAGGTGAGTGGTGTGGAGGAGGTGAGTGTTGTGGATGAGGTGGTGGTGGTGTGGATGAGGTGAGTGGTGTGGAGGAGGTGAGTGTTGTGGAGGGGGAGTGGGGGGGGGTGGGGTGGAGAGGTGAGTGGGGGGGGGGGGGGGGGGGGGGGGGGGGGGGGGGGGGGGGGGGGGGGGGGGGGGGGGGGGGGGGGGGGGGGGGGGGGGGGGGGGGGGGGGGGGGGGGGGGGGGGGGGGGGGGGGGGGGGGGGGGGGGGGGGGGGGGGGGGGGGGGGGGGGGGGGGGGGGGGGGGGGGGGGGGGGGGGGGGGGGGGGGGGGGGGGGGGGGGGGGGGGGGGGGGGGGGGGGGGGGGGGGGGGGGGGGGGGGGGGGGGGGGGGGGGGGGGGGGGGGGGGGGGGGGGGGGGGGGGGGGGGGGGGGGGGGGGGGGGGGGGGGGGGGGGGGGGGGGGGGGGGGGGGGGGGGGGGGGGGGGGGGGGGGGGGGGGGGGGGGGGGGGGGGGGGGGGGGGGGGGGGGGGGGGGGGGGGGGGGGGGGGGGGGGGGGGGGGGGGGGGGGGGGGGGGGGGGGGGGGGGGGGGGGGGGGGGGGGGGGGGGGGGGGGGGGGTGTTGTGGAGGAGGTGAGTGGTGTGGAGGAGGTGAGTGTTGTGGAGGAGGTGAGTGGTGGAGGAGGTGAGTGGTGTGATGTGGTGAGGTGAGTGTGTGGAGGAGGTGAGTGGTGTGGAGGAGGTGAGTGGTGTGGATGAGGTGAGTGGTGTGGAGGAGGTGAGTGGTGTGGAGGAGGTGAGTGGTGTGGATGAGGTGAGTGGTGTGGAGGAGGTGAGTGGTGTGGATGAGGTGAGTGGTGTGGAGGAGGTGAGTGTGTGAGTAACGTGAACGCGGTGTAAGGTGAGTGGTGTGGTGAGGTGAGTGTTGTGGAGGAGGTGGTGTTTTAAGGAGGTGAGTGTGGAATGAGGTGAGTGTGTGGATGAGGTGAGTGGTGTGGAGGAGGTGAGTGGTTGTGGAGGAGGTGAGTGGTGTGGAGGAGAAAGTGGGTGAGGTGAGGTGAGTGGTGTGGAGGAGGTGAGTGTTGTGGAGGAGGTGAGTGTTGTGAATGAGGTGAGTGGTGTGGATGAGGTGAGTGGTGGGGATGAGGTGAGTGGTGTGGATGAGGTGAGTGTTAAGGAGGAGGTGAGTGTTGTGAATGAGGTGAGTGTTGTGGAGGAGGTGAGTGGTGTGGAGGAGGTGAGTGTGGTGGAGGAGGTGAGTGGTGTGGATGAGGTGAGTGGAGTGAACGCGGTAAGTGGTGTGGATGAGGTGAGTGGAGTGAACGCGGTAAGTGGTGTGGATGAGGTGAGTAATGTGGATGAGGTGAGTGGTGTGGAGGAGGTGAGTGGAGTGAACGCGGTAAGTGGTGTGGATGAGGTGAGTGGTGTGGATGAGGTGAGTGGTATCCACTTCTGAAGGTTGTTTTCAGTGCCCGCCATAATATGTTTGCCAAACCGATATAGAAGACGATACCCATTAAGAAATAGTACTGAACCCACCACGTTGAACCTTCTGGGGAAGGTGTCTCGCAAATTGTTCTATTGTGACTCACACAAGTAAGAGTATGCGTCATTGTAAATGTATTAGTCACTGAAAGTTGATTCGACGCTGTAAATCTACTCTACATTGGTAGTCTATTCGGCCCAATTAGTCTACTCACTGGGAAGATGTCGTTCATTGTAATCAGCTTTGTTGCTCCGAACAAGCAGGGTAATCTATGATACTAGTTGACGCTGTCGAAGTGGGGCCCGACAAGGTTCCATGCTGGCCTCCCATATATCTCCGTCTGCTGTTATAGTAAAAACTTTCCTTGTAACTCGAACATTTCGCTTTGGGATGAATTTATTTTGCATGTATTCCCATGTCCACGTCAAACAGCACACCTCACTCGCTAAAAAAAAAACATGATTCAATGGACACAGGTCATGAACTATAAAAACCATTGCGCTTTTTTAATTTATCAACCGATTAAATTTTCATGTGTTATATGGTGCCAAGAAAGGTAAATAGATCAGATTGACCTGATTAAGCAGCCGCCTTCTAGGATAAATGAAAATGGAGATGGAAAAGATAAAAATGGAAACGATTGTATTAGGGCAAATCACCATCAGCCGATTGATTGGACCAAGCCATTCCAGTCTCTCGTCTAGGCGTAATCCGGGCCATTGTGGTGTGTTGCAGATATGGCCCTCAAAAGGACCACTCCTCTCAACCACCAGGAACCCATTGTCCACCGACACGAGTTGCAACCCACGGCCAACAGGTTGCCCCCTATTAGTCGCCTCTTACGACATGCTGGAGGATACAGTGGCCCTATTCTTCCCCCGGACCTACAGGGGCTGGGATTCGCGGAGTGGTCTCTGCAGACTAGAGATAATCGTTGTTGAAAGTGACGTAAAACCCCAATATTACCGTGACCTCTACAGGGTTCATCCCGCGAAGGTTGTGTGGACCGCTGCTTGTCCTCACTGTGTCTACATCCGGTGTTGAAGAAAAGATGACTGCTGTCTTTGATTTAACACCTGCCTCAGCCTAAAGCAATTCATTAATTGCTGTCAAAAGTAGGCTCACTAGATGAAAGTATACACGGTTTTAGCTGCTTTAACCTGGCACACGCTTGGTGGTGCTATCTTAGACACTACGCATCGTATCGTAGAAATAATCAACATTTCGTTTTATTGAAATCGACAATCAAATGAAGTCGATGTAAAAGAAAAATAGGATTAATTAACAAACATATCTCAGCAATATTAGCGACCATCGTCGTCGACAATTGCAACGACTGAATTGCTTTACAATATTCACATTTTGCTTAAATCCACTTCAAAGCAGATAATTACACCACTTTTACACTTAAGCATATAGGAATGTAGAACCGTACAACATAGAAAAAGTATAATATAATTGGATCATTAAAGTCAGTTTCGAAGACTTTCTCTTGTTCTCAGAATCTAAGACTTATCATGGAAGACGAACACTAGCATAAAGTGTACTCTAGCAGCCTTCACCATGGCCACTTCTTCCAAAAGAAACGCATGCAACAGCCTTCCATCACCACTCGTAGCCACCCTATCCGCCCCAACTAACACGGAATCTAACGATGTTTGGTAACAGTAGGGTGACGGAAAAGAAGCTCTTACAGAAATCACACTGCGTAAGGGTCAATTTATGGGACAATGACAAAACTTGAGAGTGTGATACTTAGTTGATCAAACCAAGCCATACATTGAATAACATATACCGACCAATTCAGAAAAGTAGAGATCATTATTTCATTTCAACACTAGAAAATATAGAAGCATAGTAACGTAAAACAACAGCCTCAGTAGGATAATAAATATATTTTACTTACGGCCATTGAAAATATAACATTTGTCAATGGATATACACTAGAATGTAAATGAAAAAAAAGATCGGCAAATAAATCCGCCTCCCATCAACCCTGACAGCCGTCCTAACCTCCGAAACGAACTCTGAACAGAATCTAACAAATTCTTGTTACAATATTCCTTCCTATCTAAACAGTTCGGTCACGGAAGATACCAAAATTACATCAAAACACAAATAGTACTAAAATACATCGAAGCTGTTACATTCAAAAGAGCTGCTTGTACACTGGATTCCTCATGTCACTTTTGTCATGGCCTGCAACGCATCATGCTGTAAGCTGAAATGAAGAGCAAGATAGTCTTAAGGATCAGGAAATTTTTCCCAATTCGGTTTCTTTAGCTTGGCGCTGTCGGCTCCTGTCTAGAAATGCGCAACATGATACTTAGAGTTATTACGATTGGCATCACTGTCATATAATATAATAGGCCTTGCCTCCTCGGGTATTTTGCCATGTCCAAGTGTGAAGCATCACACGTTATAGTCTATCTGGAGTCATTCTTGACACACCATAGGGGTCAGGTCACAGCTGTCAATAGCCATCAAATGAGAATGATTAGTAACAATACATCATGCCAGGATATGCCGTTGATTTTGATTGGGTCCTGGAAGATGTTTCCTTGGTCTATATACTCTGATGACCAGACTGTGACTCGCCATCCTTCCTTGGTCTACATACTCTGATGACCAGACTGTGACTCGCCGTCCTTCCTTGGTCTACATACTCTGATGACCTGACTGTGACTCGCCATCCTTCCTTGGTCTACATACTCTGATGACCAGACTGTGACTCGCCGTCCTTCCTTAGTCTATATACTCTTACGACCAGACTGTGACTCGTTATCCTTGCAGCTCGATGCTATACCACGTGGTTTACTGTCTCTACAAAATGCAGACAGTTCTTGTTGACTCGCTTTCTCCCCACTGCCGAGATGGTTGGCAATATGCGTCATAGAGCCTGATGCTACATTAACATGTATCTTCCGAATATGGCATCAATTATGGCAGCACGTGAGCTATGTACAGCTACGATTCTCTTATTCATAGCCGCATACCCGGAAATCATAAGAGACTTCCGAAGAAACACCATGGAACATTATACGTAAGACATTGGATAAAGTTATATAAGATCTTCTAGAAAACACCCCATGAGGTGACCACAATGATAAAGCTTCATATCAGCTTATACACCGCTCTGCCCTCACACCAACCCCGCATTCAGCCGCTATAGAGGTCATCGAGTGCGCATCACTACCCCGCATCCATTGTTACTGTCGTCCTGGGGCTTTGGGGGCAACGGTTTATTCCATATATACTTTTTTCATAAGTATTCCATATATTCTTTTTTCATAGGGTCCCAAATCGGATCGATCCAGTCAGGGGTACTATCTGCAAAAACACAAACAAGAACGTTTATAATGCGACACCTGGACCTACCTAGAAAATTCTTAACCTACATCAGGCAATTGGTCCTCAGTTCCAACCCTGTTGTCACGCACAAATCTTCAAATGGGTACATGCTTTGCTCGCATAGATTGCAACACAAATATATCATTTTACGTTCGATTTTCCCACGGGGAGTTCAGCTTCACCGACAAGTTAAGGCCCCACAACTTTCGGGATAAAAGTCGCCGCCTTTATTTGGATGTCGGTTTGGTCAGCTGCCGGACTTCAGTGCCTCGAGGTGGTCAGGACGTTTGTGTAGGTGGACTTTTATTTCGCAACAAAAAATGTTTACACACAGAGCCCGATGATGGACTTTCAGGAACGTCTGGGTTGGGGAAGTGATAATGTCTTGGTAACTGAAGCTTGCGTATTTCATATTTGAAAGGAAATCCTAGCAAGGCAGACTAGAACATTCCCCTTTACATGTCAACTGTTGCCAGCCCGCCGTGTTGACCATTATTTGAACTTGGCGATCCTTTATATAAATTTCATGAAAAGACGACTGCAATTGGAGGAACTTAGATCGGAGCTGCCCAGTACAGTATTCCGGTCACACTGAACCTGAAGTGATTATCATTGATGATGTTGTTATTAGTTTTATTTTTACTATTATTATTTGTATTATCATTATCTTATGAAGGCCGGTTGAACGTCCTTGTCAGAACGTGCACTAAGATGTACTATCGCTACCAATGATTTAGGGAAGATCCAGCTTGCTCAGTTAGTCAAACCATTAACTGTGATCACTTCAACATATATATACTACATACAGCATTGCTCATTTCTCTATCTATTTTCCTTCCGAATAGTTTGCGCCATGAATGGTTTGTGAGTCACGTTATGATATCATATGATCGCGCATATATTTGGTGGTTAGAAATCGTGGAATATATTTGTGGGTTTTCTCGCCAGGAGGGTCTTACTTAGTTCTTCTGCTTTGCATCAGTTTCACATCGGTTGCATTATGCATTCCCCATGCGGGTATAGTTATTAGCATGGAAGTTACAAATGTAGAAATTAAATGTCTACAAGTGTTTGAGTTGCAGTAATTTGTTTCATTTAATTACGAACGACAGCCACCAAGTGAGATATTTCTAAGAAATAATAGGGCAGGATATGATGTTCCACATTCAGTTGATACTAAATGAAAACTTTAATGAATTGGTGATTTTCACAAAGCAATTCGTTACATTATGAATAATCATTGAGGTATAATAGGCGGGTTGATGCGTCTCTGTACTATTCTTGCATGGTTTGATTTATTTCGTCTGCAACTTCCGTTCATGTTTGTTGACATGATCATGGTGTTTTAGGAAACAATGTGGTTACAAACAAGATCATGAAACAGAAATATGTCACATTTTCGCTTATCTGCGCACTGTTTATTTATCTCTTGATATGCCTGCGTCTTTTTATGGCCATTGATCGGGGAGTAGATTCCTCCGGAGCATCTACGGTAAACGTTTTTTACCCGGATCTATCATTCTATGCGATCAGTTGTTTGTCTGATCACTAGCACTAGAAGACTACTTAGCTGGTTAGCATGCAATTCAACTTGAGTATGCCCGGTGATTCGGGTTGGTCCAAATCGCACCACTGATGTTGTGACAATTTACAAGCTTCAGGCTAGCCCTGCTATGAGTCCAACCATATATATCCTGCAACACTAGCCCAAAAGACTAGCTCTTATGAACCAAGTGGAGCGTGCGCTCCCCTCTGAGTCTTGGGAGTACCCGATCGACTCTTGGTCTGTTGGGCTACAAAAGACCAACGTCAGGTACTATTTATCACCTTGTCGGTCCAACAGTAATGTCAACAAGACCTCCTGCAGGACCAATTTTTTTACCATGTCATGGCAGAAAAAGCCAACATGCACTTTGTGAAGCATTCTGTTTAGCCAACAATTGGGGGACGTCATGATTCGTAGATGATTAGTGCATTAGGATCTTGGGGCAGTGAACTCAAACAATGACAAACAGTTTGTCTGCAAGAACAAACTTAGATCAAAGGCTGGTCACTCAGTCCCACGATGTTGTAGCAGCAGTCAAGTTTAAACATAAAATGTTGATCTGTTTTGGTTTAATAAGTCAGAAAATATTTAATTCTCCAGCACCGACTCAACTAAGGTTCATTTTAAAAGATGCAGTTAAATGCAATTGTCTATCCCTCCATAAAACAGAGATACTCTGCAATTAAAACTTGGTATCCAGTTTCACCTTTGTGGATTACATGAGACTGTAACCGATTGAGACTGTTGTGAATTATATGATGGAATGAGATTGTAGTGAAGGCAACAGTCAAACCCAGTGGGACTAATCAACATGGTATTGACGTGATCGAAATTAGCCATTTCCAAGGTTTATGCAACAATTGATTCAAAAATCTTGCAATACTATTGCACGAATTTTTTATCATAGTGAATAAATAGTGTGGGACGCGAGATATTCATCCCGATTCACAATCCATATAGATACGTAGGTACAGAATATTGAAATAAGGTGCATAAAGTGCCATTGCATATAACCATATCCCCTTGCTTTGTTTGGCTGTATGTTGTACTATTGAGTAACCTTGGCCAATCTAAGCACTGTTTTACCTGTAACATCATTAACTTTATTTGTTTCAGGGTATGCAGTTGTTGGATCAGCTTGTCAGCAAATCCTGTCGGTGTAATGGCTGGACTGACATTGGATCCATGGACAGTCTCGCTATATCAGATGGTATATCTCGGGGGAAAGCGTTCACTGATGATATATGCTTCCTAACTGATCAACCCAAGCAAGATGCTCAATTACAGGTGCTGCATGGAATGCAGGGTCACATATTGTTGACAAATCTGTACCCTGCTGATGTGTTTATTTGTGACAAATTTGTGATATCAGAGATAACTAAGTTAGATTAGGGACCAGAATTGCATGAACATAGGCTATTGATATATGCTGTTGATTTATGAGTAGCCTGTTGGATCCCTGTGTTTTTTTCAGATGTATTCTCTCTACCAGACTATGCACATGGGTTATCCACAATATTTTTGGACGCATACTGGTTGGTATGAGCACTTTGATATCACATACAGCACGTCACAGTGGAACAAGGAACCTCTTGAGGTCTTTGTTGTCCTTCACTCTCACAACGACCCAGGTAATTTAACAATTCACATCTCACCTGGTCTAGTTCAAAATCATTCCTTGCAGTATTGATTGTGTGCATGAAATGTGAGATACGACAATACTCTATAATTCTGTGTGCCTGTCCGTAGGTTGGACCAGCTCATTTGAAACGCACTACGGGGATTCCACCAAACACATACTGTCAAAAACACTCAGTTTCCTTCAGAAAGATTCAGAACTGAAGTTCTGTTGGACCGAGGTTGTTTATCTCCGCAAGTGGTTTGAGAATTTATCCGAACATGACAAGGATAGTTTCAGAAAGTGAGTCAGAGAAAAAAAAATTAAAGCTGATTTAAAAGTCACAATTTAAATAATACACAAGATGTATCATGAAATTATTTATAAAAGAATAGATAATTCTTAATGTTGATGAGTTAAAGAATCATATATTGTGTTAGATCAAAGTTATGTAGTCTCTTCTATGCTAGGAAAAAAGCATAATTGAAAGTGGCATTTTGTATATTTGTGGCATTGCTTTGTATTTGAAAATGGCAGGAAAACTGAATCATTGTGTATGTGTGTTGTAGACTGGTTTGGAGCGGGAGGTTTGAGGTGCTGAGCGGGGGATGGGTGATGACCGATGAGGCCACGGGACACTACCAGGCCATGTTAGACCAGCTGACTGATGGTCATCAATGGCTCCACTCCCGGCTCAGTATGCCCCTTCATCTTCTCCACACAATCTAAACTAATATCTGAAAAGTGTCAGATATATAGGAAGATCTTATGCATAAGGATTTGTACCCAAAAATCAGTTGCTTAAGTGGGCGTGATTTTCCAAAACGTACCTTGGAATCTGAACATTGATATCCATACCAAACAATACCACTACCTTTAGCATCCAATTTAATGTAAAATGAAGACTACAGAGTTCTTAGCACCTACCTGCCTTAGTCTCAACAGACAAAGCCAAGACTGGTCAACACAACTTGTTATGTAGTACTTTTATTCTTGAACTTGAATGCTGATACAGTTACAATTTAACAGGTGAAAGACACTTGATTTAGAGATATATCACTTTACATATAATTAATCATATAGAAAATTTACCATGATACTATCTTATATAGAATTGTTTTAATCCAACAATGTTTATGTGTTCCAAAGCAGTTGTAATCAAAAGTTATGATGGTGATTATTATAACGTCCAACAACAATTTTTCCCTATATCTGTTAAGATAAGATGTTCGACATCTTGTCCAGGCCATAAACATAAAAAAGATGTCCCGTCCATAACACGAATAATCAGAGTATTAACAGAATAGAGCCTAGTGTTTCTATTAAATTCTTAGGTTCTTAACATACTATAAACATTGATGTGAAGACTTTGGATCTGTGGTTATATTATGTATCATTATCAATGGTTGTGCTGCAATTGTCTGTAGTTATTCCCCCACTTGTCATCAGTGGTTATACCTGGTGGTTATATTCTTGTGTGTCGCAGACATAACCATCGACCATGGTATGGTGACAGATACATTTGGACACAGTCCCACCATGGCTTACTTCTTCCAGAGAGCGGGTCTCAAAGATCTCATCATCCAGAGAACCCACTACGCCACCAAGAAACACCTGGCACTCAACAAACAACTAGAGTTCCAATGGAGACAAGGCTGGGGTGAGGAACTACGAACTCCCTGCTATGTCACGGGCTGTCCATTGAAAAACACCTGCTAAATCTTCACAAGATCTCTTGTCATATTTATATCTTATATTCCCATTGCTGATGATGGCCTCTGTTCTGTGTATGATTTGGAGGGAGGGTTGGGGGTGGGGTGTTGAGTTGATATCATGCCCAGTAGCGAATCACTGTTTGTATCAGGGGCTCAGATCTGTATAGTGCTGTCGATAACGTACAGATAAACCTTGACCACGAGTCATATGGGTCAATCATGACATCCAGTTATTGATGTCTTTCAGCACCTGATAGGCCCAAGTTGTAGAATTAACCATGGCTTACAAAACCATAGTGAATCAATTGACCCAGTGTTAACCAGAGCCAAAGCACCAATTTATTGAATGACGTATATGATTGATATACGTGTTCATCATTCACGTTTGTGGCTGTAGATGTATCCGGCAGCACCGAGCTGCTCTGTCACATGGCTCCCTTCCTGCTCTACAACATCGTCTACAACTGTGGTCCAGACATCAATATCTGCTGTCAGTTCGACTTCTACAAGAACAAATGCTGGAAAGGTGGAAAATATGTGAGCGCTGATAAGATCAGCGATCACAATGTCATGGCCAAGTAAGATGATGACTTCCTTTATCTGATAACAGACAGTGAATGCCCTGATTATTGCAAACTGTTAAATCCTCAAATACAAATCGACCACTTTATGTACTTATTATAAACCCAATAGCATTTTATTACCTACAGCATATCTGCAATTCTGGTGCACTCCAATTTGGTGTAGATATGTTTTGGAAAGATATCTGAATATCTCAGGATTATTTCCCATGTAGCGCATGCCTTCAAGTGATGTGACTCTAATATGTGTATCCTGGTTTCAGAGCGGAGTTACTTCTGGACCAGTACCGCAAGAAAGCCCAGTTATTTTCCCACAACAAGCTGCTAGTATTACACGGCGATGACTTCCGCTTCAGCTCTGATGTTGAATGGAATGACCAGGTGTCTAATTTGAAACGTCTCTTCGCAGTCATGAACTCTAGTCCTCATATGAAGGTCAAGGTGAGTGTCCGCCAAATATACCCCAATGCAGGTAGATCTACTGACATCTCCCCCTTCTTAAGGTGCAAAATGTTCACTTTATAAAATGTACGACAAATGGATATCATGCGTTCAAAATATTTGTTTAATTGTTGCTTATTTTTTGCTTATTGGCAGATATAATGCAACAATCAGCTCACCTCTTATTTTCTCAACAAAGTTTCTATGAGTTATTAACACCACAGAAGGATCTCTTCGGCTATTGTTGACCCGGCTAAAGCTGATGGCGATGTATTGATTGGTGCATTTATCGTTCGGTGTATCAGGTAAAATTTGCCACACCTGGAGAGTATATGGATGCCGTGCAATCAGAGTTTAATCTACGTCATATAGAAGACCCCCAGCAGCCCCCTGCTCCATCACTTACAGGTGACTTCTTCACCTACAGCGACAGAGGTGAACAGTATTGGAGTGGGTACTACACCAGCCGACCGTACCTCAAAACACTCATCCGTCTTCTACAGACAACACTCAGGTAGGGCAATCTACAAGTTGAGGTCATCATCGCCAAACTCAATCTGGAATTTTACCTGTAGCAATGAATCTATGATAACACAGCATGTTACTTAATGAATCATTGGAAATTATTCTCAAACTTTTCCCCGTGACCCACTGTATTGTTTGAATGTTAATGTGTGACAACTCGATTCCTGAATAAGCCAAATTCATACTCATTTGACAAGGTTACTTGTTGTAACAATCTTCCTTGGAAGCACATCATGAAACAGCATTGACGATGCATTAGAATAATCTCTCCAGCATGCCTACAGTGAACGTAGAAGCTGATTGCTGTGTATGTGTGTGGGTCAGGACGGTGGAGGTCTTGTTCAGTCAGTGCGTAGTGAGGCAAACAGGTGGGTCGGTGAACACTTACGTGAGTGTTATTGACGAGGCTCGTCAGACCCTGGCGGGTTGGTGCAACACCATTACGCCATCAGTGTTATTGACGAGGCTCGTCAGACCCTGGCGCTCATGTTGCTAATCACTACATGTAAACTGCCATCACTGGTACAGCACTGTACTACACATATTGGTAATAACAATTAAGAAATAGCAGACAAAGGCTTCGACAAACTAAAATAGGGACATAGAGTACCATTAGTTACCAGCTTACCCATGCTAAGCCATTTTGGGAACTCTTAATTGTCAACACAAGTGTATCAGGAAATGGCCAGTGGCACCTCTCAGGTGAAGATAACCTGTCTGAGTTACCCTGGTGTCCATTGGCTCTGAGGCTGCTGTGTCAGGTGTTATTGTCAATGAATGATTAAACATGCGTCATATTAAGATATGATGTGTCTGTTACCTGCCAGAGTGACTATATCGCTACGTGCCACCGAGCAGCTGGCTGGGAAGCTCACCACTTGTGTAACATCTGGAGAGACACCCCCCACTGACCAGCACTACATCCTGGTGAGATGGACAATCTAACATGATCTTCATCAAACTCATCAACCAGACTAACAGACTGTACTATGGAGTTAGTGATGAAGGGCTTCATCTCCATAATTAACTAATAGAATCTGGGTTTATGAATATGATGTAGAATTCTCTTAATTCACAACATCATAGTATTGGTTAAAAGAAAGAAATAAAAATTGTATTTAGAAAGGGGTATGCTTCCTGTGGCTTCCATGTGTAAATATATTAAGGTAGCTCTATCCCTCTACATCTAGCATGATGAAATGTTGATATCTGTGACAGCTTGGTGACCATAGTCATTCACCATCACAAAAGGTCATCAAGGGTCAGACAAGGTGAGCAACAATGCTGAATTGCCTTAATATATAAAGAATACCTTGATGCAGGTGTGTTTAAGCTCTGAACAGGAGTCATTTACTGAAGATTTGTTGTTGTTGTTTGCTGTTGTATGGCTACTTTTATGTGGTGTAGGGTGACTGATGCTGTAGGGTGGCTGTCATTATTTGCTGTAGGTTGGCTGTTGCTGTTTGATGTAGGTTGGCTGTTGCTGTTTGGTGGCTGTTATTGTTTGCTCTAGGGTGGCTGTGGTTTTCTGTAGGGTTGGTGTTTTGCTCTAGGGTAGCTGTGGTTTTCTGTAGGGTAGGTGTTTTGCTCTAGGGTGCCTGTGGTTTTCTGCAGGGTTGGTGTTTTGCTCTAGAGTGGCTGTGGTTTTCTGTAGGGTAGGTGTTTTGCTCTAGGGTGGCTGTGGTTTTCTGTAGGGTTGGTGTTTTGCTCTAGGGTGGCTTTTGCTGTTTGCTTTAGGCTGGCAGTTGCTGTTTGCTGTAGGTTGGCTGTTGTTGTGTGCTCTAGAGTGGCTGTTGTCATTTGCTGTAGCATGGCTGTTGCTGTTTGATATAGGGTGGCTGTTGCTGTTTTCTCTAGGGTGGCTGTTGCTGTTTGCTGTAGGGTTGCTGGTGTTGTTTTCTTCTGGGTGGCAGTTTCTGACTCATTTTCAGCAAAGTTATTATTGCTAGAACAGTGGCTGTTGTATGCAGTGGTGTAGCCATAATTGTAGACAATGTTGACAATTGTTTACAGAACTAGATGTTGGACACATGTACTGTTGACGTCTACTGTTCTGTAACCTTTTTTAGGCTTTACTACTTATTTAATTGTTGCAATTGTAGTTAAACATACTTTGATTGCTGTTGTTTACAATACAGTTATCACCATTGTTTTTTACAATAGTTGTTGTTGTTGACAGCATGCTGGCGGTGGTGAACTCGCTGGCCGTGCCGCGTGAGCAGGTGGTACGAGCCCAGGTGACCAGCAGTGGTGTATACATTACAGACAGCAACGGCAAACCTGTTCCCTGCCAGCTCAATCCGGTGCTAGACAAACGCTCTCACTTTCAAGTGCTCACTGATGTGTATGAGGTCAGGTATAGTTACTTTTGGCCTCTGATTGATTCTCGCATATATTGATGAAAGTATCATTGATGGAGGTAGGAATGCTCCGTTGTCATGATGCTCTATTGTGGTGTTCCCTGTAGGTTGTGTTTGTAACACTCATCCCTGGCCTGGGGATAGAGCACTACACGCTAGAACAGGGCTCAGAGATGAGGCACGGTGCGTGTGTACTGGCTGAGCTGGATGTCCACAGCGCTATCCACCAGCATGATCTTGCTGACAGGTGGCGCTCTTCTCAGTTGGCTTTATGTGGGATAAAATAAGAGAAGGGGATTATACATATCCAGCCATGATTTCTGTGGTATTGTTCTAGCTGTTGAACAGTGTTATTGAAGGCTAAACACTTTGAAATTTAACTAAATGTTTCTTTTTCATCCCCAAAACTTCTTGAAATGCAAACAAATTTCCAGCTGTTGTTAATTCACCTTGGTGCTACCACCAAGCTATCAGGCCAGATGTTATCTATGTAGCTCACATCTATGAAACATGCCATGTTGTATTTAAGGTTACCATTTGCGGTGCACTGGGATGGACTTGGGGACATCCGTCTGGAGAACCATCAGCTGACAGCCAGCTTCTGTACCTGCTCTGGATTACTGCAGGTAACTGACCTACCTGTCAGGATCTGTTCTGTCAATCAACTCACAAGTCAGGATCTGGCCTAGTTATCATAATATATATATTGAGCTTGTCACAGCCATAAGTTAAATGTTGTTGTTGTTGTGAAGTTGATGCAACATCAGGGTTCTTTGATCACAGCAAAAAGTTGTTTTCAAGCTGTTGGAAGGAACGACAATGGAATTATGATTCTGTCCCTTGAGTACGATGGCTTTAGTTTTGCTTTGGTGTGTTTTTGTAAAAGGGCATCACCACTAAACCAGAGAGCATCCCCCACAAAGCAGAGTTGCGTTTCCTCACCTACGGCACTGGTTCCTGGAAGAATCCACTCAGAGACAAGAGCGGAGCTTATATCTTCCTCCCAGATGGCGCTGCTAAAGTGAGTAGATCCACATAGAAACCCCCACCCTCGGCCTCCACTTACTTGGATACCCGTCAGAGCACCTCGTCATTAGGGGGTGTGATTGTGTGACAGATGTTGGATTATACACAGCCTGTGACAGCTGTGGTGAGAGGACCACTTGTGTCGAGCGTGACGGCCTACATCCCCATGGTTACCCATACTGCTACACTGTACAACATAAGCGGTAAACACCTGTCTGTACCTCATGCATATGATTATTCATCAGACAGCCTTAGTTTCCAATCAACACCGAGGTCATGACCCCTATTGACCTTGGTCCCTCACCGCCCATCAGGTCTTGACGCTGACTTGTTATATGCGCCCTCTGTTTTTTGTGATGTCATCCAAAATAATTGAAACGATATCAAATGTATAAATTAGTAGGAATCAATCGCCTAATCAGAATTGTTTGGGTTGGGGCAGCATAATATATTTCCCCGCCCAAGTGTGAACATTCACGAAGCAGTCACGACCTGTCATGCAGGAGGGTGCACAATCATTTCAGAATCACGTCATGATACTGTTGTGGTAATTGTTGGCTAAGGTTGCAGCATATACTTCAGTTCTAGTGAATAAATCCAAGGTAGCAGCCTGAAATCACGTAAGGACTCCTTGTGAACATAAACTCAGCCTTGCATAATCTTTAACCTCTGAGATATTAGAGAAAAATGTGTAATAATCTGTAAAATGGGGGATAATATTGAAGGCAAGATTTAGCTGTTCAGCAAATTATATATTATGCCTTCAATGTCCGACTACATCTGCTTGGTAAGGCCACTTCTTATGATAATGGGTCTTGGCATCCTTAAGATCAGCTCTGCTTGAACTTTGCCCTTTAATTATTTTTGGAAATATCATGCATCAATTAAACCTAATGTGGCATGATTGAATCCTGCCATAACACGTTTAGTAGAATATATAGTGGAGGTTCTGGCACACCTATCCTGCCATAACACGTTTTGAACATCAAGTCATAACTAGCAGAGCTTCAAGGGCTAATGGCCTCTTGCTTTAGTAAGCTTAGATGTGACAGGTTATTTACATAACCCATGTGAAAGGTAGTTTTGTAAGCTTTGGCATTACAGGTTAGGTTTGTAAGCAATGATGTGACAGGTTATTTACATAAGCTATGATGTGACAGGGTATATCTGTAAGCAATGAAATGACAGGTTATTCTTGTAAGCTATGTAAGCTATGAAGTTATATATTATTTATGTCAGTGGAACTTCAAGGCCTATTGACCTTTTGATGTAACAAGTTATTTATGTTAGCTTTGATGCAACAGGTGTACAGGGGGCCTCAGTTCACTTAGAGAACACAGTCGATCTGGGCACAGCTAACAATTTGGAGCTTGTAATGCGCCTCTACACCAACCTGGACAACAGTGACCGCACCTTCTACACTGACCTGAATTCATTCCAGGTATGTCATCTGGTAAATATGGGTCATCCAGAGCTTATGGGTAATTCTGTGTTTTGTCCGGTGCTTAAGGGTCATTCTGTGCTTATAGGTCATCCATTGCTTATGGGTCATCAAGTGCTTATGGGTCATCTGGTGCTAATGGATGGATTACAGCCACCTTGTGTGTTGCCTGTTGACTTTTGTTTGAGTTATTGTACCTGTGTGACCAGGTACACAAGCGTCGTTACCAGAGTCGCCTTGACATCCAGGGCAACTTCTACCCGATGACGAGTCTGGCCTACATGGAGGACCAGCAGACCCGCATCAGTCTGTTGGCGGCACAAAGCCACGGGGTGGCCAGTCTCAGTGCCGGTGAGGCGTAGACACCGTGCTAGTTTCAATGACATCATCATAATATCAGAAAGGCAATAATTGTGCTGAGGCTGTAGATCATTAGTCTAACTTCTTCTTTACACCATTTGATTCATTTTAAATAAATTGAGTTGAAGTTCAACATAAAAAGCAATGACCATAGATGTTTATAAGAAGCAGCCATGTGGGAATGTTGTATTAGGTGAGATGGAAGTGGTGCTAGACCGTCGCCTGGCCCAGGATGACTGGCGCGGTCTCAGAGAGGGTGTCCTTGACAACCGCCCCACAGTCTCCTGCTTCTCACTGTTCATCGAGAAGCCACAAGCCAAACCAGCAGATCAGGTCAGTGTTGTCATGTTAAATAACAGAAAAGTGAGCAATATGCGGTGATTTTTGACATTTTATGTGGGATGAGAAAAATAGAGAGTTTTTTTACATGATTTTATTCAAATATATAAGTAGAGACCATGTTTGTGCTGTGCTTACAGTCAGTACATGATCAGAGGACCATGGGTTATCCTTCCCTGCTCTCTCATCTGGCTGTGCACTCATTGAACTCTCCACCACACCTGTTCTACCAGCCCAGCACACCTGTTTGGCCAGCTAATCACGCACCACTAGCTGGCAGTACCATACCCTGTGATATGCACCTGTTGAACATGAGGGTGGTTGATATCACTTCCCATCAAGCCATATCATCTTGCACTGGCATCGACTGGGTGTCGATTGCCGTTACTGGTCAACGCTCATTAACACCTGTCCAGCTGCGCCCACCCAGGTGAGAAATTAATGATTTCTGGGAGATGGAAATTTGCTTACACCTTTGGGGTCATTGTGTTTGTCAAGGTTGTCTTCACCAAAATTTTGATTCTCAAAAATCCACTCCTTGCATGCCTTGAAAGTGTAAATGATTCTTTCTGTGTTAATTTCAGGTGTCACTGGCAACTTTGTTTAATGACCGCATACACAAGTTAAGCAAAACAACTTTAACAGGTATCAAGTCGTTTAATGATATAGATCTCAAAAAGAATTTAGTTTGGACAGTAGATATACCTCCTATGGAAATAGAAACATACAAACTAGAGCTGGCTGTATAGTGCGGCACATCTATTCTTATTTGACTTGTTTGTTATTTCTTTATAAATAAACAATTGTGATTTTTTTTTCAGTTTTTTTTAGCCAACAGAAAAATTCCATTGAATATTACAATGACCTTCATCCTCTGTTGGGGTTATCACACACATTTGTAATGATCAAATCTAGACCTCCAGAATAACTGAGTTCAATGAGCCAGTCCCAACAGTTGAGTTAGCCTCATGAATACTTAGATATGCCACGACTTTTAGCTGAAAGCTCTGGAAAATAGACACTTGAGCCTATTTATGTCTCCGGCTATTAGTGTCAATTAGCGCTCAATTAGAAAAGTTACAAGTAAAAATCCAACTCAAACTGTCTTATCATCAAATACAATTTAATTTTGTGTTTCATAAATGAAAGTGAACACATCAGATGTATTATTTGCTATAAATAACAAAAGAATGAATGAGTAATGATATTCTTCGACAATATATAACTACAAGAGCAGGTCGTCTAAATGGCTGAAGTCAGGACTTGGTGAACGCTGCCTTGAGGCAGCTCTTGTGCTGCCTTTTAGACTGTTAGTGATATGTGAGTGGCCTTCACTGCGCTGACCAGACTTGCACGAGGAGACTCCAGAGTAAGACGTAGTGGCAGCCACAAGGCTGTCTGCAATGGGGCTTGGTTTGTCACCGTCAGGTAATCTGAATGAGGTACTGTCTGATGATGTTCTGGTGACAAGACTGTCAGGTACAGTTCTCTGTGAAGGGTGTGATGTGCTCATAGAAGCAGCTTTCTTAACACCAATTGTGTTAGATTGATCTGTGTCTGTAGCGTAGCTGTCTGGAATGGCTAACGATTCATTATTGGAGGACACTGAGAGGGTTTTGTTCGACGAGGTGTTTGATACATGTACAGGGTGTAAGCATTCATCAGTGTCTGGTATGGTTGATATACTGGTTTACTCGACAAGGTTATGGTTGACCGGGAAGAAATACTAGGGCTTGCTTTGACAAGGCTATCCGGAACTGTGCTAAAACTGCTTTTCTGGCGAGGCAACTTAAATATCCCATCTTTTCTACCTTCGGATGAGGTTTTGCTTATAATGCTATCAGGAACAGTCCTAGCAGAAGTTATTTGTGTATCACAAGAAGTGTTAGATTTACACTTGACTGTATCGTTGTTCGCGTTAGAGCCGAGGTCAGTCTCAGAAGCATGGCTGTCTCTGACCGTCAGTGACAAGCAAACAACTGATCTAGCATCATTTGATGCATCAGATGGTGAGTTAGGGGCAAGGCTATCTGTGACAGATCCAGGGTGAGTCACTAGAGGTGTGTCACACAGGTGTATGACTTTTTCTGACCGTTTCTCTCTGTGGCCATCACATCACTCTCACCTTCACCTTCCTCCTCCTCACTGGAAGTCTCCTCTACATAAACACGCTTCACTGGTTTACTCCTGCATACAGAGACAGTTCAAGATTATTTAAATTTTTTTAAATGTAATATCTATGCCTAACCTCAAAACTATACAAACTAATCGTGGTTAGATTCTACCACTTCCTACAGTTCAAATCCACTGTTGAATGAAGAAAATTTGTAATAAGTGGGGAAATCTGCCTTTCCTTGAGCTGGAAGTTCTCCTTTCCAACATAACAGGTTTAGGGTTGGAGTACACTTCTTTCTCCTTGTTCTTTGGTGCCTTGGTGTTAATGGTGACAAAGAAAAATAGGATTAAAATAAGTGCCATGTAAATAGTTCGACCTATTGTAAGTATTTCGCTTTGATGAATTGTCAAACCTCCGCTAATATCATTCTTGCAGTCTGCACCAGTTCCTCAGCTGTCATAACGTACTCCGTGTTCCGATGCTGATGTTCCCTTTTGCCACCCCTGCACACCATCGAGGAACAATTAGATTATCTCAATACATAATTTTAGAGCATACACTAGAACAGTTATGCTGATGTCGGAAACATTACCTTTGATGATCACATGAGCTATTTGATGACGTAGACAATGTTTGTTCAAGCTTGTCACATACTCCAGACTTTTTGCACTTGCTGCGTTTTCCATACTTGGCTGTCATCCACTTTGGAAGCTCTCTTGTTGTCGAATATCGTTCCATATTTAGCAGAAAGTTTCGGGATAACCCTACTAGTCATGCAAAGAAAATTACAATGAGATTCTGTGACATTTACGGAATATAAACCTACTCTATTTAAATTGTAAGGTTTCGCTTTCGATATTGAAACTTAATCATCTGGAGGTTGAGATTTATTTGTAATCAAAACGTTAAATACATTACAGATACATTGTGAAATAACTGATAAAATTTTTATTATTTATTTTAAAGACACTCCTTCGAATGCTTCTTGGTATTTTATGAAGACGAATATGATGTTCGGAATTGCTATATTTCTATATTATGTTTTCAAAATTCCATTGTCATCTTGTCCGATATGATTGTTGTGCCATGCTCACCTCATGATAGGTAAGATCCTAGCCGTGCACGACGTTTATTAACGTCGTGCGATGATCGTAACCAAATGCGGCGCGACAATACATGAGTTCCAATAATACACGATTATTACAGACACGTACATATGAAGAATAATTTTTCACATAATTGAATGTATATTAACAAGTTGAGTTAGTTTACGTGTGAGATTTCGTCAAAGGCGATTTAATCCAGCCACACAAATTCTGAAAAGTTCATGTTTATTTTGAACGACAAGATCGGTTTCTGCGCGCATGCGCAGACAAGGTTCTTCGCAAGCGAACTTTTTCTTTCTGAATTTTATTATTTAAGTATATGTGTCATTTTGTCAATGATTATCTTTTGGAAATATCTACTTTGAAGGGCGATATGTATTCAACGATATCACATTGACATTTAAAAAAAGATAACACTTATTGATTCCCGCAGACTGGAGGGGGCACTTGGCCTTGTCCTGCGTAGGGGTGCCCCGGCATCTCAAAAGACTGTACCCGTCATACAAGGTAAAAATGGCAAGAGCATACCCCATCCTACAATTATGAGGTCAACAAAACCCGTCGGGAGGCCGAAAAAAAAACCTACCCCAACACATGTATACTACCTCTTTATACTTATCCCCCGGGACCTGCAGCCACATCAAAATGAAACTGCGTAATGTGACGTCATATCTCCAAAAACTGGGGCTGCCGTGAACGAAAGTTGTGATTCTAAAAGTTCATTTGACAATTGCTAAATAATCACGAGACAGTGGATAACCAAAATAGTCCGGTTTAGCGGATATTCATCTTATTTGTCGACATATATATTTACGTAAGTACACAACATTGATGAGAAGCTATATGCACGCGAAATACAAAAATTGCCACACGACCCACATATCCTCAATCACGACGGTATATATTTATATTACCGTCGTGCGCGGCTAGTAAGATCCATGCCTGATGCACTATATAAATCTACGATGTACATTTTCACAGTTTTTTGGCGTCTTAACATTTTTACCTGTCTAATACGTTATGTAAGCTTTGTTGTAAGTTGTGAGTCTGATATTTGGTCCTCACTCTGGAGCAACAATTTTGTGTTGTCTACGATTTTATTTAACATTATGTTAACAAATTGTCTAAATCATTTATGTTGCTTAAGAAAAAAAACGGGTCCCAGCAACGAGCATTGAGGGACACCACCAATAACTCTTGGCCAATCTGATTCTACTCCATATATCACCATTGTTTGCCTTATGTTACTGAGTTGGCCATTACTCCTGGCTATTGCATTATGCTGTTGCCGTGGGCCATAAGTTTGCTAGCTAACCGTTGGTGGGAAACTATATAAAACTTTTTTGGAAGTCCATTTACATCTACAGGATCCAATATTTTAGAAATATCCTTTAGGAAATCACGCTGGCCTCTGACAAGTGTTTCCATTATTTTGCTCACAACGGATATCAAGCTGACGACCGGTATGTGGCTGGCTGCTGACGATTGCCTTTTTAAAATATTGGTGCAAGCCCCTGCAACATTAGCATATTTCCAGTCATCTGAAATATTCCATTCATTAATGGACTGGTTGAATTTGATGAAAAGCGGTAGTGATATTTCATGAGAAGCCATGGGTAGAGTTTATCTTGGCAAGGTGCCCTGTTCGGGTTTAAAGAAATCAACAATCGAAGGACTGCGTTCTGTCTAAGAGGTTTACTGCCTAGTTATTCCTCATCACCACAACTGAAATATCTAGCTGTTACTTCATCAGTGAATACTGATACAAAGTAACCGTTAAGTAATTGTGCTTTTTCTTTATCTTCTGAAAGGACATTATTGGCACTGTACATTAGAGCTGGTAAATTGTGAGAGCAAAATAAAGTAGTTTCTGTGTTTTGAAAGTGTTATTTAATATAACAGTAAGCGTTGTCGTATGAACGCCCATGTTTCTTTTACGCGGTATTAGAAGTTTTGGCTATTCCACTGATGTGCTCATAATAAGATAAGACAAATTATTCTAATGCGTCTTTTTCAAATGGGTAATTTATGAATAATATGAATAATAGATTGCCCAATATTATTTTTACAATGAAGCGCAATTAAATCTTAAGCATTTACATTCAATTTCCGGATATACTCCAAATTTCATCATTAAAGAAAATAAATTGTCAAAAATTCTTCATCGTAGCTTCAAATATCTGTTTTGCGCAAATAATTATACATGTGCATTTTTAGGGAGACTGTTCACACACATATTTTGCAGACCAATGTGAAATATTACAGCAGGTTAGCAACTTTCATCTGATAAATCATACAGCCAGCAGCATGAATTGGATGCTATATCCTACAGATTATCTATTCCATTTGTTTATTTGAAAAGCACTGCATTTCAAACGTCAGATTGATGGCTGACAAAGCCAAAACTACACCCTCGATTTTCGAAGAGGGCAATTATTTGTCAACAGGTTTCATGCGAGAGGGAACTACTGTTGACCCGTCCCTCTCCTGCAGAAAAACAATGAACCTCCCCTCACTAAATTATTAATTTGCCGTTAACAAAAACGGCATTACTACAGTTCATTTCAGTATGAAAGCGACCACCATTAGGGCGGCATCATACGGTGTCCGTTTCATCCACTGTCTCATAAGGCGCCGCGCTGGATATATCACTCGAAAAAGATGGTCGCCGGACGAGAGCATCTTTCTGGTTGGTTGACATCACCAAGCCAGAGACCGACCAAAGGGAAGGCGGGGGTCGTTCTGGGGCCGCCGGTTGGCTAGGTTTAGCCACGGCAGCTTCACTGTTACACAGAGGGCACAGAAACCTCAGGGCGTTGCTACTATTACTTAAATAAAAACAAAGCAATTTAATTGTGCACCATTTTTGGATTAGCTGTGAGACCAGTACATTTAGGGCACGATCCCATGACTGGTGTAGCGGACACATTAACAAAAGTTTCTGATGAATCAGCATGTTCATATCGACATTAATAAACGTTTCGACTATCATCGTTATTGTAAAATAACGAAACAACCCAACTGGTTCATTTTATTTGATCCGACATTCAGTCGCATACGCCAACACAAACACACACACACACACACACACACACACACACACACACACACACACACACACACACACACACACACACACACACACACACACACACACACACACACACACACACACACACACACACACACACACACACACACACACACACACACACACACACACTAACACACACTAACACACACTAACACACACACACTAACACACACACATACTCACGCACTAACACACACACTCACGCACTTACACACACACTCACACACCAGTTTTTCATTGATGTGGAGTATTTTCGCTAAATGATCATATGGACTATGTTCTTACTCCAATGTGACCTTGTGTTTGTATATGAGGACAGCCAGTACAACGACCGCCAGGACCAGCACCACAGGGAGGGTGGCCGCCACCACGATGACCGTCCGGTAGTCTGTACAACACGCGGACTCTCATTTCATTCATGTGACTGGAGCAGTTAGGCTATCAGCTCCAATAATAACAATAATAATTTAAACTTAAGAGCCGGAGAATTATATATTGTGCGCATATTCGTGTCGTAATGGAGTACACTGACCATCAGGGGTTGGTTCTTCGGACGTACTGGCCACACCCGCAGATTCGGTGGTCGTTTCAGGTATCGACCCCGTGAACGGAACTATAATCAAACATCCCGCAATAAAGCACAAGCCAAAACGCACGATATATTATAAAATATATACATATACATTTCTTTAAGTCTGTAAAATATACAGGAGATGTGTATGTAAGGAACCGTTGCAGTCGGTGACGGACTTGGAGCCCCGGCCCTCGGTTGTAGTACCCGCCGGACACCGCGTACACTGCTCGGCGGCGTTCGCAGGCTGGTATTCCCCTCGCGGACATCTCTCACACTGCTCCACGTCGTTCTTATAATGGCCCGCTCCACACGGCACTGCGCACAGACACCTTTCATTTGCATTTCATCGCGCAATTGTGATTATAATCTAAATATGGAAATTAACATAGCATATTTTCAAAGCCAACAGTATGTCTATACTCTGGACGTTTTAATCTTTGATGGTTGTTTGTCGTTGTTGAAGTATGCATCATACATCGGAACATCCCCCGCCCCTCGTTACCATACGCTACGTCACATACTCACCGCAGTAGTACGTGACGTAGGTCATGCCCGACGGACAGTCCACGCGACCATAGAGGTCATGACCTCCCACTGGGTAGGTGGCGGTCTCGTAGTAGAGGGTGAAGTTACCATTGGTGGTGGATGTGTTAAGGAAGACGGCAGCTTCTCTTAGACGATTTACTCGTAGTTCAAGTCGTCTCAATCCATCATCGTCTTTACAAAGGAAATGAAATTACGTCATCCAATAATTATAATCGTGTTGTAGAATACACTGCTAATTATCCAATCTATTTATTATTTATTGTATTTATCTATTTCCATATCAGTTGCTTAATTTTGGACATCCTCACACATTAGGCCTTGAGAATCAAAACTAAGCACAGCTTTGGGCTCAAATGATGCATTGAGCGCAGGTAATGTCATAGCGCACGTACCTAGCGTGACGTCGAAGTCGTCCTCTACGTCGTCAGTGACCGATATGACCACTTCTGCGAGGACCCCATCACTTCCGGTATCTTGACAATCTTTTCCGGATTTGATCTCGATTTCACAAAGATTGTTTATGACGCAAGGTACGTAACCGGCTTTCGTTTTCAGCAGCCTCATCAGGGACTGTACGACGTCGGTTGTGCAGGGCATGGATGGATATTTCAAACTGTGTATGATTTTCAGATTTTGTGGCGCAGTAATTTCTAAGGAGAAAAAAGTGTAATTACTCACTATATATATACCCTTGATAGGAAGTTATAACAAGTTTCAGCCAAGCTATAATATAGTTTCTCAGTGTCGTAGGTATACTACAGCAGTAAGGTGACAAGCTGTGTGGTTCCCACGTTCGGGGTGTATGAGGTACATACCGGTACAGTCTGGCAGCTGGGCATAAGGGTTGTCATCTGTCTGGAAACTCCACGAGTAATTCGTGGATGGTCCGCACCAGTACTGGTGCAACGGCTCCTCCGGGAACTCATACCCTGGCTCACATTGTAGAGTGCAGTTCTTCCCCCCGTCAGGCACATTAGTACAAACCATGTCCCCGTGGGATGGCGATATCAACTCACTGCAAACTATTGTACAAGTATCATTCATTAACGATTTTGAATTTAAAGTATGAAAACTGGCATTTCAACCAATAGTTGTTACTTCAATGAGCGCTATAGTAATTCATAACACAGTTGTTTGCATCACTTCCGGTATCATCCAGGTACCCACATGGACACGCGTCCTCGTTACACGCTTGGGTTTGCGAATCAACGCCTACACACGGGCGTCCGTCGGGATCGGGGGGAGGATTATTGCACAGCCGCCCTCTGGACTGTGATCCTGTATCACATGACTTACTGCAGATGACTGCACCCAACACATACGAAATTCACCATTCTAGTCCCCATTCACTCCACCCACCATTGACTGCACCCAAGAACACTCCAAAAAAACTTACCACCACTCGACGCTATTCTTCAATAAATGCCATCGATAGTTCGTTTCCGAACAAATCGCGAAATTCCCACCTATCATCGAGCCAAGTGGTAGTCTTCAATTTTATAAGGATTATTTCAATAGTAACATATGATAAACATGCTATGTTTAAAGTAAAGCTGTTCACAAGCTAATGTATTCAATTTGTTAATAAAATTCCAATGTAGACAACAATTGCTTATTATCTGAGTAATCATTTTCAGGAGATTCCTTACTTATTTCGACCTCACAGAAGTCGCCTTTGTAACCAGGAAGGCATTGACAGCTGTAGGAATTGACTCCATCCGCACACGTCGCATTGTTGTCACATTCGTGGGCAATACAGTCGTCTACGTTGGTTTTACAAATGCGTCCAGTGTAACCAGGGCGACAGATGCATTTATAATCGCCCGGCAGATCAACACACTGGGCGTCATGGAGACAGTCTCCACTGAGACAGTCGTCGGTGTCTACATACAAATGATTCATTTATCAACGGCACAAAAACTTCACATCATTAGACTTTTTCTCTTTTACATTACACCCACACACTAGTTTGAAGGTCATTACTTCTCGCTGACATTATCCTTAAATATTTACAAACATCGCTATGAAATAAATGGACACTGTTGATCTGTGTTGAAGTACAATAAAGCATGAGCACACCGTCACAGCGTGAGGGCATCTCTAATGAGACCGTGTTGAGTACAGCTTGTGTAGGCACATCGTCCCATGCTATGACGGTCCCCGATACAGCATCACCACACATGCTGGTCTGAGAGATGCTCGACTCGTCCAACACGCTGTCCCACACGTTCATTTCACTCACTGAACCCACGACTGGACACACCACACACAGGATTATCACCAACGTCGCGGTAACCAGTGATCGATTGACCAATTGATTTATAATTTTAGGACCACTTATGCAAATGGCGGCTTAAGAGCATATGTGATCCCATGCCAACGTGAATGTCAGGCCTTCGAACCGGTTAATCTATATAGCCATTTAAGTCAATACTATATTGGTGTTTCCGGTACATGAGCATAGCAATGATTTTTTTATGACAGTTACAGGATAATCTTACACTGAGGACTTCCTATAAGGATCCGGATCCATGGATCATCCGGGTAGACTGGTGTGGGTATGTTACATGAACGTTGCATGATCGATTCCCCGGAGTTGTACACGGTGAGAGTGGCCATTTGTAGATTATCTTGATGCCACGTGATCACCAGACCGTACCACTTACCTGTAATTACGTTAACTTGAGATACAGGTAATCTCACCTCACACCTGTACACACGTAAAAAGGGAATGATACCATAGCACGTGAATAAATTCAGTTGTCACCGAAGGTTTAATGGCTACAGACTGAGAATTGAACCTGGTAGGAGATCGTGGGAAAGTGGGTGGTGTGTGTGTGTGTGTGTGTGGGGGGGGGGGTAATTGGAAAACGTTCTCCTGGATGAGATATTGATTATGAAATCCTGGATGTATAACGAGAAGGATGACATCTCATTTTTCAAGAAATAATTGCATTTTTGGACGAGATATGTCGAAAATACTTGATTTGGATAGCGGTCTCCTGGATGGGGTAATTGGAAAACGTTCTCCTGGATGAGATATTTAGATAATGTTATCCTGGATGAGGTATTTGAATATATTCCACTTCAAGAAATAATTCGATCATCTTGTGCTGGATGAGATATTTCGATCATTTTGTGCTGGATGAGATATTTCGATCATTTTGTGCTGGATGAGATATTTCGATCATTTTGTGCTGGATGAGATATGTCGATCATTTTGTGCTGGATGAGATATTTCGATCATTTTGTGCTGGATGAGATATTTCGATCATCTTGCGCTGGATGAGATATTTCGATCATTTTGTGCTTTTGCGCATTTTGTGATGAGATATTTCGATCATTTTGTGCTGGATGAGATATGTCGATCATCTTGTGCTGGATGAGATATTTCGATCATCATTTTGTGCTGAGAGATCATTTTGTCGATCGATCATTTGTGCTGGATGAGATATGTCGATCATCTTGTGCTGGATGAGATATTTGCATGTTCTTTGGAATTATAAATCAAGATAATGAACTACTGAATGAGATTTGAACAGTTTGTTAAACCGCCTGAGATATCTCGATGACATTTTAGATGAAGTTCTAGTGAAAGACAAATCAAGGCTAAGTTCCGCTAACATTCGACATAACATGTCAATGATTGAACCTACTGGTGGACAGAAACAGTGAGTACGCCATCTTGATCAGCAGTGATTGTCAACAAATCGTACTGTGTCCCTGTGTCAGTCTGACTTATCAAGGTACCTCTCAAAACCAGTGTCGGCGCAGTGAGCTCGCCCTGGATACTGACGTGGACAGAAGCAGTGATGGAGTGAGCGCCAGCGGTATAGGGCTTACTGATGGCGGCTTGCGAACCAGCTGCCTCAGTGAACGAGATGTCGTAATCTGTATACTCCGACAAGGGAAACAGCAGGCAGGTAATTGCACGAAGTTGGCATAATGTTTGAAAAATACTCAGGTGAATTGCACCTTCGTAAATACAAAATTACAGCAATTCAAAGAGACTGCACGATTTTGTAAGAAAGTAAACCTGGACGCAGGTGCAAATTAGTGTAATTAGCGAAAGTTCTGTCGAAAGTAACGCACGAGAGCATGTATTGTAGCTGGTGGCTCCCTCTATGGGCGTGGTGGTGGCTGTAGGACATGGCTGACAGGCGGTGGAGCCTCTCCGGCTCGAGTAGGACCCGACAGCACAGGGGTTACAAGGTACCACGCCGCTGTCAGAGGCCATGCCAGGCGGACACATATCTGAAAATAAGTACAGCAAAACGTTGATTTGCCAAACCTGCATCTGAACAGATATAACATTCGTTCTGCAAGACACATAAGGCCCTGCTCTGTGAATTATTGTACCTTTAAATGGATATATTTTATATTGCGGTTTTTCTTCATAGATAGCCACGATCGTTTCCCATTATTGGACTCATGGGCAATGTATCAGATTATTAAATCCATTACTCATTCAGACACCAAATATCGTGATCGAAGCACGTGAATTACTACCTCTACACTGAGTTGGTGTAGTGCTGCCATTCAGCTCAGTCCCCATGCCATCAGGACACACTTTACATCCGACCCGTCCTTCCTCGTCCTGATACGTGTGTTGAGGACATGGCGTACACTCCCCGCGGTCGTCCAAATGCTCACCAACCGCACACCCAACTGACCACAGGACAACATACAGCACTGAGGTACAGAAAATGTTTGCCTCAACATGTCCGAATAACGACGAAGCTGAACTATTCGGGGGACTCTAACATTGTTAGTTGTCATTTAACGAGCGCATGCTGTTGTATGAAACTGATTGCCGGATAGAATACTGAACTATTTGCCTTCCTTCTTGGTCTTGATTAACATTATGATGAATGCGTTTGAGTCACGAATTAGCGGAATATGAATTAAATGCATGGTTAGTGAATGTTTGTCATTGTACATACCACAGCCATGCGATGCGGGACTGCGTCCCTCATCACAGGATATGTATATCTGCCCAAACTCAGAATGTTTATAAATAAGGTCAGAACCCAAGTCGCCACCCGTGTGGTTCAAGTAAAGCAGACTTTCGTAGGCAATGAATAGCTTCAGTTTGGCGCTGGTATATGAATCGTAGCTGGATAAATTACTTCTGGGTGTCACGACTATTTCCATCTGTATTGATGTCACATGATCCAGCAAGTTTGGCGTTAAACTTCGACACGAACTGCATGTGACCTTGACATTGCGGACATGACATGGATTCGATGGCTCGCCGAGACAGGTCCGTTGGTAAGCGGAGGTGTTTTTCCACCATTCTGTGACCTCCGTCACAATACGCTGGCGTGATTCGTCAGAACAACAATTTCTGCTGTTGAAATATGACGCGGTCGGCATGACGACGATCCCAGGGGGACTCAACGCTGCAGACAATCAATTAAAACAATCGCTCTACATATGGAAACATTCAAGTGTTTGTGGGGAGAAGCTCAAAATTGTCTTGTAAAAGGTTGATGTTCATCTTCTAGATTGTACAAATTCAAACCACAGCTGATTGCTGCGTGGGTCACGTGCTACACCCACCTGCACAGTGTGGCAAGGTGAGATCTGAGCCAGGGAGATCCCACACACCACTGTCTTTGCAAACATAAAGACTCTTTTGTCGGGTCTGTTGGTTTGGGAAGTCATACCCACTTTGACATGACGTCATACAGAAGCGCCCGTAAAGCCAGAAGTCACACGTGACGGCCGAGTGGTTCCCGGGGGCAAGGTCGGGGCACTGTGAGGCTGTCACGTGACAGGCATGTCATCTTACAACACGATCAGCTGCAGATATGGAGTGTCAGCTTTTCATACCACCACGTTGTAAATTACGATCCTTTAACTCTGTGTGGTAGTAGCAACTTTAATAAAAGTTCTTTGACATCACTTTATCATATGTCGACCACACCCAGCGTGTGTGATTTGTGATTCATAAATTCACAAACTAACCCGCGGGAAATTAGGTTGAACCAGGAAGTGATCACCACTCACCTTGACATGTCGGGGGATGTCCCGTGGCCCCCCACGCCCAATCAGCTGAATGATTGGATTGCCTCACGCAAGAAACTACGCCATCGCCAACGAGAGTCGAGGAGCCCAGGCATTTAAAGCGACAGACCGCTCCGAATCCGTAGCCATCTGGGCATTGAACGCGCAGATCCGTGCTCGAGTGAAGGGTAGGGCAAGTTAGGCCTGATCCCAATCAAATGAGGAATAGAAAGATCTAAATCATGCACTCAATCCCAAATCTCATTATCGCCGTTGATCACATATTAATATCTCTTATTGTTCTCTATTTAAAAGTTCCATCACTCTGAACGACGTGATTATCCTATCATGTTAACAATGGTGGTGAATAATATACAGAAAACGACTAATTTGTAATATCCTTGTATGATTATCTTTTAAGTATCATTATAAGCCAATGAATTAAGAGACTTCACAGATATATTTCGCTTACTGGTAACTCATTGTAAAGCGCGCTTGCAATGAATGGCTAAAAACCCTAAATATCATGTTTCCTAAATTTCATTTTTTCCCAAACTACCAGTAACGTATCATTTCCCGAACGAATAACTCCTTTGAGGAACTCAGGGTTCAATTCATTACACCTATTGTGTCCAGGTAATGTTGATTCAAAAGACAAATTTACCTTGCCCATACCCACTTGTTTTTAATCTATATCATAGTGGTCGCCATGGTGTACCGTGACGTCATATCATACAGTCACAACGCCACAATCGAAATATTCCTGAGGAATATGAATGGTATTTGCGAGTTATTTGTCGTTGCATTAAAGACCCAAAGTAGATTTTTAAGCGCCAACATATGAAATTATTTCCAGCCGAAAGGAACACTGCATTTGTGGATGTATACAACCTTTACTTACGACGGACATGTACTTTAAACCGACAAGGGTGTACTTGTGTGTTGCGGACATCCTCAGCGGTGTACTCGATGTCCGCAGTCCCTATCGGGAAGTCCGAGCCGGGGGGCATCCCGGCTACCAGGGTGGTTGGCTTGATAACGTCGCCCCAGGAGTTATCACGCGCTGTTGGGGGCGTCCACCTCACGATGGCCGAGAGTCGGTTACGGGCGGTGTAAACGAGAATGCTGTCCGGGCAGTTGTCTATCGTAGGTGGCTCGAAGTCTGCAAAACAATCATGTTCAGCATTGGTTGGAAATAACCCCAAAAAACATACAATGAATATAGCAGACATGTTTCATATTTCGATTTTAAGAAAGCAGGGGGCCCAGCCCCATATTTGGAACGAGGTTGCCTAGCTTCCCGCTTAGCAACCGCTCCTTGGAAACAAAAAGTTTAAAGTTTTCCGACTTTTAGTCGATGCGCGGCGCTTTAGTCTCTAAAAATAGATCCATCGCCATTGTTGTTGTCAACAAATCCCTTTTGCGCACTCGTGGGTCTCGTTATTGTTAAATTTGGTCGTGGATACAAAGATTAAAACTCGGTTATGATGATGCTGTCTTCGACCCGCCCTTACTGACCTGGCTAACGGTGACCGGCCCATCCTTAATCGAAATGTTTATGAACATAGCAATGGAGTTTTGGCTGCGGAGACAGCGAGGTTTCTGTTTAAATCTCTCGTGAGCGCAACACATTTGGTGTCAAGTGAGGACGAATACTATGCTCCAACTTTCATTTTATAATATAGGGTACTAACTATAGGATGGGACACAAGTTATTAATTAGCTTGTGGGTGTAGCCAACGACTTTATAAGTGGAGATCATAATGAAAACGAAAGCGAAAGTATACACAGCAAGTCAAGGACCCCTAGCCCCTGGATGCTGCCCATGTTTACTTGCTAATGATATTCCATACTGTGAGCGTGAAGCGTAGCGGAACCCCTTGAGTCTGGTACGCAGACTTATACACATCAGTACACTCACTCTCCATGGCAGACACGTTTGACGCTACACTAACATAACATAACTCGAATCATACCCTTCACAGAAGCCAATAACACAAGGAGACCGACAGCAGTAGTGAGTTGAATATTAGGCCCGCGGAATGATTTGCAGCCACCACTCATGCGGTTCATGGTTTAAGGGAGGTGCCGTTTATCTATAAACCGACCCCGGAACCGACCCGACTAATTGAAAGAGATATTTTACTGTATATAATATGTATTCCAGCCGAATAATATTGTTGAAAACTGATCAGTATATTTTTCGGCTCACTGTAATTCGCCACACAAAAAGCCCCGACATTATTTAGTTGCTACGTTTAACGTAATGCAGTAACGCAATGATCCCTGATTGCCTTATATGGGTGCGACCTAGCTCTTGCGAACCAAGTAGGGAAGGTGCTGCTGCACTGAATAATAAAACCTGACGTTGGTCTGTTGGACTAGTGCAACCCCTCTTTTAATGTGATTTTCAGTTAGCAGTCGAGATTGACTTAGTATGAAATGGTTCTTCATAACAGGTGGTCAGTAGAGTCGTGTTACCTATGCATGTAGGTATCATAACCTATGTGGTAGGTGTATCATAACAGGTGGGTCAGTAGAGTCGTGTTACCTATGCATGTAGGAGTATCAGGTGGTCAGTCAGTAGTAGAGTCGTGTTACCTATGCATGTAGGAGTATCATAACAGGTGGTCAGTAGAGTCGTGTTACCTTTGCATGTAGGAGTATCATAACAGGTGGTCAGTAGAGTCGTGTTACCTATGCATGTAGGAGTATCTCCCGACCAGCGTTCATCTCCAGCGCACGTTCGATGACGCTTCATACCATGCGCGATGTCATAGCCCGCGTCACAAGAGTAGGTACACCTGCTCAGGTATCTGTTTCCATCCGTACACGCGAGAGAACCGTACTCTATTGGTCGTAATTCTGGACACTTGATCTCTGTAAACAAGTGGATGACATGGAATTGTTATCGACTAGGCTATCTGCATTTTAAATATATGATGTGAATTAATCATTTTAGATAAAAGGCACATGGCGCTTGGCGCAGTGATGCTATACTGCACGTCTCCGACAGACCACTGACTTTGACATTGCGGCCTGGAACTCGACCACGTCCCCTGGTCCGTGCACAGCGTGGTGTTATTGCCCTGAAGAAGGTAACCATGGTGACATCCATAGATACACCTAGTACCGTATCGAGGACGGTCGCTAGGGTGACAGATGTAGTAACCATGAGCGGGTAATGGAGGCAGACCACATAAGATAACTGTAAGCAGAGAGACACTCTCAGGAGTTCACGGCTAACTGGCCAATTCAATCCTAGTCTGAATTCATCATATCACAGGTTTCGTTTACCGTTGACTATGATTTCAAAGTGACATGTGCCCCAATTTCCGGTGTTATCCCTAGCGCCGTAACCTATTTTGGTGATGCCATCATTGTATGACCATCCAGGCTGTCCGTACAGGTTGTCCAGCCTGTGAAGTCATAACAAAAAATCTCCTCGTCACTATGCTGAGGTAGTCAAGGTCCCCTAGCCTGATGGCTGCGGGTGCTGTTTTCATGTTACTGATATTCAATAGTCTCGCCTTCAGGTCTAGGGGAGGATAGCGGATTGAACTGGACAGGCATCCCAGATTTGGGATGCTCCAATCACAAGTCGTGTCTCTCGGTCACTCTCGGGTACTTTTGAGTCATTGGCTCGCATTGGTCAGTTCTACAAGTTCCGAAGAACTTGTCCAACCGGACGAGTGATTTTTATGAGCCGGGCACACATTTTACAACACTCCGAATTGTTGCTTCACGCTGAGAGTGGCACCGTTAATCACACAGTCGGCGAGATAAGCAGACACGCAACTGGTTCTTTAACTGACTATTACGTAAACATACTATCGTACAGCTTACCATTAAAGTGCTTGTTGTGGTGCCAATTTGAACTTTGAGACGCCCCAAGATTCCAGAAGTCATTCAATGTGTTCTCATTGGACGCGGACCACAACAATGTACATGGCGTCACATAAAACCGAGGGTGCGTATCACAAGCCAGTTTCATGAGCCAGACGCGCGCAATTAAGGTCAATCCGGGTCACAACCTTTGCGTTGATTGGTCACGAAGATTAACGAACAAGTCTAATGAATATTCGGACGCGCCAGTTGAAGACCTTATCTTATCGTAGACTCTAGGGCGAGAAGCGTAGCGGAACCCCTGGAGTCTGGGACGCAGACTAATGCTGAGGCCGTATTCACACAAAAAACTCCGAACTTTAGGGCGCGAACGCTGCATCTTATTTAAGTTCAGACTTTAGTACAGGGTCCGTATTCACAAATAATATTATTTTATTTTGCAAACTTAATTTTAGTATGCTACTGACCTTACTAAAGTTCGGTTAATCGCGCGCGCATTGCAGTCAGCTTCGCCCACATACAGACGAGAAATACCACTTCCGGTTGCATTTCCGCCTCATTCGCAACACTAATCACTTAAACGATAACCAGAATTAATCAGACAAAACGTGATAACTATTTGAAAAGTCCCGTCGAATCTGTTAGTTATTAGGTAGCCCCGTTGATACGGTATATAGCTGTTGTTATTGTCAACAAGACATCCTGCAGGACGAGTTGTGTGGGTATAACCGCGTATGTCACGACGCTCACAATCTCTAACATCATAGTTATTATGGTGATTGATTGGTCATCATTGTCAACGATGTGTACCGAGAAATCAATCTTCTATCAGAGGTTATTCTGTAAACGAACGTTGTGTGCAAAAAATCATTACAAGAAAAAGATGCGTTTGTGAATGTGTGACTTATGCGTTCGTGAATTGGACTTAATTGCGCACTCAGCTAAATGTGATTAACTTGCTTTAGACTTTCGATTCTATGTGGATACGGCCCCTGGTCTTTGGATAACATCTCATAATATTCTAAGCAATATATACTGACCTCCCACTACTGCATAAGTGAAACACGCACTGACATCAGACATATAACACTGATGAAAGCGCAGCATCCGTGACGTTACGTACTTGTCTATTATACCATCCTGGTCGTCAACAGCGAACTCGGGTGGATCCCAGAATACCCGCGCATGCGTCTGAACGGGGTCGTTGATCTGCATCCGGTCAGACGGACAGGTGATCACGGGTGGGGTATGGTCTGTTAACCCAGTCACATAATAGTGGGGATGAACACAAGGCAATTATAATGGTGACGTACGTCAAATGATCTGTTCAGAGCGAAATTAACGGTGCACAAACGGCTCTTGTGTTACTTGTCATGCATACACTGATTCCCCACATTTCCGTACCGTCTCAATCAACGTATAAATGAACGTGGACATATAACTAGCGATTTAGAACATTGAGCTTCCATGTATGTTAATATGAATACATCTCATCTATTTGATACCTGTCAACGGAAGTCGACTCACCTTTCGGTGGACCAGGTCGCCCACAGAACAACACACAGTTCACTACCACCGTCGTCAAAAGAGCATCCATTCTAACACGAGCCGTCAGCTCCACAACTATACCTCGCAGCAAACAGCCTTGAAATAAACGAATCTTATTTGGATTCCTCCATGTACCATGACATCACTGCATCAATCAAAGGCCAGGGTTTAAGAGATGCATATCTGGGTTGTTTCTTTTGCTTAAGAATGTGAATAAAGGCCACTGCTTACCTCGACCCTGGGATCACAGGTATTGCAAAATATATATAATAATATGTCTTATTTTTGTTTTGCAAAACTTCATTGCAGCGTATCACGTCGCACTCTGTGTGTATATGATTTATCTGACATTAAGTCTTGTTGCGCAGATCCAATGAAGTCTGGCATCTTTAACTAAGAGGGCTATTCTCTTGCAGCTGTTGTAGAAAATCAAAACTTGGAATTAAAATAATATGATAATCCTGATCACCGATTCAATACTGCTGATCGTGTTCCTCGGGAAGACACCCCAAAATCAACTGATCCATGCAAATGAGGGGATTTTTTCGAGTTTATGATTTATATCATCAAAACGCAGTCTTAAGGTGTTCAGCTAGCGTGACTTCGTGGCGTTCGTCGTTAAACTACACGGTTTTCGTTCCGCGTTCAGACTTTGAATTCGTTGTGACAAGAGTGTAACGTGAGTGATATATTCGTTGTGGTTAATAAAAGAAAAGAAAACTTGGTAATTATGGCCTTAGAATGGGAGCCTCACTAATACTCGGGTAGCGAACCTGAGTTTCAACGGCGGGACTTGAACATTTAGCCCACCTGAGCAGAGCGATGACCGCCATCACACGGTTACTCGTGGCCGCGGCCACGTTAATGGCTGCAGCTTCTGGGCAAAATTGCCCCAACCGGTGTAGCTGGCTAGAGTGGCAAGAGTGGTCTTCATGTACCGAGACATGTGGAGGGGGAACTCGTAATCGTACGAGAGCCCTGTGCTGTCGTCAAGGCACCGACTTCGCTGAGTGCGTCGGCGAATGCAATCTGGACGGAAGCGCCGTGAGACAACTCAGCGACTGCCAACAATCTTGTTACCATGGAAACTTCGTGAACAATAGTTGCCACTGCAATGCCGGTTACCATGGTCGATGCTGCAATATCCGTAAGTTACCTCCCAAAGTTGTTCACATTTTGATATCAATGACAAAAAACCTATTGCAGCTTGGGTTTGAGAACAAACCTACACGAGCATTATCGATAAAGGGGGAATGTTAATTGTAAATTGAAATAAATGCTGTCATTGGGTTTCTGTACGGCCGTAAAAAAGCAAAGCTCAGAAGGCACGTCATATGGGACAGAAGAGTTCTCGGTTTTGATCCAATAATGGGAAAAAATCATTCGAGATGATCCTGCGGATGTTCCATCCGATTGGTCTTTTGCCTCTATGATCCATAATCATTGACATACGTAATCAGCGTGATGTATAAACAGCTAAGTGACATGCTTCCCTGATCTTCTCCTGAACACACATTCGGATCCTGCCGTGAATTCTAAGTTTGAACATCCCTCAGGATCTTATCCTATGCGTTAACGTTTGATATATAAGAAAAGAAGCCAATTGTGACCGAAAGGCATGCAGGGGCGAAAACAGTTAACATCGTAGTCAAATATGCGAGAGAGCGTACGGCGCGAGCAGTTTTCATATGTAGATGTTTGCCATTCGGGAATATCGACTGTAACTGCGTCTCAGAGACGGGGGTTCACAACCCAGAGGGAGCAACGGTGTTGTTCCAAATGGGCGACGGCGTTTGATTATCAAACATCACGCCACGCATCACGGTATTAATATCGCCGCTTATCAATCAATCGCTTGCGGAAATGATCGTCAGCCTCGTTGGTTTCAGGTGAATGTTGCGGAGACCCTAGTCCAATAGAAAACGGGCAAGTAACCGGAACTGATTTTTGCTACGGAGGAATCATTGAGTATACCTGTAATCAGCATTATAACCTTACTAATGGGCCTCAGCAGCGCACCTGTCTGAGCACCTTGGCATGGTCGCTCATCCGCCCCACCTGTACTTGTGAGTAATTACTATGGCTAAAGTGTTTGGGTAAGGTAAGGTCAATCTGAGATGCTTCATTTCGGTAAAGTGAGTTTGGATAGCGTTGCTAATTGAGAAATCGAAACATAAACAGAAGATAGCTGGCGAATAAAAATGAAACAAGTAATACTAACAGACTGAGTTAATTTTCACGCAAGTAATTCAAATCCATTTGTGCAACATCCAATCATCAAATAATTCCACGTTCAATTTAATAAGTTCCACTAGTCTGTTCATTAACTATGTGATTGCCTGCAGTTGTGAATACTTGCGCTAATATCTCGTGTCAGAACGGGGGAATATGCATCAACGGTCTGAACCGGTACACATGTGACTGCCGGGCTGGATGGAGCGGCCTCCACTGTGAAATAGGTCAGAACGCGTCACATACTGTGACCTAAGTCAGTATACCGCATTTACTGTGAACTTCCTCACTGCATATACTCCGCGAACTAGGTCAGTATGCGACATCCAGTCTGAACCAAGCTAGAATGCAAACAAATCTGACATCACTGTGAACTCATGCACCATACACTGTGAAATAGTGTGAATTGAGTAAGCATACGTCGTATGTAGTCTTCTAAGTGAACTTAGTAGGTTTACAACATTTACTTTGAACTAAGTAAATATACGACATACATTGTAAATAAGGAAAGTATGTACGATGTATATTGTGAAGTGAGTACATTTAGACAGACATTGTGAACTCAGTACGTATGCGATAGGAACTGTGAACTACATTCAAACAAACACTGAACTATATACTATGTGAACCAAGTAAGTATGTAACATTCACTGTAGAATTTAAGCATACGAAAATACCCGTGAATTATGTCAGTATACAGCATTCACTGTGGATTAAGTAAATGTACATAACAAACACAAGCAATGGTGATAGGGATGATCTGCCCTGTATATACTGGACTTTTTACAGTAGAAAGTGGATAGATTTTTCCGTTTGTTCGCATGATATTGGTTTATTCACTGATTTTATCTGCTTTTTTTTTCCCAGACATTCTCCCCCCGACTGTGTCTGAGTGTGCTCATAATTTCACCTACACCACAGACAAAAGCATGCTCGATGTCACGTGGCCTGAGCCGGTGTTCTTGGACGCGCATGGGACGCAGGTGGATGTGACGAGTAACTTTAACGGCACAAGGCAGATTCTCGGTTGGGGTCAATACACTGTGCAATACACGGGTACCAAACGGACCAATGGTCTGATGGCTAAGTGCGTCTTCGCCCTGGATATCTACCGTAAGGACAACTTTACCCAATCATATCACATCATCACATCAGTGAAAGAAAGAGAGAGATGTATATAGATTGTAAATTGCCATTCAAATAGAGAAAATTGATATGTACGGCTTACCTGTTGTCTGCCGTCGCCATTTCGGATCTTCAGTAATGGAATTATTATACTCTATTTTACATTAACGTTAATACGATTGTCGTAAATGAGTCTAGATGTAGCGTTATAATCCTGAAGACAAGATCAACTAAATTTATTCAATATGCCATTTATTTCGAGCCATAACGAAGCCAGCTGGATCTTTCAGTGTGTTTTGTTTTGCAGCCCTTCCTTGCGACCCACCGCCCACACCAACACACGGTGTGTACGCATGTAACGGATGGAATGGACGCTTGACCAGGGTTTGCGCCTTACTGTGTCCCTCTGATCGGGACGTAGGGTCAGAGGTCAGCATTGGCGAGTTGTACGTATGCGGAGGGAAGGGAGTCTGTACCTACGCCCACCTCACAAGGCTGTAGCGGTCTGTATCACTTCTATAATTGCAAACTTCTCACTGTCTTCACTACATTGCCATATTTATTCAGCTTTATATTTTGTGCAATAACCTCTCTTCTTTGAACAGAGCTGCTACGCAATCTCCACGATTGAAATATCCTGTTACAAAATGTGTATCTCGATGTCCATTGCGAGATTAATCTATATCTAGTTTTATTGACTTGAAGAAACGTAACCATGTTGGATTGGTAGAGTACAATTTGAACTATTTTGCGCACAGAAGCACGTGGCTTGCTTGCCACAGAGGCTACGCCTCCCGAGCTGGAAAAAACATTACTTCCCACCTGGAGATTGTATGAACTCGCTAACAGCCACGAAGATCAAAGAAAACTACCTGTCCATTCTCAACAATTCGTCGTTTTCTGAGATGTGTGAGGGTTGGGACACGTGCTCGCAAAACAACGTACAGCTCTACTGCTGAATTCAATTGTGTAATTATAACTCTCCAAAATAACCCTGAGTTGATTATACAATAACACAGTGAGTTTGGTGACATTTGGTTGTTTATTTGTATATTTTATCCTTCCGACTCTTATCATGTGTCAGATGTGCTAGTACTGATCATGAAGCATATTTATTACATATATATTCGATGCCGGCTTCAATGTATCACATTTGATGACGGTTTTTTTGTATTAACACTGGTCGGTATTGCTAGTGGACGAATTCATGTTGATTAGAACACTGGCCGGTAATGCTAGTGGACGCATTCACGTTGATTAGAACACTGGCCGGTAATGCTAGTGAACGCATTCACGTTGATTGGACTTCATATATCAAAATCAATGACTTCGGATACCTTTTCTGTTGTAATGTTGATGTATCATGGAATAGAACTAACCAATGAGTCCGCTTTGGAGGAGATGTTTCTATCCTTGCGCCAGGAATTCAAAACCAGAGTACATACAATCTATATGCATTTCTGAAAGGACAAACCGCGTTAGATATGTGTAGGTCATAAAATGAATCATCATTTACAGTCATTTCGATGACAGGCATCGTGCAATTTACAGTTCGCATTTAGTGAGTGCTTTGTTATGTACTGCTGACGCGTTTTAGACATTCTATCAACGTTATGGTCAAATTGAATATGTCACTTATAGTGATGTTGTGGCGCATCAATGAAGTTGTTTTGTGCGAAATTTCAGTTAAAGCCATGTCATATTTGTATAAGCTGAGCCAACCAATGCAATAAAAAACATCTTAACTATTGGAAAACATTTCTTTATTGCCATAATAAATTAAGGAGTGATGTTATTTAATGGACGGCCATACGGCATGACCGGGTCACACTTTGAAATTAAAAAAGAATTGGAATAATGACGAAATGGTTTCGATGGGGGTCGAACCCAGGACCTCTCGCGTGTGAGGCGAAACCTGCGCTTTAATTTTGGATGAACTAATAATTTTTAACAGACAACAGAAGAACGCATGTTCTCGGTAAATCATAACTGTATTGAACAATGCATTTGTTGTATCTCATTAATTGTCACAAAGGTTGCTATAGAAACTTATCTGTGTCCCATAATGTGGCCCAATTTCGGAACACAACACTATACTGTACCTCACAACAAGCATATATCATATGGAATTCAACGTGGAGCAGCACACAGCGGTCCCTTTTATCTTCCACTCACCAATCATGACTCAGTTGAGAATATATAACTGTTAATGATGTCAGCCAAGCGTCAGCCTAACGTCGCCTCGTCTGGGTAAGTAATCTGAATTGTAACATGGCGAAGAATTGATCGTTTTGGATTTAGCAGTCGCTATTTCTCTCAACTTAGATTTAGAATCTGTCTGCTGAGAAGCTAAAAATGGAGCAAAGTCCATTTCGCAGTCTCACCTCCCGGACATACATAACTTGCTGTGCTTCAGGGGTGGTATATCTGGGATAGATGAAAAATGTCAACAAATAAAAAGGAATTCCACCTTGCTTGTTTATAACTATCAGTTGTCAATCAGTAATCTGGCAGCGAGGTAGTCAGAGCAAATTACCCTCGTTCTGAGTGATAGTGTTGATGGAATTGGCCTCTATATAAGAATTTCTAAGGGACACCTCATGGTCAACCTTGCTCAATATACAGTCAAGATTATGGTTCGGTGATAACGTAGCGCCCCCCCCCCCCCACCCACCCACCCACCCCCCGAGCGCGTTAGTAATAAATATGGATCGATGTAAATGTACATTGTCTCACCAAATCTCTTTGTGTAATGAGACAACATATAGCAAGCGACAAGTTGAGATTTACTGGGACATTTTTCGTTCATCTCATGCGAAGATTTCAGTCTGATCATCCATTCAGTCTGATCATCCATTCAGTCTGATCATCCATTCAGTCTGATCATTCATTCAGTCTGATCATTCATTCAGTCCATGTGAGTTTCTGTGAGCAGCAGACGAGCGACCTCTCATTCAACGGAAAGCTTCAGTCTGATCAGTCTGTATGTATACATAATCAGTCACTGATCATTCATCGGTACTGATGTGGTGATGTTACGTTGAAATCATTTTCATGTTCACCCAACTTGAACTGATCATTCATTCAATCTGATCATTCATTCTGTCTGATCATTCATTCATTCATCTTTATAATCATTATTTCACATATATTCACTTCCTTGCCAGATATTCTGACAATTCTGCTTTTCAATTCATGTGTGATCTTTCTGTGAGCAACAGACGAGCGACCTCTACCGGGGCAACAAAGAGAAGTTCAACGGAAAGCTTAGCACGAGACCTGCTTTCTGAGTACCAGTCTGTATGTATGCAATGATATACGCGATTGTCACTTATAAATTGTCGATTGAATCGGTACCGAGGTGGTGATGTTACGACCCAACTTGAAATCCGGTCAATTTTACAATGTTCTGACCCAACTTGAAATTTTTTCAAAAAGATGGGGTTGATTCCTAAAACCCATTTTAAAAATTGGCCGGAAAACATATTTCAAGAGGGGTCAGTGAGTGCTGTTCTGAATACCGAGTATTATTTGGCACAGCAAGTTAGCTAAAGCGCCGCCTTTTACCAGCCGTGTCATCCATCCATGATTTGTGCTCGCCTGAACACATCCTGAAATAAATATATACCACATAAAGACATGATCGTTGAAGCTAACGGCACTTTCAACAGGGAAGATAGTTCGACGTGATTCGCTGTAGTATTGTTCCGCGAGTTTTAATCCGCTACGCGGTCGCACAGAGCAAGGCGGTCCCTCGTCCGCTTCCGGTAGTCAGATACACGGGGTTTACATAGAAGATTGCGCAACGTCGAGTCCTGCGTTATTTTTGATCGAACCTTCTGAGTTAAATCGTTGATAACTTTGGGGAAAATCATCACTTATGGATAAGCACGGTCGTCTGACCTTACAACAAATGAAAATAAAGCTTAAGCAGCGATCGACGTGAAGGCTCAGAACTAGAAGCTGAGGTCAGCAACTTCTTGGAATGGGCCATACAGTTACCGCTCAATGCCGAACTACACCTCATCTTTCATGAACAAATGTGTCAACTTCGCGTCCACATCCATCTGCAGCAAACGAATATGGGATTGTCAATGACCAAGATTTCTTAAAACTTTCTCTATATGATGAAATCCAGCAGCATGAAAGCCTTACCCACATCACAGAGACTCAATGCCAAGAGGTGAGGGACAAAACTCAGTAATAAAAACGTAATAAAGCTTGGCACGTGAAAAGATGCAAGAGATTGTAGTCCTCCCAGTTAGTTAGGCTAAAACGTACATGGTCCGAAAGGCAAAATCACTGACCCACGTCAACCAGATTCGTGTATAAGCCATTAACCACGGCATCCATAATAAGCATTTGGGTCTGAGGAAATATGTCTGGTTGACTGGGGCCGAAGTCCCAAACTCACCTTGCCTCACCAGATGGTGTTGTGTCTGATGACCTGATTGTTGAGGTCAAGTGCCCCTACAGAACCAGAGACAAACCTGTCACTCCTGTCTCGGTGCCATACCCTGTCAGTGTGAACATTCAGCTGACCCTCATCACCCAACATTACTACTTTTACCAGATTCAAGGCCAGTTGTTTTGTGCCAACAGTCGACTTTATCATCTCGTGGAGATTGTTACAGTGACCCGTGACAATGACTTTATCTCTTGTATGGTTGCAAAGTTAGGGGTTTTTAGGGACCCTGTCTAAAAATGCTGTGCTTGATTCAATGTATTTTCACAAATTCTGTTACTGAGTTTGTGTAGTCTTGTGCACTGATTTCTTTTTACCTTAAATAATTGTTCACCTGCACTTCTAGTTGCATATTGTCTGTGGTGGAATGTATGATAAACTTTTTGATTTTGAAGTCCTAAGTTTTTTAATTTATTTCTGGGTTCTTAAAAACTATAAAACATGTACTTAATGAGAATCCAGTCCCTTTATTAACTTACATATATCAATTCATTGTATAAAATGAAAACTATACAATACCTTTCCATGATATTCATATGATGTCACACCCTGAATTGGAAATTCATAGATACATTTGATATCCTCTCATCCACATTAACATTTTACAAACACTACACATCATGTTTGGCAGTTGTGGGGACGATAAACTGCCGAAAGTTGCATAGTGTATAACAGACAAAGATACGAGGAAAGCTGGACCCCACAGTGGTTCATTTTTTCATAAACCTATAATTCGGTCAATAAGCACCCTCTTGTTGGTGATCTAACTGTCGGACTGCACCACTTTCCTCTCAGTCGGCTCTTCTTACTGAAAAAGGTTGGTACATTGACAGCCAGTTTCACAGAGTTTCGGAGCTGCTCGTCCGCTACGCGCAGCGTATTGACTGTGACAGCTTTATCCTAACAGTTCTTCGTCGCAGTAAAACAAAATGGAAACGAATATTTTGTGCGTACGCGTTAACCGTGAAGTAAGGAGCTTGGGACCGCATTGCTCTGTGCTGTCACCTCTCGTACAAAACGGCAATGCGGTCTCTCATTGCCGACCGGCTCGCAGATGGCAATGTAATATTTGGATGGGGTTTGAGGGGCTCCGCTGATATGCTTGGCTGCGGTGTAGCGATCCGATGTTTGAATTTGGTAATACAGAAGACAAAGATAAAAGTTATCTACGTCTCTGGTGTTATTGTTTCAAATTCTTTGAAGAACCTATTTGCTTTGATGAATTTCAGGTTATCAAAATCTGATATGGGTTTTAATTCAGTATTGCCGTTGCACCATGGTCCTTAAATTTATTTGCAAAGGTCTGTGTTGTGGTCCCATGCTATGTATAGTTGCGTGTTGTTTTTCGGTTGTGTTGCCATGGTTAGTGGTTAACTACGTATGTTGTTTGTTATGTGTTTTAAGTTATACATCATGATAATTTGTTATGGTTTGCTGTTGTTTGATATGCATATTAGTCAGCTTCGTGACTGAGTTATACAGGTGATGAAAGAGAAGCCTGATTACAGGTGTACAGGAAGGTGGTGGGACCTGTGAGGAGGAAGGCGTGGGTGCCACCTGTCAATAAGCATTACGACAGCGACCCTCTGCCCCCTGAGACGTCCACTTACACCAGAACATTCACTAAGCACCAGGTGATAATCTTTATAAGGAATCATACATTCACTTAGCACCAGGTGATAATCTTTATAAGGAATCATACATTCACTAAGCACCAGGTGATAATCTTTATAAGGAATCATACATTCACTTAGCACCAGGTGATAATCTTTATAAGGAATTATACATTCACTTAACACCAGGTGATAATCTTTTTAAGGAATCATAAGGCAGTCAATGTTGTCTGAGCTCTAGTCTCCCATGTCTGAGTATTCAAGACGTATGTTGTCAGGAGACTCGTGTTGTGAACACCGTGTGAACAACAGGCAAACACATGGATCATAATGATGATGTATTTCTTTTGTGCAATATGCACGAACCATTTTAGTTAATTATTTGATGCAAAATAGGTGTACGCTTTAAAATGAAAGCGTTTCAAATTGCCGTGGATATATTTGGAACAACTCATACACGGAGTAAATGAGGTGACCTGAACTGGCAACGAGATCGCGCGTGAACCGCGCCAACCCGTCCGATTGTGACGTCATCGTGACAGCTAACTTGACGACCATCCAGCTGATTGATGCTGTTTGGTACCATTGCACAGGTCACGGGGTGGGAGGGGGCAGTGCATGACGAGATGTAAGCATGGTGTGAGGAAATGGAGTGGAATGAGTGTTATTTGTTGTTGAGAGAAGGTCATTCACACTTTTATGGCTATCAAACACGGATACAATTAACTTGAAATAACGTTATTGAGTATGCTCTATGTGTTTGACTGTGGTGTGTAGCTGCCGGAGAAGTTCGTGGTGGTGAAGGCGCAGTACGTGCCCCCCGAGGACCCTGTCGATGTCGTGTCAGCCTACACCGAGAACTTTACGGCGAAGGTAACCTCGTCTCTAATGCCGTCCTCTCACGAGATGCGTGTGGGGCAGTGTGCAATGACGCCATTAGGCTGTGTTCATCTAGTTGTAGGGAGGGTGTTGTGATTAGTATAGCGACACACACACACACACACACACACACACACACACACATATATATATATATATATATATATATATAGATATATATATATATATATATATATATATATATATATATATATATATATATATATATATATATATCTATATATATATATATATATATATATATATATATATATATATATATATATCTATATATATATATATATATATGTATTTAATCACATTCAGTCCATCAGTCTACATGAAACCACAGCTTATGGCCTGAATGACATCATTTGTTGCACTCCTAAATAACAGAAAAAAAATCGCCGATACAGCCCGCGGGGTGTATCCCATCACGCACATGCGCAGTACGGCAATAACGAGCTGCTGCGCCAAGGCGCCAGTATTGAGTATTGATTTTCAACATGGGACGTGAATTGTGTATTTCAATTAACATGAACATATTGTCACAGGTGTTAGACTATGTCGGGGTGCAGTCAGCCACCTGGACCCATCTGATCTTGTACACCCTGCGCACACACTCATCCACCAATTCCCGCCGCCAAACGAGTGTCTGTTAACTAGTGTTGTTGTCATGTCTCGGTCGCAGAAAGGATCTCGACCGGGCTCCTTTAAGCCTCAGTATGTATACGTACCCCCGGATACAAGTGTACAGAAGTACTCCGTCTATAGCAGCTACTATCGTCCACCGGAACCGGAAGACTGGGGCTGGTGTCGCGCCCGCCCCATAAGACACCGCGAATGCATACAGCGAGAAGATGCACCCATGCAAGCCACATCCACGATGCAGGTAGTGTTATGACGCCATTATTGTAAATTGTCATGTAAACATATGTTAAAGCCACAGCTGTATCTGTTAGTTCAATATAGCAAACTTTACTATAACAAACAACAATAAACGCTGAAATCTATACCGTTTAACCGTTTGTTGATCAATTAGTAATTATCGGGATAACATTGAAGATGTATCAACCTAGCCTCGTTTTGGCCACCACCTGTATCATCAACCTTGGCATTATCCATACGACCCGCTATGTGCCGGTCGCTTCTGTACTGCCAGTTACTCCGGGCTTCTTTAGATTCTTGGGGGGGGGGGGGTCGGGAGGGGGGTGGGTGGGTGCAGTGACATGTGCTCATAGATCTTTACATTTATCTTAATGCACCAAATATACTTCGATGACCCAGTATTTTGAATGTTATGGGTTCGCCTTCATGCACACATTTGATATAGTCATCGCATCATGCATGACGTCGAAACTATTCTGAGCATAATGAGTCACTGCCACATACACTTAATTACATTTGAAATGACTTGTGAAAATGGATAGACATTATCATGATTATATATGACTGGTACCCGTTAAAATGTCATGACGCAGCAATCATTTCGTTGTCTGTCCTGTAGGAGGACTTCCACGCGCATGCGGATACAGAGCGTGTCCAGCCGATAATTCCAAAACCGACCCCGCTAGATGGCGGTCAGTTTGATGGAAATACCACATATGAACAGGAGTTCAAGTCGAAACCGATCTCCCCACCGCGTAAGTGACAGTCTATAGTCTAACCTGCGTAGGCCGTTAACTTTTCTGTATGTTTCCATGGTTACGAGGTCAATCGATTTAGTAAAGATGTTATACGGTGGTGAAGCACACAATGTTTTGTACGATGCAAAACTTTTTTATTGCTAGGTCAGTGAAAATAAATTCAAGCCATTTAGGGGCAACACTCGGGCTATCTCGTAACTCGTAGGTAATCCGTGTTGAATATTTCATTAAAACATCTTGTCCGAGATGTCGGTCAATTAGAAAAGTTGAAGGGCCATGTAGCGATTGCTAACCTGGGACGCTGTGCTCTATACATTAGTAATGCTTGTAACTAAGTGAAATGTATGGATGATGATATTTATACTCTACAACGTCTCTCTCTCTCTCTCTCTCTCTCTCTCTCTCTCTCTCTCTCTCTCTCTCTCTCTCTCTCATCATGCTATTAGGATTACAAATGTTAACTAGGTGGCTAATTACTACACTGACTTCCTCTGGTAGTGCTCCACATCTACATCATAAATTACGTTTTTTTAAAAGCAGCCGCCATTCTGTGTACGCTATGCATGCCGGGCTTTTTAAACCATACCTGGGGAAAAAACGCGCCATGTGGCGTACCTGCAACAGATCAAATAGTGTGCGCATGCGCGGTGTGCTGAGTCATATAACTGACATATAATACCGCACATACCACGGCCGGTTTAAATCGATATATTCGTGATAAGTAAGTAGCATTTGCTGGCCTGCATATATAAGCAATGTACTCTGGAGTCACACAGACGGTGTTTGAAAAAAAACATCAAAAACGCACCTCTTATTTGAAGGTCTATTTCATCCAAAATCGTCAAAATACAAGTCGAAATAATTTCATTCTGATTCCCTACAGTACTTGACAATGATATCAGAGCGAGTAAAATTGGTAAACCCGATTTTAATTGATCGGTCCCCGCCAACTTATTATTGACGGGACGTGATTAATAGACCCTGTATGGCACGTAGTACACGCAAAGCTGCAATATTGGGCAATGTTTAGGCGATTATAATTTCATAAGACATGTGTAACTTTCAACCCGTTCGCTTCTGGTTCGCATATATTTGTATATAAGTGTGGTGGCTGTTTTTTCAAGGCGCCAATAGCGATAAACTTTTTATACCAAGAATCACAGTCGTGTCACTGCAGCTCCTAGTCATACGGAATCACCGAAAATACATCTTCAAGTTTACTTCGTGGGAATAATTTGCATACCTCTATTTAGAATCAGACACTCAAGTGCAATTCCATTGTAATGCCATGATAAAATATATTTGTCTGTTGTCACAGCCATTACAATGTGAACCCTGAATATTACTTCATGTACTAGATGAGTTATTGCTACGTCTGTCCTGCTCGGTTTTCCATAGCACCGCGCAGTCGCCCTCAGTACGTAGCGCCGTCCCAGAAGTTCCGCGGGGAAACGACGACGCGTGAATCTTATCAGCGATACTCGGATGCCCATCGCGAGCAAAGTTTCAAACCTCCTACGCGCTACCAGCCCTGTCCCACCAAGTTCGACGACGCTACAACCAGCTCGAGTGCTTATCGCGAATGGACCGTGAACAAGCCAGAGAAACCAGCTTGGGGCCTTCAAAAAGTCTACTCAGCACCCACCGAGCCACTCGATGGCCACAGCTCATATCAGGTGAGAGGGAGGGACAGAGTATGTAGTAGATGGGAGTAAGGGAGGGACAGAGAACGTAGTAGGCGGGAGGAAGGGAGGGACAGAGAATGTAGTAGGTGGGAGGGAGGGACAGAGAATGTAGTAGGTGGGAGGGAGGGAGGGACAGAGAATGTAGTAGGTGGGAGGGAGGGAGGGGACAGAGAATGTAGGTGGGAGGGAGGGAGGAACAGAGAATGTAGTAGGAGGGAGAGGGAGAGTACAGAGAAATAGGTAGTATGGTAGGGGAGGGAGGGAGGGACAGAGAATGTAGTAGGTGGGAGGGAGGGACAGAGAATGTAGTAGGTGGGAGGGAGGGACAGAGAATGTAGTAGTGGGAGGAGGGACAGAGGAGTAGGTGGGGGAGGGACAGAGAATGTAGAGGTGGGAGGGAGGACAGAGAATGTGTAGTAGTGGGAGGGAGGGACAGAGAATGTAGTAGTAGTAGGTGGGAGGGGAGGGACAGAGAATGTAGTAGGTGGGAGGGAGGGAGGGAGGGAGGGAGGGACAGTGAATGTAGTAGGTGGGAGGGAGGGAGGGACAGAGAATGTAGTAGGTGGGAGGAGAGGGACACAGAATGTAGTAGGTGGGAGGGAGGGACACAGAATGTAGTAGGTGGAAGGGAGGGACAGAGAATATAGTAGGTGGTAGGGAGGGACAGATAATGTAGTAGGTGGGAGGGAGGGAAGGAGGGAGGGACAGATAACGCATCAGATGAAAGGAGGGGCAGAGAATGTAGTAGGTGACAGGGAGGGAGGGACAGAGAATGTGGGAGGGAGGGACAGAGAATGTAGTAGGTGGGAGGGAGGGACAGAGAATGTAGTAGGTGGGAGGGAGGGACAGAGAATGTAGTAGGTGGGAGGGAGGGAGGGACAGAGAATGTAGTAGGTGGGAGGGAGGGACAGAGAATGTAGTAGGTGGGAGGGAGGGACAGAGAATGTAGTAGGTGGGAGGGAGGGACAGAGAATGTAGTAGGTGGGAGGGAGGGACAGAGAATGTAGTAGGTGGGAGGGGACAGAGAATGTAGTAGGTGGGAGGGACAGAGGCAGTGAGTAGGTAGTAGATGGGAGGGACAGGGAGGGAGTGTAGTAGATGGGAGGGGGACAGAGAATGTAGTAGGTGGGAGGGAGGGACAGAGAATGTAGTAGGTGGGAGGGAGGGACAGAGAATGTAGTAGGTGGGAGGGAGGGACAGAAAATGTAGTAGGTGGTAGGGAGGGATAGAGGGAGGGACAGATAACGCATAAGATGGAGGGACAGAGAATGTAGTAGGTGACAGGGAGGGAGGGACAGATAATGTGAGAGGGAGGGACAGAGAATGTATATGTGGGAGGGAGGGACAGAGAATGTAGTAGGTGGGAGGGAGGGACAGAATGTAGTAGGTGGGAGGGAGAGACAGAGAATGTAGTAGGTGGGAGGGAGGGGCTAAGAATGTAGTAGGTGGTAGGGAGGGTAGGATGGAGGGACAGAAAATGTAGTAGGTGGTAGGGAGGGACAGAGAATGTAGTAGATGGGAGGGACAGAGAATGTAGTAGGTGGGAGGGAGGGACAGAAAATGTAGTTGGTAGGAGAGAGGAACAGAGAATGTAGTTGATGGGAGGGAGGGTCAGAGCATGTAGTAGGAGGGAGGGAGGATACTCTCACGTATCAGGTGGGAGAAAGGGAACATAGACCGTGTCATATAAGCAGCGATGTTCTACACCGGTGTCACAATGGTTAAGTTCAATCTGCAAACAATGACGGTTTATTTGTCCAGGAGGAGTTTCAGCGTCCAAACAACGCCGAAAGAGCTGAGTTACAGAAACCTCGTCATAACGGTCTCCAGTTAGCCCCGGCTGATGATCATATTGACCCTGATCGAACCCTGTACCAGCAGGAATTCGAGGCTTACCCTGACGCCAGTCCTCCCAAATCGTTCCAGGTGATGAGACGCTATGAGGCGCCCGAGGAAAGAATGGAACAAGAGAGCGCGTACCAAGCAGAGTACAGAGGTACACTACTCTCTATAATACACGAGAATCAAGCATGCTTGAAACATGTATTCTCTTTTGATCATGGTTTAGTCTCCTTCGATGAAATATGTAACGATCTTGCTGTTCACCCCAATGTGCGAATCCTCCATATTGTTTCATTTCATTGAAGGTCTGATATTTATAATTAGCGTCACGAATGAAATACCTGTTATTGGCACCCAGGTCGCACCACATCGCGGGCACAGCCGTGCATACCTGTACAGAACCGGCCTCAGGGAGCCGACGAGCACATGCACTTCAATACGACGTACCGAGGCACCTATTCTGGTAGCAAACTCGAAAGACTCCCCATCCACGTGTTGCCTCCGGCAGGAAAGCCGTCTGTCCACAGTAACAGATCCGAACGTTCCATGCAGAACGCGAATCGATCCAACAACGCCAACATTCTACAGGTTGAGCTTCCGGTCAGGAAGATCATACCACAATATGTAGCCGCCGGCGTGCCATCAGACCGGATGTCCCGATCCACTTCCATGCAGATGAATGGCGGATCAGGTGACCTTTATGACAAATCTTCTCGATCAAAATCTGTAGACCCTAAAAGATTTTTGCAAACTCAACAGCAACAACGTGGAGAGAGACGCGACACGAGCGCCCCCAGGAGGACTTCACGTCGTCAGCCGTCCGCCTCGCCACCAAGGCAGAAGGGAAGCAGTGTACCAGTGCCCATCCGGGCAGGACGAGCTCGTGCTCGCATGGAACCAGCGAGTGAAGTCAGCTCCACCACGGATACCATGACTCATGACAGGTCCGAGAGAGCGGTGAAATTCGCCGATGATTCGGTTGATGCGAGGGTGGATTACGTTACAACTGACGTGAGTACGACGTACACGACTGACCTCGACTACGCCACGGCTGCCAGCAGTATTACTAGTGCTGATGGTTATACGCCAACTCATGACTCCAATGGTCCGGCATACACCCAAGACCCAGCACCCGCCAGCCAGACGAGCGAGCCTTATGGCGGAGATGGCGGCTTCCATGACGCAGGAAGCATGTCCAATGCCAGCGAGCTAATGCAACCCGCCAGGGAAGAAATAGAGTCGTACTAATCCAAATCCTACAATGTGACGTCCGGTGCATGCATAAACAATCAAGATCAATAATTGTGCAAACTTCGATCTATCAGACGTCTTTGTGCGGTATGACGCTACTGTGAGACGCACATAAGAAACAACGTGGTTTGTTTGATGATTATTCATGTGTAAACATTTCTATCTATTCGTTAGTGTGTGTTGCTATTGCTCAATATTGGCATTTTTTTCCTGTTTGTTACTAATCTTTTTCATATTAGTGTGGTTGCTGGGCTATCCACTAGGAACGTTCTCTATTTATATACTCTATTTTTCACATTCGTTAAATGATACCAGATCCAATAAAGTGTTGTCTAAAGCTAGTCAGATTTTTACTTTTCTAAACGAAACCCTAGATCAAAGGTAATTATGTTAATTGAAGGACACCAAAATGTGTATACACAAATCACAAACTGATCGCTTCTACTCGCTCTTCCCAGATAATGCGTGACCCCATACCCGCGCTAAACGGGGTAGACCACCCCATGTATTGCACATAATATATTAAGATTAATATACCATTGAGATTTGTGTTTGTTTTAAATAATAGAAGTTTTAAGTGGTTGGAAGACATTCACTGAATACCATGTGCGACTGAGTGTAGCTTAGTGAAAGCCTCATTGGGTGTGTACCTTATGACATGCCATCAAGGCGAGGAATCGCTACATGGAATCAGCACAAACCCAAAAGACACTCGACCTGATGAAGGGTGAAGAGAAACTGGTCAATAAAGGCATCAGTTGGCTATCACTATAATAATTTCCCTTATATCCGAAATACACCCCAATTAAACACAGAAATATATCACCAATTACCCTATTTGATCCAAGCGTATACTGTTCTAGACTGGCATATGGCGTGATTGATATCTGATATAGCAAGTTCACCTTTTTGGTATTAGGGAACAACTCCATCTTTACACACAATCGTCTACAATACCCAAGAACCAACTTCACAAGAATATAGTCGTGCCTATTTTCATGCCACCTCATTATTCATATTCTTTACCGGGAATAGGCCGCTCTTAATGAAGATGACAAGAATTACAATAAATATAAATTTGCTGTGGACAATTTCACTTACGCGACGAATGTCAATACTAAACATCATGAGTCAATTTTTAATCTCTTTAAGTTGATGCATTATCACACACCCCTTTGTTGATCCATTCTCACACCCACTTTGTTGATGCATTGTCACACCCCCTTTGTTGATCCATTATCACACCCCCTTTGTTGATCCATTATCACACCCCCTTTGTTGATCCATTATCACACCCCCTTTGTTGATCCATTATCACACCCCCTTTGTTGATCCATTATCATACCCCTTTGTTGATCCATTATCACACCTCCTTTATTGATCCATTATCATACCCCCTTTGTTGATCATTATCACACCCCCTTTGTTTTGTTGATCCATCATCACCCCCTTTGTTGATCCATTATCACACCCCCTTATTGATCCATTATCATACCCCCTTTGTTGATCCATTATCACACCCCCTTTGTTGATCCATTATCATACCCCCTTTATCACACCCCCTTATTGATCCATTATCATACCCCCTTTGTTGATGCATTATGCATCCCCTTTGTTGATCCATCATCACATCTCCTTTGTTGATCCATTATCACACCCCCTTTGTTGATCCATTATCACACCTCCTTTATTGATCCATTATCATACCCCCTTTGTTGATCCATTATCACACCTCCTTTGTTGATCCATGATCACATCACCTTTGTTGATGCATTATTGCATCTCCTAAGTTGATGCATTATCAAATCTACTAAGTTGATGCATTATACTCCCGAAAGAGGCGCAAATTACCTATCATTCATAGATATTTGATCGTTTAGCCAGACTGGACAGAGACAAGTTAACGTAAGTTAACAACATCAACAAAAACTACCCGTGCAACATTTGACACCATCTTTATCCTCATACATGTCCAAGAAGCGTTCTTCTTTGACAAAATGCAACTGCTGAACGAAGTAGGAACTTTATCCACGCGAGTTTGTGCAATTACTAAATCAAGGACTGACACACAATGTAAGTTTGTTAGCCCCATCTTCTTTTATTTATTTGTGCCTAAGTTACCTCTCACCCATATGTAAGAAATCCCTCAACACTCACAAATGCACCACGTAGAAACAAAGGATGAAGTAGAAGTGACTGGTAATAATATATACAACAAGACGAATAAATAATAAATGGAATAAATGTGATGTATGAATAAGCCTTTCTTCAGATAATATCCCAATAAATAGCCTTTTATCAGTTATATTTCCCCAGAGTATGCATTGAAACAATAAATTTACCCAACGAAGCGTTAAGCATGTGCTTCCACCAAAGTACATCCGTTGTATGTCAACGAATCACGGACGATGTAACAAAGTTTAGAAGCTAAGCGATGGTAAATCAAGAAATCTCTGTGTAACTAGTAAAAAAAGTTTTATTGCTCTCTCCTCGCAAGTAATTGCACAGAAAAACTACCACTCAAAGGACAAAACAGACAGCCCATAGACCCGAGGAAACTTAAACCAACGAAGACAATAATCAGATTGATAGACGTTGTCATCGCCCAACACACAGCAAGATTTCGTTCATTACAGACGAATGTACAATAATTGAACAACCACATGGCATCAATGATTAATACGCATTAACAATGTCTAAATAAGCGATGAGAAATGCTTTGAAATAGAGACGCTGCCGCATCTCTCCAACACCGAGGCCTTACTCCCACACACACTCCCTGATACTAAAGTAGAGCTAATGCAACGCATTACAGAAGACGGTTGGTTCTTACTCAAGACATTACAAGTGCCACTAGTGTTACTATTAATAAACTGGAGGCCAGTCGCTGAGCACCCGACTCACCGTCCGTCACGGTGTTAGCCGACTCCTTCACCGTGTCTGAAAGCATTAGGATCTTTCATGAAACATCAATTATTTAGGATTAGGTCAAATCATAATTCATAAAGAATTTGTCCATATCATAAAGCACTAGGTCAATTCATAAAGCACTAGGTCAATTCATAAAGCACATGGTGAATCCATAGGTCGATTAAGAACAAGCTGCTCACAAAGTAACATTAATAGTAATAATATCGAATTGGGACCGATTATCATACTTTTTTAAGCAGTTGTTGTTACAATCAATACAACTGTAATACTTTATGGCAATATATATAGTTGTATGACGAACTTAGCTATTTCGAACAATGACCACCATCTAACAGATTGGAATCCACAATATCATAACCTCTGTCTCACCAGCGCTGACTCCTTTGGGCTGTTTGGAGGGTATTTGTGGTGCTGGGGGCAATGTACGCGCAGGATAGGGGGTGGGTTCCGTGTACTCTGTGCAGGACGCCGCGTCAGCTGGTACCGGGCACTGCTTGTCTGGGTTTGAGGATGACGTCACACCTGGAACACAACAAAATGCACAATAACTGACGTCACTTCCGTGCTCTTAAGAGAGTCATTTGAGTTGCTACCGTCGTTACACATTACTATAACTACAAGGCTATCAATTAACGCCATCATTGCAAAACAATAATATGACTTATACGTCATAGTAAAGCTGTGAGTAAATAAATGCAAATTAATGACCGCCCACCCACAGAAGGAGAGACACGCACCTTCTGGGTATCGAGGGCTTAGTCCGCATGCTTTAGCGATCTCAGCTAGTTGTTCTGGCTCATACGTGCCCTCGTCCGGGCGGTAGCTCTCGTCCGGCTCAGAGTAGGAGAGAGTGATGATATAGTCTTTACCTTGCTCTAGAGTGGTAGAGAAACACCAGCCGCCCACCATTCCTACAGCATCACATCCAAAGGCAAACATCAACAACCAGCCATGACATACACAACAAGACCTGACATAACCCGGCGTAACGAATGACGCTACACGTGACCCAACTATGGGTAACCCGAGAAAAAACTACCGCGAGTCATTGTTAGTGTTAGGGGATGCCAGGATTCCTGTCTGTATGAGAATAAAATAAGAGTGTATGCGTGGTCGAATATGCCACAGCCAATGTGAACGAGCACACGGTGCTGTGTGGTCCACATACTCAAGAGTAGCAGACAACTGTGGTTGTTTGCTTGATACATAGTTATTTCAGCAATGTAATTATTTCTTCAATTAATTAATGAATCAAGTTAGGATTGGATGCTTCTGTTTAATCTTCATTGGGAGTAACCATTACTTGCAATAGTAGTAAATTACCACAAGTAATGATTAGACGGCAGCCTCCAGTCATCATTAATAATGATGACTGGAGCCTGCCAGTCATCGCTGTAATTAGTTAGTTTTGCAAACCGTCTTTGTACAAAACTACAATAGCTGGTAGTAGATAAAGATGTTTGTAGTTGAATAGTAGTAACCACTGACGATGATGTTTATTGCAGGAATTAGCCCTTGCTTTGTGTATTTCTCGCTAGCAGGCAGTCGTTGCGGTGCATGCAGTAAGCCAATGATCAAAATGGCGTTTTCATCTAGAAGATATTGCTTAAGCAGGCATTGTTACCAGTAATTATTGATGATAGTCATTGATGCGGATATTCGGTGATATCTGGAGGTAGTTTTTGCAATTAGACATCGATGCGAATTTTAGACCTAGTTAATAGTCAGCGTCGTATATTGCCCGTGATTGCAGGATGTGAACTTTGCTTATAGTCACTAATGTAAATTGTCAGTCAATGCTGAAAGTATGACCCGCAAATAATCATGGATGCAAATTATCAGACGCTGCTAAAGATGGTCATTCCTTAGATTCATTGATGACGATGTTGGCTGATAAGTCAGGCAATGCAGGGAGAAGTACCCCGCTGGAAGATGCTGCAGAAAGAGGTACCCCGTTGGAAGATGCTGCAACAAGAGGTGTCCCGCTGGATGACGCTGCAGAAAGAGGTACCCCGTTGGAAGATGCTGCAACAAGAGGTGTCCCGCTGGATGACGCTGCAGAAAGAGGTACCCCGTTGGAAGATGCTGCAACAAGAGGTACCCCGCAGGAGGATGCTGCAACAAGAGATACCCCGCAGGAGGATGCTGCAACAAGAGATACCCCGAAGGAGGATGCTGCAACAAGAGATACCCCGAAGGAGGATGCTGCAACAAGAGGTACCCCGCAGGAGGATGCTGCAACAAGAGATACCCCGCAGGAGGATGCTGCAACAAGAGATACCCCGCTGGAGGATTCTGCAGAAAGAGGTACCCCGCAGAAGGATGCTGCAGAAAGAGGTACCCCGCAGGAGGATGCTGCAACAAGAGATACCCCGCAGGAGGATGCTGCAGAAAGAGGTACCCCACAGGAGGATTCTGCAGAAAGAGGTACCCCACAGGAGGATGCTGCAACAAGAGATACCCCGTAGGAGGATGCTGCAGAAAGAGGTACCCAACAGGAGGATTCTGCAGCAAGAGGTACCCCGCTGGAGGATTCTGCAGCTCAAGGTACCCTGTTGGAGGATGCTGCTACAAGAGGTACCCCGCAGATGGAATTTATTTTTTTGTTTGTATCCTGAGCTTGCGCCAGGTGATTCTCGGTCGTCTGTTGGTCTGTTGAGCTAGTTAGGATAACTCCAGTGCCAGTATAGAAAGATAGGAACCAAACTATCTGTTGGTATCACTTTGCAGCTAATCTGGAAATACCAAGGAGAGTGTTGTTGATTCAGCCATTCTCATGTTTATGCTCAGAGTAGATTCTCGACCGATTATGGCGTTACACAGCGGGTCGAAGGTTATTTTCGCACACCACACAGTGGATGGACGCATTAACTGAAACAGCCTGCGATAGAGAATATCACTGACGGGTATTTCATAATTATCTGGCGCATTTAGTTGGGTACAATTAGCATACTGGATAGGTCACAGTATGAGAGAGACTGGCATTTTCTAACGTCTTAAATATCACGACCGTATACTAGCGCTATGATCTGACTCTAACGTCTTGTCCGTGCGCGAGCACCACGACCTCATACACAGCCACGACCTTATGGTAGCGTCACAAATTTACACTTCTGCGCATGCGCAGCGAATTTATACCAGCGCCACATCGTTGTTAAGGCGCCAAAGATGCTATCTGGCGCCACAGTCTCATACACGGGCCACCATCGGATTTATAAACGCCTGGAACTTCCGTAAGCGCATTCTGTAACAGATGATATATAATCCTCAAAGGTCCTGGGTGTAATACTAGCTAGCCAGCCATAAAGGCTGCAGCAGTTTTCATCGTATGGCAACAAGCCAGCGCGGTTTCCAAGTCTTTCCATCTGGTCACTCTAACCATCCGGTCAATACCATCGCCAACACGTGGTCAACGTTCCATCGTACCACCGTACCACCGTACCGCATCACTGCACAAAAAAACGCCATTTCCAGTTGGCTTCTAACTCATTCCACTCATGATACAGTGACGTCACGTGCCACTCGCCATGCCACCCATGACGTTACTCGGTCATTACCCAGAATCCCACCAGTCAAGCTACACAATGCTTCGTCGGACAGGAAGCACAATCCACACTTGGTATTCCGTCCTTTCCTTGTTTCAACCTCTCACCAGGTGCAGACAATGCCGTATGGTTTTCTAAACAGTTATTGTTGTAAGTGGGAGTATATGTTCGGTGTGACATAATGGAAGATATGTTTCAGAATTCCAAAACGTGTGTTGCGCAAGTAATTTATTCGGAGCTTCAACGCAAGTCTGATTCCAGTAAACGCTGACTGGTTTTGGGAAGGGAGGAGGGGGTGAGAGGGGACCATGCGTGTGAGGTGATACCATGCCACCTGTATCCATCAGAAGGTCGACCATGTGTGTGAGGTGATACCATGCCACCTGTATCTATCAGGTGGTCGACCATGCGTGTGAGGGATACCATCGATCTATCATGGTCGACCATGCGTGTGAGGTGATACCATGCCACCTGTATCTATCAGGTGGTCGACCATGCGTGTGAGGTGATACCATGCCACCTGTATCTATCATGGTGACCACGTGTGAGGTGATACCATGCCACCTGTATCCATCAGAAGGTCGACCATGCGTGTGAGGTGATACCATGCCACCTGTATCTATCAGATGGTCGACCATGCGTGTGAGGTGATACCATGCCACCTGTATCCATCAGAAGGTCGACCATGCCACCTGTATCCATCAGAAGGTCGACCATGCGTGTGAGGTGATACCATGCCACCTGTATCTATCAGGTGGTCGACCATGCGTGTGAGGTGATACCATGCCACCTGTATCCATCAGAAGGTCGACCATGCGTGTGAGGTGATACCATGCCACCTGTATCTATCAGATGGTCGACCATGCGCGTACGGAGCTATTCGCTCACCCAAACACCGTATCGGAATGCTCGGCTCTAAGAACAATATAGGTCCTGTACTGGGGCACTCACAGTTCTGAAAATGATATAAACAATAGTTGGTGAGGTATGCTAACCCATCCGGTAGGCAACAAGAGCTCTGTTCCTAAACACCTCCACCAGCTTCATTGGATATATACAGTAAGCCGAGAAGCTACGAGACGCATCCTCTTTGAAGCTAAGAGAAAAAAAACCATTTGTCTGAAAGCACAATAGTTGCGCCGAAAAAAGGATACTGATATTGTAGAAGACTCTAAGATTCTATGAAAGAAAACTCTACAACACATCACACAATAATGTGCAAAACTAAGACTGGAGTACATTCTGCTTAGCTCTACAGTAATTTTTATTTTCTGCGGAAGCTTAATTTGAGATATACCCTCTGAATCGGGTGGTAACTGCATCTATATTTAACAGCCAATAATTCCATTAACACAATAGTAACATCGGAGGGCATATATCATGTGTGACCTAGGGGGAGGGATTTAGCAATGGTTGGGCACAGAAGAACCATGAATCACCGCCCGGATCTCTATTGCCAGAGTGTGAGTTGGTAAGTAAGTGATCAGGTGAATGAGTGAATGAATGAGTGAATGAATGAAAATGAGTGAGTGAGTGAGTGAGTGAGTGAGTGAGTGAGTGAGTGAGTGAGTGAGTGAGTGAGTGAGTGAGTGAGTGAGTGAGTGAGTGAGTGAGTGAGTGAAGGATTGAGTGTGTAAAACCAGCCAGCCTGTACGGCAATGACTCATGTGCTACAGAGGTAGAGATATGTAGCGTTAATGGCAATGTGTGCCTGGGAATGACAGGGACAGCTGTCATCAACGAGGCGGTGGCAGATCTGGGGTTGGCAGCCTGTTGGCATGCTTCATGCACGGCTCGCATTAGCCTGTCAAGCGTCATCAATGCCAGTGTCCACTGATCTTGTGTACAGTGGACGTCGAACCCGGCACGGCACTGACCTCCATTAAGTGGCAGCCTGGGTCGGGTTGTTTATGACATGTCTGGAACTCTGTAAACTTTGACCTTCAACTTTCAAGTCAAAAGACGCCAATGAAACCAATCCAAAGTGCAGAAAAGAACCACAAGTTGTCCTGTTACTTAACTGTACATCCAAACAATTTCCCAGTCTTGCCCGAGATTGATTACATCCATTCCATTATTTCTCTCGCATCATGGATCGGTTCATTTAACTTTTTAATTCAGCATCGGATTTGTGTCAAATGGGTGATGATGCTAGTGACGACACAATCCAAACCCCTGAACACGCTTGTTCACAGATAACACGTGGTCGTTCTCGAAGCGTCATCTTACAACTTGAAACAACGAAAATCGTTATTTTCAAAAACCGCATTCATTTTTAACTTTCGCAGGTTAGAGCCTTTTCCAAACCCTCATCCCTAGGAACCTACCCCCCCCCCCCCCCCCCCCCCCCCCCCCCCCCCCCATCCCATAGATCACCTCCCCCTTGTGAAAAACATGAAGAACAAAATGAGTCGAAATGAGACGTCTGTAGTAATTACCCACCAGTCATACCGGGCACGGCAAATTCATGAATGTTAATTACCATGCCGAACACTAGTGCGGACGGTTTCAAATGAAAGTGGCTCTTTGAGGGGCCATCTCAGACAGCTCCACTTCAAAGAGAGAAGCCACATAAAGTTAAAAAATACGCTTCAGGGCGCACGCGCACGCCAGCGTACCTCCTCCTCACTCGACCAATAATACAACAAAGTAGTAAATCGTCTCCTCCAGTCTGCGTGCGCCGATTTACACCGCACCCACGTGACAAACACTTGCTGCGCGATCCTTTCAAACGTTAAGTCCTTATCAACCCTGATACCAAGGTCAAACTCATCCCGAACGCACAACATTACCTCCAAAATCTTGTTGCACTCGGGTATCAGACAAAACACACCGATTCCAGGAGGTTTATCTGTGGGTAGGAGATTTAACATGGGAAACCATGGATATCAATTCATTTGACTACAGGTATGGAAGCAATAGCAGCGAGGCAGACAAAGAGCAAGGTGAAATGAGAAAAGTGATGGTTAAAGTGGATGTTACGGTACACCAACCAAGGAATAGCATACATCCTGGAACTTACATCGAACACAACATCGAGCTAGGAAATAGGAAATTAGGAGAGATGATTTTGTTAGCATTAACTCATAGAACACCGCGATATAGATAGAATCAGTAGTAAACTCAAAAGGAATCACTTCAGACTAATGAACAGCGCCCTGCTGTCATGTACAAGCCATCACAAAACACAAAGTGATCAGTACGAAGAAAAGGGGCGTGTCTGTGGTAGTAATTATGTACTGTTGAAGCAACAAAAAACTCACGCTATTGAGCACCTGTATCCAGTTCAATTATGCATGCAATCATGTTAATGATAATAAGAGAATAAAATAGCTTGATTCTTAATCGAATACACAACTTTCAAATTTTTCATATTTGAATCCCAACTAATGTATAACAACCGCTTCATGAAGTGGACTGTGGGACTCAAGTTGTAACGACAAGCGATATGGTCTGAACTAAGTGAGAGCTATAGTTACCAAGCGGGAGTTGCAGTTACCAAGCAGGAGCTGTAATTACCAAGCAGGAGCTGTAGTAACCAAGTGGGAGCTGTAGTTACCAAGTGGGGGCTGTAGTTACCCAGTGAGAGCTGTAGTAACCAAGTGGGAGCTGTAGTTACCCAGTGAGAGCTGTAGTTACCCAGTGAGAGCTGTAGTTACCTGCGTGGGAGACGTTAAGGACGTGCTGTTCCACAGTTCCCTTGATAACACAGTACACCTCCATCTCAGCCGTATACACGTCATCCGGCACGCTTGGGTCCGGATACGTGCGTAATACCCGCCCGTAGATGACCGCATCGGCATCGTGAACTCGCTGTACAGGGGTACGGAAGATGTATCCCTCCGGAGAACAGGCGTACACACATGCGATGGACAGGGCTATGAATACGCCGAGGGTAGAAAGAGTTGCCATATTTTGTAATCCTTGATTCCGAGAGTATTTATGTTTTTGATTCCAATGCGGTCGGACAATGCCAAAGAGCCTGACTGAACGACGCTGAACGCCTTGGTCAAGTCGCAGTGAAGTGAGTCGATGCGGGCGTCACCTTCCGACTGAATAGCAACCAAGTCGCTCCCGCTTGCTTAAATACAAGAGAGGCAAGAGGCATGGCTGCCCAAGTCTGTGAACCGCTTCATGGAATCCGGGAGTCTTGTTGGTTGGGTCCGAAGTGTGGGTGTGGGGCGGGGCGAATGTGTAGCCGACGTTGGTGAAGGGGAACATTGGGGTTACAAGACTAGGGAGGTAAGGTGTCAAATTGGTACTTTCTCAGGAAGGGGAAGCGATTTCGGAGTGGTTAAAAAGGCAGGATGGCAGTTCAAGATGGACTCTCGATGGAATGTGGTGACGCGACACCATGCATTCTTTCTAACGATACCGAATGACAAACAGGTGCATGACCTCTTCCATTAGGTCATAGTAATAGTCAAATAGTTCATAATGGCAGTGGCACTAAAACCAGGTGTTTCCATGCACAACTTACATTTTCCAGTTTATCATATTTTTTTTCTCACAGCACGATATCGTAAACACGATAGTAAATCCGGCGTAGAATGACATGACATGCGCTGTAACGACTTGCGAAAAGTCAAGATAGACATAAGAAAAACTGAAATCCGTGAGCTGCGAAAAGAATGCATGAGTTGAGGCTTTATTGTTGGGCGCTCGGATTTCAGTAATAGGTTTCCGAGCGTGGGCGTTACCCACATGCAGCCTTCTCGCCAGAGCTATGAAGCATGGCATGAAGATTCGTGCGTCTGTCGATGTGACTGACTGCAAAACATTTCAATTACCTTTCATATTCCGACGAGTTTTTATAATAGTATGCTGGGATTTTTACCATGCAGTTTTAAGATTAAAACCGAGAAGATGTGTGGTCTGTTTGCTTGCAAAATGTCTCTTATTGTGACTGTTAGAACGCGACTGTCGGCCGACCATTGTGCCCCTGTCGACCGGTCTGGAGTCGCTCAAGACGCTACAGTAATAAATAACACCACATTAAACAATGGAGAAACGCAATTACGGCTAACACTATATACTGAGTGCAATAAGACATTCGGCGTCTACCTGGAGGCTGTGTCCTAGAGCGCCAATCAGGCAGATGAATTGTGACGTCATCGTGGTTATTAATGCCGCATATTTTTTCTCATCTTGATTAGTTTTTCATCTGTCCGCCTGCGCCAATAGCGTGTCCTGTTACAATAACAAGCTATCCCTGGAATCACGAACAACATAATGGGTCTGACTAACAGCGTAGGGGTGGAATTCTCAGCCTATTACAGAACACTGGAGGATTTCTGTATTTAGTGACGTCGTATGTAATATAGCGATTCTGCAGCCCAAATTATGTGTAAAATTGCGTATTCAAGTGTTTTTCATTTTTTTGCTTTGAAGCTCTTTTCCCTCTATGATGTGTTGATATCATGCGACTCTCCGAACGTTATAGATACACGTTTTGTATGTTCGCGAATAATACTCAATTGATCTAAACTCTCACACGCCAAGCTGTGCCAATCGGCACGTCAATGGACGATCGCATGGTTTATGATTGCTTACGAGCAGTGTGGGAATGGAAAGTAACAAAATGCTTGTAGGAAGTGTTACGCATTTGACTTCCAAGAATCACATTTTACATGGGACTATCGCACGCCTGAGCATTTGAAAAACCGCTAAAAACATGTGTTCCGCACAGGCGCTGTCATTTCCCTGTGACCGAGTCACACCACAGTCTAACCAATGTCGTCTGCTTACATGTGGTCTGGTTTGTGGCGAGAACGGAGAACGTAGGCTTCTGCTGCGGTGAAGTTGCTGTGGTTGTGTGGCGAAGATCATGCAGAACTACCGCGAAACAGCCATAGACAAATTGGTTACCATAGGAACATAGCCTTATTTTGAATGTATGAGAATTTTCTCGTTCATAGTTAGCCAATCATCGTTATAACGTTCTTCTGTACTGCGTCAGTTACCACATACTTTTCGACGGAACACAAATTCAAAGATTGACATCTGCACAGAGGAAGGAGCTTCTGAGAACCATTTACCATTTCTCTTAACGACAAATACAACATAGGTAATAAACGTCGACTTCCCTTATAATTGTAAACAAAATCAAACTAATTAGGACTGAACCGGCTTTAATTCAGTAATGGCGTCTAGTGGTTATTGTTTTGCAAGCTCCGGGATCGACTCAATAATAACACAACTACTCATTGCTCATAACAACATTGTAAAACATTGATTATAGTAATTAATAAATAATTAAAAGCTGAATTGTTTACCAACTGCTCTTGCAATGAACACACTAGGTGTGTCATAACGATCTTTTATTCATTAAGCATGATCCGTTTGTCAGTCCGTAATATGGATGTTTTCAATCCAAGTTGGAAAAGAATGTGCGAGACCTTTAAGGCTCTGACAGAATTTGCTGTTTTCGTAAATTAGCTACTGAACTTTATGAACGAACTCGTGTAGTGGACAACGCATAAAGCGACTTTCTGGAAGCTGTAACCGGCATTCAGACTTATGGGTTCATAGGCGGTTAAAGAAAAGCATACTGACCATAAAGGGACGTTGTATTACGAAAAATTAACCAAAAACCAATAGAAGTATTATCAATCATAGGCCACGATAATGGCAGGTACTTTCACTTTCGATTTGATAAACGGAACAGACGGGAACTGAAGCGATTCCGCAATTTTATCCGTACTGATCCCTATTAATAAGTCCCTAGAATGCTACGCGCAGTGGAATTCCACAATATGAGTGGATTTCCATTCGCATTAATATGATTGTCCTTAAACGATTTGATTGCGGTTCTTCTACAGGTGTGATTAAACATCTCCAAACAGACTTGACATTGCAGTAGGTCTAAATCTACACCCACCGTATTGTGCTTCACCTTCTCAACAGAAGGCATGACTGACACCTCATGGCGCATAATATCTATCTTCACCAGCAAGAATATCTTACATCAATAAGGGAAGCTAGTATAAGCTGGCCCTTGATTCTTTGGTATCATTCTGAATGATAACTGCATTTAGCTTGTTTCATTCTCTTCATGAACACTCATTTCCCCAATCTTCTTGCATGAAGGATCACTGAGGCGGGTGGAGCTGATTCCTCACACAGTACATGTGTTGCTGTCTGGAGGGGAGTCAAGGCAGACATTAGCACTACAGATGAAGACTTGTTAACGCCCATCAACATCGTGACATCTGTCTCTCTTCCACAAGTCATAATAGCATATACTGCAGACTGCTGTTCCAGGAACCGTATGAAAAATTCATGAGATAAAAATCTACCTAGCTGTGACACCTATGGTGAGTTTGTGTTCAACTAGTGTTGGAATAGTTTTGTTGAAGCTGAGATGCTCCTATGAAAAATGCACTTTGCACAGCAAGCTAAATTAAGAGTTCGGGCGAAACAGCCAAACTGTAATTCTGTGCTGAATTTTCTTCCTGCCAAGGTTTATGATATGCGTTACCATTGATTGACAAGAGGTGGGGATTTCTGGACTCCCCATTCTTGTACAGACTCTTTCAGCACCTCTGTTATTTTCATCTCTGTGCGGCTCTCCTTAATAGCTCTAGTCTGTAAGTAGAAAGGAAACTTTCCATTCTAAATCATTATGGCTGCTGGCAATTGTGACATGGGTTTCAGTTGCCGAAAGAAGACTTTCGACAGTTGGAAGCACTATCGGTGATAGTGATCAATGTCACAGATCGCAATCAATTTGCTATGCGGACATTCGCATCACAACATATCGATGATTTTATCAATCGTTACAACCCTAATACATACAGAAGTTATCAGATACAGCTAGAGTGCGGTGAAGTCCGGTAGATGTCTCGAAAACAACCAAGGAAATCCCCCTAGGTAGTATTATACATTTGCATAATTCCTATCAGGATAAATTAAAAATATATATGGAGCGATTCGTCCAGGTCACGGCGCATGCATCATATTCCTTTGGGGTTCCCGGCTGTATTTGATTCTCTGTAACCGACAACGCCTACAAAACGGAGCTGTTCGAATACCTCATAGTAAAGGTAACTGATATCCACACAGAAAACATAATCATTGTTGTAAAAGGCACAGACGCCATCAGTAACCACCATCAGATCATACTTACACAGCATTGTTCCTTCAAGTTATGAGGAACGCGACACGAGAGCCCACCTTTATACCAGTCATGCTTTAAAGGAGGACATCAAAACTATCATCGTTAAAGCCAATGACACCTGTTTAGTTCATTGCTATTTGCACATTCCACAACCTGCAAGAGCTTGGCCATCAGAAAATGGGGCTTGCTATCGGCCGAAGACGCTACCTTAATGTGATACGAAAGTGTGCTGCATTCGACGTTCGTCAGTTATTTTGTTTAGTTTGTACTATAGCTACTTGCTTGGGGGCGCTACCGCTCTGCTCGTGTTTGAACGAAGACTGCGCGGGCTTGGCACGTTGTCCAATTCGCCGTATAATTTTTCCTAGTGTGCTCGGGGAACTACAGCTGACTACGGTTTTTTTAACCCTTTGGTCCATATACACGATTGGTGGAAAAATAAATACAGGTTGTTTTCACATCTCAAGTGTATTTCTTTGGAATCAGGATCGGGTTCGCTAACTGTAATCCCATGGGGCCAATCCGTGCGAAAGCCAGTAAAGAAAGCTTGAAGTTCTCCTGAACTTTTCCCCTTAGAGATCAGCGGAATGCAATTCTTCCACGATTCTATTGGTGGTGAAATCACCTTAGCGTTCCGAAGAAAGGGATGGAAATCTCCTTGGCAGATATGGGAAATGTATTCCGAAGACGCCGCTAATCATAGCGGCCTGTTGTGGGTCGACTAACCATGCTGCTATCGCCAAATTCGTCGCAACTTGGTTACGCTGTTAACCACTATCCCGACTGCTCTAGCCTTTTAATCAACCTACAAAATGTAGTTTAAATGGAACAGGCGATTATAGCCCACCTCAGCGAACCACGTTTCTAACACCGAATTCCTAAAATGGTATTGATGCCTAGTTGCTCTTGCCATGTGCCAACTGTATCCATCCATGAGGTATTTGACGAAAGTTGAGAGTAATCCACGCTTTCTTAGTATTTGAAGCAGTTCGTAATAACTGATTCTGTCGAAAGCTTTAGATGCACAGGGATTTGCATTGGCCTGCCGGCCGCTATCTGCTATGTATACATAGATGGAGTAGACAGTAGCAGATATTTGTTCTTCTGTTAACTTATTGCTTTTCTATATCCATCTGGACTGAAGTATTGAGATTTGTTGAAGGTAACTTTCTAAAAATCAAATCCGCTATTTTACTGAGGTTAGCAGTGGGTGTGGCTTAATTCACACTACAGTACCGAACTGAGGAGGTAATGCTTAATGACGCAAGCCTCCAACCACGTTAGATCATACGTCTGACCTTCTAGAAATTGTCAATATATGCTTAGGGAAGATTGCCTACACCTGTACAAGTAACTCTGCCTGTTGAAACGTACATTCACTATATGGAAAGCTATGTCAGCTAAATTTACTACGACCATAATCACGCTTGGATATAATGCAACTGGTCTTTCAGTGCCGATGACAATTACGACAACCAAGGACAGCCATGTATGACTCAAAGTAGATCCATGGTGATACTATTGCACAATTCAACAGCCTCAATAAAATAGCGGATTTGGTTTAAGATAAATTCGACAACTAGAGGCAAGATTTTCTGAAATGCCAATGCAGCCATCTGTATTATAGTGATTCTATAAGTTTGTCAGTCTGTTACCGTAACGCCGCAAACACGGCGAATCCTAGCGCAATTTTTTTAGGAAAGCTCGGTGCTGTTACAAACTCCAGTCTGTATGGAAAACACTCATTTATGGCTAAGTACCGTCGATGTTTACTGTCGAGCTATGTCAAATGTTGTGATTAGCCCCTTGAACCACGAACGGGAGCTGCTGCTGTGCTCCCTGAAAACCAGATATTGGTCTGCTGCCGTGTTGGGCGAGCTGTTGCCGTGTTGGGCGAGTTGTTGCCATATTGAGCGAGTTGTTGCCGTGATGGGCGAGTTGTGATGGCCGCAGTTTAAAACCATTGATCCAGTGTTAGAAATTCGATCGCATCAGCTTCAAAAACAAACTCGGTGACGCCCACTATTTCGTTTGATTGTCTGTGTAACATAAAATTGCCTTTAAGGAAGTGAAATAAATAACATGTCAGTTGTAGATGTTTGTTTAATTTCCAAGTTAAAATCCATTTATAGATTTGAACAACAAATCCAAAATTAGAACAACACATTAGCTATCTGATATGCGCGTCTGCTGCAGAGGGGTCATCCGGTTGTCAGGTTCACTGGTGACAGCCATTAGTATGCAGGTATGGCAAATCTTGAGTATGCCTAGAACACTGCACAGGTGCTTGATGACATGGTGCAGGTGTATAGCACTTTCACAGCAGTTCAGGTGCTAAACAATAGCACTGCATGTGCTTTCTAACATGGTCCATGTGTTCATCACCTGTGCAGGTATTCCCATACATTGTTCACATTTATAGCACCTGAGCAACTTGATCTTTCAAAAAGTGCTGCATAAAACCGCCTCAGGTAATACGTTATAACCGCCTCAGGTAATACGTTATACCGAGTCCCTAACAGAGTCAAGGAAGGACTAAAAAAACTGTAGACATGGCTTCTATAACTCACTAAACATAAACAGATGCCCCCGCCTCCGCCAGGGCATCTCCGATATATTGATTACATTGAGCCCAGTCTTATATAACTGTCCTTTAAATGAGATCAAACCTACAGCAATACACTAATGAATACCAGAGCCCTATGAGCCCTTAAACACCAATATACTTCTCTACAAGATTCTTCTTGTGTCAAGCAAAGTTCAAGTACAATCAGCAATAACCAGGTATTCACTGATCTAACTCCACAACAACAATCAGTCATGAAAACAATAACTTAAAGACAAGGGAATACACAACGAACTAGTTTCAAGCACTCATACAGCAAATGTCATGCAAAAATACAACCTTGTCATTGGCACAAGTTCACTTCAAGGTCATCTCTCATCTTGAGGACATCCTAATACTAAGAGGGATGATTAAATCAGGATGGCACAAAATCTCAATGTCAGACTGGTACTCATTCTACTGCACTAAAGACTACCCCATTCCATGGGGGATCAAGTATATCCCTACATACAAGCTGTGTGGTTACACATGAAATAATACATATATCACAGAACAGAGGTAAGAGCAATCTAGTTGAGTATAACACATACAAGATGATGTACTGGCCGTGAGAGCTTGACAACCATCTCAACCAGATCATTTACAATGAGGGTGGGGAGCAGGGTGTTGGTATCCTTATCTGTTAACTGTTCTAGAATCCAACAAGTGCCATACAGCATCAGCAGTCACACAACAACATAGTAACTTGCCCCAAACAAACGATGCCTCGGTCAAGCACTTTAACAACTGTCAACTCGGCTTTATTCATCATCTGTCTCGTCATCTGATGATAACACTGGGGCCCCTGATGAGGCGGGGCTGGGGGACGAGGTAGTCCTGGGGGTGGTTTGTGGAGTGCTGGCCACCATTTGAGCTAAACGACGATAGCGATCCAGCCACTCCGATAACATCTGACGCACCAGCATTGGGGGTTTGGTGATGGTCTGTTTGGCCACAAGAAGACCCGTGTTAAGAGTGTCACAATCCAGCCAGTTCCTGAGAATAGCTTCTTCATGCCCCAGCTACATCATGACAAGAGTACAAATATGCATTCAATATATTCCTTTACCACTAACCAGAACAGGGGAAATGCAACAATTCTTCTGTCATCATTAAAATATCTTAAATACAAATAAACAGCCGTGATATTGAATATGATTTAATCCGCTCAATAGAGACAGAGCACCCAGCCATCTCCACAACACCAACTGGCCACGTCTTACCTCAGCAGCCTCGTGGAAGTGTACAGGGAAGAGCTTGCCCTCACAGTCCATCAGAGGAAGATACACGAATTGGCCCTCCTCATTGTTTTCTATGTTAGCCCGCGCCCCCGCGCCCTCAAACATATCTGTCTCCATGGCTACCAGAGCCGAGAAATGACCGCGAGTGTACCCCAATACGATGGGCGATTTCCAGCAGAAACTCTGTTCCCATAGCAATGGCAAATATACACCTAAAGAACAGATGAAGATGCATAAAGAAGTTATAATTACTATAATAACAGAGAATTTATATAGCGCGCTATCCAAAATATTCATTGTCATTAGCGCCGATTCAATGCTCTAAAGCAATGTCATATCACATCTGTTTACAAAGAAGTGCGTAGAATGAAAATAGATTTTGGTGGAGTTATGGTGTGTCAGGTCTGCAAGAACCACATACTGTGGTACAACACCTTTGACATCATACTACAGTCAAATGTCAATTCATTCTGGTTTACTTATCTATGTAATTAACTAATGTATATCAATTATTTCATAATCCATCATACTTTTAAGTTGTCAAAGACTGGATTACTTCCAGCTTACAACCAATGAGGGTTTGTATACGAGGTTATGCTAGTGCTTTACAATTACAAAACATATATGAGTGTCCCACCTTGGAATTTGGCCAAACTGAGATTCTCCCCGCGGAAACTCTTGACATATTTGATACCATAGACTATGATTGGCCGCCGTAGGATGTGGGCGAGGGCAAACACATGGATCTGTTCCAGGGAAGCTCCTGTTACACACAATCTCATGGGTAGGGACCAGGTATGGTCAGGAAACATTGGCATAGATCAGTAAGGAGAAAATCCCGAGAATAGTTCACATCCTACATTTTTGCCTCGTAATTTTTATAATGAAAATTTACTAGAAGATTACCCTGCCATTAAGAGCACATACTTTGCATAGAAGGTCAGTAAGAAAAGAAAAGAGCCACTTTTACACAGTTATAAGCTGGCCTTTCATAGGACTACAGGGCAGGCATAATTCAATGAGTGTATGGGTGGGGGTAGGGGTAGGCCTATTCACAAAAGCAATTTATGAATCGCAAACTTCTATAGGCCATATTCATGACCACTGCCAGGTGGAGCCACCGCGAGGTGGAACTAACACAGAACAAACAATAAGCACACGGAACTGGTGATCCAACAAAACTGAGTGTCTGTCCCGTGAAATAGATTCCTCTGATTGGTCAATGTGACCAGCCTGTGGTTTCAAGAGGAGACGTTATGCAGAGAAGCAGGTAATCCAATTCTTTTTAAGGATGCCATTGAAATACACCTGTCCTACTGTGAATCCTCAGTGAACATACCTGGCTGACTAGCTATAGAGAGAAGGATGGCCCAGTCTTGTTGCCATTGGCTCTCTTCGAGACTGAAGTGCATCATCTGAGCTTCTGCACTCTCGGTCTCCTTCCATCGAGGGTAGAACCTGGCACACACAGGCCCACTTCCCATCAACACACACAGACACACTTCCCATCAACACACACCAGACACACTTCCCATCAACACACACCAGACACACCTCATATCAGCACACACAGGCACACTTCCCATCAACACACACAGGCACACTTCCCATCAACACACACAGGTACACTTCCCATCAACACACACCAGACACACCTCACATCAGCACACACGGGCACACTTCCCATCAACACACACAGGCACACTTCCCATCAGGCACACTTCCCATCAACACACACAGGCACACTTGCCGTCAACACACACAGGCACACTTGCCATCAACACACACCAGACACACTTCCCATCAACACACACACTAGACACACACAGGCACACTTCCCATCAACACACACAGGCACACTTCCCATCAGGCACACTTCCCATCAACACACACAGGCACACTTGCACCGTCAACACACACAGGCACACTTGCCATCAACACACACCAGACACACTTCCCATCAACACACACAGGCACACTTCCCATCAACACACACAGGCACACTTGCCATCAACACACACAGGCACACTTCCCATCAACACAGACACACCTCACATCAGCACACACAGGCACACTTCCCATCAACACACACAGGCACACTTCCCATCAACACACACAGGTACACTTGCCATCAACACACACAGGCACACTTCCCATCAACACACACAGGCACACTTCCCATCAACACACACAGGCACACTTCCCATCAACACACCAGACACACCTCCCATCAACACACACAGCACACTTCCCATCAACACACACAGGCACACCTCGCACCAACACACACAGGCACACTTCCCATCAACACACACAGGCACACTTCCCATCAACACACACAGGCACACTCCCATCAACACACACACACACTTCCCATCCCATCACACACACACCAGGCACACTTCCCATCAACACACACAGGCACATTTCCCATCAACACACCAGACACACCTCCCATCAACACACACAGCACACTTCCCATCAACACACACAGGCACACCTCGCACCAACACACACAGGCACACTTCCCATCAACACACACAGGCACACTTCCCATCAACACACACCAGACACACCTCCCATCAACACACCAGGCACACTTCCTATCAACACACACCAGGCACACTTCCCATCAACACACACAGGCACACTTCCCATCAACACACACAGGCACACTTCCCATCAACACACCAGACACACCTCCCATCAACACACCAGGCACACTTCCTATCACACACACCAGGCACACTTCCCATCAACACACACAGGCACACTTCCCATCAACACACACAGGCACACTTCTCATCAACACACACCAGGCCAGAGTATAGTGTACAAGGCCCTCAAAACATACATCCACACTCATCACTTATTGTCTCCCGTGAGAAGGTTTGCTATGAGCATGTTGGCAAGTGGAATAAGCTTGGATTTCTACGCAGGATAGACATGGTTGCATGTAATAACATAGGAGTTTAAAAGGACATGGCAATGTACAAGAACTTCCAAATTCCTGTTGTGTACAACAATAATTAATGTAAATATATCAACCATATATAACTTCATTCTCATCCCCTTGCTAGGCGACATTATTGGCTTTAGAAAACCTCATAAGTCTTACATGCATGCTCCCTCATACAGACTATCAGCTAGGGACCGTCTCAAAGTGTTGTCTTTGTCCATGACCCCCCATGAAGCCTGTAGCACCGAGTCGAGTAGACAGTCCCCTGCCGTGCGGTTCCACAGGGCAAAGAGTCGACTGCCATGTCTCTCCACCAGCTCCATATTCCAGTTGATAACAGGTTCTTCCTCCTCCAGCTCTATACACCAAACATAAATACTCAATATGGTGACATCATTCTTTTTGAGATGCTGGGGGGGTTGGGGTGGGGGGGTTGGACGTGTGGAGGACCAGGGAGCAAAAATAGCCGACTTTGAGTATAACCAACAGAGTAACATTCAAGTATGTTGACAATTATTGGGATATCATCTTGAAACAGATAGAGCTATCATCAATGACATCAGATAAAGGTAACACCAGGAAGTGTTAAGTACCTTTTTGTACATCCTGGTCAAGAAGTTCCGCAAACAACTGTTTCTTGAGTGCATTTGGCAAGTCTTCTATTTCTGGAAAAAAAAGATGCACACCTGTTATTTATGATTGAACCAGCACACCTATATTTAACATTCACAATGCCAGAGACATGAAATGAAAAGGAGTGATTCCCATGAATATTCAGATCTCTTATCCAAGTTATGTCATACCAAGTTAAAGGTACCCCATAAAACAGCAACCGAGCAAAACAGTTGCTCCTGCGGATGATACAGGATCATCATGAGCACTCAGATTTGTGTGTTCCAGCAAAATGGATGAAATATGAACCTGCTGGTAAGGCAAAAGTGGCAGTCTGTGTGAGGAAATAGCAGGGGAAGTCTCCTTTATGCTGCCTTGTTGATGATGAGATGTCCCGCAATATGTCGGCAGCTATGTCTGGGGCACAGTGAGGCGGTGAACGTTTCTTACTCTTGCCCACCACGTCTGTGGCTGTGAGCAAGGCAGCTAATGTGTCTTCTCGATGGAACCTGATGGCCAGATGAACCAGAGTGTATCCCAGTTGATAAGCACTGGGCCGGTTGAGTACGATACATTCATCGGCAGTGAGCTGGCGTCCTGGATCACCACCTCCACCAATATACGCCTCCACAGCATGCGTATCACCCTCAACCACACCCTGACATGCATTCAACCACAGCCAGTCAACTTCACGCAGTCTATTGCGGATCTGCCGTAGCTTGGTTCCCCCAGTGTGCACACGCGAGTTGTTGTCCGATGAGAGACGGAGTTCACGTGGGGAGGTGCCCCCTCCAGGCAGAGCTGTAGCCCCCAGCAGGTGCTGCATATCCCTTGTGCCATCAGGCGTCCCCCTTAAACTAGACGGAGGTGAGCGACGCCTGGATGAGGAGGCTGCTGCCCTGCGAGGATCCTCCGAATCAGAACTGGATCCACTGATGGTACCCATGTCTTCTATGTGTGCATGACCACGGGAAACTCCACACAACACACACTTACTGGCACGTGGCCAGTTGTCATAGGTACACACCTTACATGTCCACTTGCCATGCTTGGTGGCAGCAACGACAGCCTTGTTCTTGTCATTGTTGAGAGCTTTAGCTGCTTCAGGAGAGCTGGGGGACGTCCTCGGAGGAGGAGTGTGTCTCGCCAACGAAGACAATGGATTGGAAACTTGACCTGAATTTACATTGATGCTTAAAGGCAATGTAGCAGATGGATTGATGACAGGGACCGCCTTTGGTCTGGGGGTCAAGCACTGTGCACACTTAGTTATCTTCTGCCAGTTGAGGTAGGTGCACATCTGACACGCCCACTTACTGGAGAGGGCGTTGTCGATGGTACTCTGAGAAGAAGTGGGGGAAGGAGAGGAAGTCGGGGTGGTGGGGCTAGCTTGCGGATCAGCTGCCACAGGAGGGCATATCAAAGGTGTTGTGTTGTAGATGTCCTGGTCAAAGGCTGGAGCTTCATCATGTATGAATTGAGGGGGGCGAGGTGCCCGGCACATGGTACATTTTTTAGTTGTGGGCCAGTTCTCAAATGTACAATACTCACAAGACCATTTCTTCCCTCCATTGCCACAAGTGCTCATTATGTGATAGCAAATATTGAATAAAACAGCACTGAATGAAATGCGATGACCGTAGTAGTTTCCTACACAGCGCCCATTTTTATCACTTTTGTCACAATTTGAAACCTGCAACAAGAAAAACTCCTTATTCAGCAGAAAGCAATATTGCAGATTTAGTAATATATAGACTAGTGTCCTAGCCAGGATTTCTAACTGCCTGCTCGAACCTTCCCACTTTAATCACCCCATCCACTCCTTCCCCCTCATCCACTGGAAATGTGTGTTTTGTTGAATTATAATTGGACTGGTCATCACCTGCTTTCTGTCAAAGAGTGAATGCAGCTCTACAACCGGTGCCTCTTTATATCGTTTAAGCTCTGCCTTATCTGAAACGCAACGGCAAGTTTAGTTCATGGAGCTGACATAAAGCGTGAAACATTTTTACTGTCTGCCATGCTATCGCGACGCAGCATGTTAGAACATGTACGCATGCAAAACCGTGTTGGGACGCAACGCTATGTGCCAAAAATATGCTCAGCAGAGCTTTTACAAAATCTTTACAGGATATATCCTGATAGTGACAACCCGGGGCACATCGACTTGCACTTTCACAAGATGCTGTGTGATCGAGTGATGCGCAGTCGAAATGAACAAATAAAAAAATGAGATCTACATGTTGTAAAAAGTTCAACTAAATTAAGTTGAGTGGACTGCCCGCTGTTGGTCTTGAGTGAATTGTGTATACTTCCTAGGCTGTTTTTTTTTACACATCATGGGAGGATGCTAAAGTGTGGCGGGTGGATGGTTTAAAGGTCTTGTGGGGAAATTCCAGCCCTCCCAATTGATTAAATCACCCATTCTATTGGACAGGTGGATGGGACCTTGTTTTCCAAGGAGACGAAGCTGGCCATCACTCCATTAAGCCTCATTAAAAGTAATCCGATTAAACCCCATGCATCATAAAAAGCGTTATCAGAGCAGTATTTATCTTGACCATAGAGGAGCGGCCAGTGTGCTGCGACGCTGTTTGTCATTAAATGTGCTGCTTATATACATTAATTTCTTGTATGCAGCATGGGAGGCAAGGATGGGTGGACGGTCTTGAGAGGGAAATTCAAGCCCATCCAAATCAACGATCACCCATCCAATGGACGGGTGGATGGGTCTCTGGCTAAGACCCTGAGCTAGGTGCTGAACATTTAATTCAATATAGCTCAAACATTCAGTGCACAAGTATCATAGTGATGGGAAATTGACACCGCAGAAAAAGTTCCACGATTTCCAACAGCAAAAATGGGCAAATTATCTGCTGAGGACTAGAAGCCATGTTGGTGTTTTGTTTACTCATCACCACCATTACTGAATGATGATTGGACATTCATATTAACTGGACTATAATTAATTAATGGTGCATAACAATTCATTTATATAAGTTGTAATCTATTTAAACAGCTCATAATTTCAACCATTAACCAGCACCTGCTTTTGTGGACAATATGTGAAAACAAGATGAAGAAAAAGCTAACTGTCGGAGATGGTTAGAGTATGTTTAGCCCTGCAGGGAGTCGTATTAATTTATATTACCGTCCATATTACGGAGCTAGTGTCTATTTAGCCGCGCACGACGGTTATATAAATATATACCAATAAGACGTCGTGCACGGCTAGTGTTTATTGACCCGACTCTCCTAGCTCTTATGAACCAAGTGAAGCTTGCGCTCCCTCTTGAAGAAGGGAGTACCCGATCGACTCTTGGTCTGTTGGGCTAGACTCTCCTGAGTAAGGTGGGATTAAATATTCAATGGACGAACAGTTACTGAAGATGAAAACAACTTCACCAAAGGGTGCATCAGATCGTCGAGTGACGATAAGACTGCACTGAAGAGTCTTGATGCTTATAATATATTACGGAAACGACAAAAGGCTGGTAAATGTAGGTCAGATATCAAGACAACACCAGTCAAAAATCAACCGTCTGTCTTATCAGAAAGACTCGCGTTTACAGTTTGAAATAATGCCAATTCATATTATAACGAACATAACCGAAACATTATTCTTTGAATGAGTAACTATAGTTGACCTGATATCTCAATTGACAAGCAGTGCATGTAAAAAAACACAAAACAATGGCAATTTCGAGTAGCCTAACCTTTCTAAGTTGAAGCTGTCAACAAACAGCTGCCATTATTATTACTCCAAAACGTCATCGGTCATGTGATTTCCTGCGCCTGCGCTTGGGATCAAAAGCGTATCGAAGATTGACCCAATACAGCTTATGTTTGAAAAGCAATACTTAAGCTGAACATGTTGACATTGAATAAATGAAACACACTTCACCATAAGACAATTCAACATAATCTAATTATATGAAAACACACTGATGAAAACACTCATCAATGCGGGATCACGTGCCCTGTTTCTATCACTTAAATTGCAGGAACGCAAACGAAAAGGCCTGGATTGAGCCAAGTTATCCCAGATGCGAGCTGGTATCGAAAAAAACTCAGATAATTCAAGGAAGGCTTTTCGTCCCTGATGATTTTGTCTATAATCAAAGATGTTAAAGACAGATAACATTAAATGACGCCGATGTAGAAGTAGTCGGTGTTTCTATACCATATCGGTTCTTGGATTCAATCTTATTTCTGCCAGTGCGTCATGCTACAAACTATGTAAATTCTTATAAAATGTACATGAAAAATTATCACCACTAGTCTACCACAGCTGTTGTTGTGATGACGAGCAATTCTTTGTACAGATATCAACATCCATAGCAGCTCAGACAGCAAAGATGTTATTTATTTATCTTGCTTCGGCACTTGGTGAATGTCCCAATCATAATGTCCAAAGCCAAACGGCTTAAAGGTGATTATTGATATTAAACCAGACTATGCGTGTGACCTTAGCAGGGAAAGATATTCCTTTACCGATTCAAAGATTTTTTACTCACATAAAAAAATCAAAAACAACGTAAAAGTCAATAAAAGTGGATCAGAACAGAAACATTGCCCAACCCAGAATGGCCACTGACATGAATGAATCCATTCCACTAGCGCTTTTGTGTGACCTGACTCATGCATGCATGCATGAATGATTGTTATTTATAGATGTCTTTTATTAAGAAGAGTTTCGACAAGATGGGTATCAATGCCTATAGTCATAGCAAGCGGTGTTGCAGTTTTTTTGTATATCCTTCATTTTTGTGAAGGACCATTTGTGCCTCCGTTTGAATCTCATTGCAGCGAGAACTGCCCCAGTTTATGTAAATATCAATACATCCACCATCGAGGGCACAAACCTTCTCCTGTCCCCACTCTCCCATTAATTACCAATTTCCGTACAGTGCAGATACAGTCAATCTATTATCTTTTTTTTTTGTGTAATTGGTTTGGCTGAAAATCCAACTGTTTGTTTTATATACATAATTACTTAATTCAACAGCAAACGAATAACTAAAATGTTATAACAAGATGTTCATGATGTTATAACATCTTCCAATCAATATGTAATATTTTTGATAATTGTTATATAGTGGCAATTTCTGGACTCCAGTACCTGGCATTGCAAACATTCCCTTTTCGATTGTTCCAACTTTTTACTATTTGCATGTAAATTTTCCCCTATTTCCAAAATATGTAGTATGCGGCAATATTGCTGACCCTTCAAAATGTTAGACTTGTTGTCTCATTATCTCAGACCTTCCCTAATCTCTTTTCACCAATTCTCTGCTAGTAGTTGGCGTACTGTGGCACGTTCCTCCCTTGTTGGGGTTCGTGACAGGGGTCACATCATTCTCATGCAGGGTGTCTTCAAACGAATCACGGTCCTTGGTGTGAAAGAGCACAGCCCAGCCGGTCTCCTCAAGAAGGTCCTTCAGCCCAAAGTTGTACTTCTGGACGATGACCCATGCCGGCCGCTAAAGGTCAGTCCGGACAGCATGTCTTTCTTCTTGGTTAGGGCCTTTGCGGCCGAGCAGTCATCAATAATTTACAGGATAGCCTCGCCCTAAAACAATGATAGAAAACCCTCAAGTAGTCATGAAACCTCTTCCCCGGATCAACCACGTACACCTATGAATCAGACCACACCCATGGCTACCAAAAACTGAATCAAGAGCGTGATAAGCTTGTTACGTGGCTCAACACGAACAAACCATCTTTGAATGTACAAAAGTCTCATTATGTTATATTTAAACCTGGTCGGCATATTATCACCCAGACGCACCTTTTTGTTATTCCAGCGCCCTCTTGACTTCCCTCGCATATCAACCCTCCATCTCTGCCTATTGTCGTAAAGTCAGCAGGACAAAAAACTGGCCCGCTAAATGTTGTATCATTAAAACCGTATATTTTCGCATTGTACATTATGCCTTTTAAGGTTCCTGGCTCTTACCTGATGAACATGGGCCTCGTTGTAATCGGTCAGTACAGTGATCGCCAGTGCTTTTTATACCAATTACAGGTGTGAACATGTAATGTTTGGTTTAATTAGAAGGATGCTGACCCAGGAGGATTCAATACGGGCGGACGCGGCGTGTTTATGCAACAACATGTCGTTTATACGGTGGTGTTGGTATCGTTGTGAATAAAGATGTCGTGTTCACTAAGAAGTCTTGATATAAATGAGTAAACTGATCAATCCAATACGTTAGCAAACTCAGGACAATGAATAAACGACCGCACATCATCCTCTCCTGGAACAAACACTCTTGTTTGCTCTGACCTACATAGTATTTATAGAACCCAACCGGGTGTTCGGCCTCGTGTTACTGTGATTCGTTATTCTTTAAGAAGATATTTATCTCCACCATAACACAACTCAGTTCAAGGTTAGTTAACTGTTCACCCTAAGAGATTCTATGTTCAACATCGTTTCTACCCAAGATCTCCACCAAGCACAGTTTTTGTCGCTTATATTTAATGATGATTCATACTATTCTGTCAAAAATAACTTCCAGTGACAAATGCGTCCGAGGTTTATTTCAGCACTCAATCTATTGCCTCTTTTCCATTTATTGCTCTAAGTATCGGTTCAATATCGGTGAACAACTAACATTTGTTAACCACGTCACTATCATCACATGGACCCTACCCGTCTGATGACATTGCAGGGAAAAACACTGGCTGAATACAAATAATGCTCTACTCCTGGAGGCTGCAGCTCGGCACCACTTCCTTCGCCCTCAATTTGGATATGCTATTTTGCTTACCTTCCTGTGTCGGCGCAACAAACACCACATAATTACACCAATTTCGATCTTCAAGCAAATGAGGTTATTTTCGTTGGTCAATATGCTGTACAGTGGTAGGCCGTGGAGGCATTTGTCGGGGGGTCGGGTCCAAGTAACTAAGTAATTATCTGACTTGACACGCGGAAGGCCAACCGGAAGCTGACCTGGCTTCAAAACTTGAAGGACATGAGCAATAACCATTTTCATAGTTTGTCTTGTTTATATATCGTGCATTATTTCACCTGGTATTCCTTAATGTTAGTATGCTTCAAGTATAATAAACATAGCTGTATATTTGACATGTCAAACCAAAGAAATGTAGACCTAGCGATGGGTGGACGTCAAGGCGTTTGCAGGCTTCCTGGCAACTGTAGCAAGTGTCCTTACCCAATTGTCATTTAAACGTTTCATTTACACACTTGATATATCCTTCACTGACTTGGTGTTTGATATTACCTTACACAATGTGGTGCAAAGGATGAGAGGAGGGGGGGTGGTCTGAAAGCAGATATGTCCTCTATCATAATAAAGTGAGTTGGGTATTGCCTCATACTACCTCCTGCAGGCCACTATATATATCCAAGCCGCCACGGACGCTCTCTTTCAACAAAGGGCATAGGTTTTTTTTTATTCGTAGCGGAAACGGCACTGACAGGAGTTTTTTTTAGGAGCGACCCCCGGTTTCGCTGCGGTAGCGGGTCGCCCATCGTGTCTTCCATGTTTGTAACATGTGACCATCATGATGACCAATCATAATGCTTTACCCGTCCAGTCCGTGCGCCTAGGGGTTTTCACTAGCTCTTATAAACCAAGTGGAGCTTGCGCTCCCTCTTGAAGAAGGGAGTACCCGATCGACTCTTGGTCTGTTGGGCTAGTTTTCACTAGCTGATACCTCCTGTCATTATAAACCGCGAGCCAATATATTGAGGAGGTGAAGGCACAACCTCACCCTTTGGTGACATTCGATGAACTGACATTCTTATATTCGCATATTCCATCGCTTCTTTTCGATAAAGGCATTAGTTACCACCACCACGGTAGATTCCATTCCAAGATCGTTTGCCACCAGTCTATCAGTCGTCAGTTTGACTTTGATGATGATGGCTCTCTTTTCGCTGGTCGCAAAGAAAAATATATGATTTATTCAATGTTTTGACTCCGATAAATCCAAGTAATTATATTGTCAGGAATGATATTTTAGACATGTCAGAATAAAGGTATTCGGTGCTTTGTAATCCATGCATGCCCGGGTCGACAATTTACTTACTTCAGACACATGTTTAACGTAAATGTACATAATGTGGTGGCATACAATGATGAGCAAATAATGGGACAATAAAACTATCACAGCCCAATTGCTAAAATGAGCTCAGTGCTCAACACACCGAAGGCTCTTATCAAGTTAGATATCGAAATTAGGCGACCTATGATTACAGTATGGCCGATTCAATGCATGACCATCCACTTCTTCCCCAATCATTCTCATCATTTATACAAAGAAAAAAGATATGACGTGAACAACGTCATTTACAACAACCCGTCAGGATTAAGTTGTAAAATTAATTTGCAACTATTTGTTTGCAGTTAGTTGTATATGATGTTGGATATGCATATGACTTGACTCTGCAAGATATTACATTAAGTCAAATTACTTATTTATTCAATATATTTTGCCCTTATGTTATTCGCACTTTATTATGATAAAATTTACGTCAACAGCTTGGACGACATTGGTACATCTGTAAGTTTAGTACTAGAAATGGGCAAGATTTTAAGGAAACACAAAATTGTACATTAAGGAACGTTACCGTAGAAAATGCCTTTTCGGTATCTTTAGTAATGACCTATTTAAAATTGTGTATGAATCTTAAAATCAACGTAGTAATTTTACCGTGGATCAATTGTTATTTCTAGCTTTCCCTTCATCACCATTCATTAGCTCCGATAACGAATGCCCAGGCGTGCTGATTTCTTGTGGTGTTCTCCATAAATAACTTACTTCCCTTTTCCATATCTAGGAGCAAATAGACGTTAAGTACGGTAACAGACAGCTTCCTCTTGACTCAATTACTCAAGCCATTCTAGGCTACTACGTGGGTTGAACGCAACACTTGGTATTGCCTTTGAAACAGGACGATTCTAATAAAGCGACTGTCTTTAAGAGCATTGGTGCTTGCTGAGCACTTGTGGTAATCTATGAAGCGACCACGAGGCTCTGTTTGCCGCCGAATTTACTCATTAGTATGTTTTGAACGAGCCACGAAAACAAAGTGTGTTGGTGTTCATTGAGTTGAATGGCAAGCTGACAGAAATAGCCTAAGTGACGTGAGAGTGTTTCTGCTGTGGACCAGATGACGATATATTGGCGATGCCGCAACAGCAGTCCAGGTCCATCAGCGACCACGGATACTGTACTGTTATTCAACGAGCACTTTTCTCCATTTGAACGATCGCAGGACTGAGGTTTCTTGACAACGCTACAAACCCCGCATCTGTATAATATCATTCATCATACGTCTATCATTACATAAGTAAACAAACATAAGTGAAAAAAAACACGCCGTATCCGGATTCGCTCGATCACACTAAAATGCCGAGTTTGCAAAGGACTTATCCGAACGCAATGTTGTAAACAATAAAAGAACGATAAATGGACAGCGTGGGTTGAAAAAGCCCCCATGACGCTTTCCATTCGTTTCCTTGTCACACGAGCATCAGACACTTGAAGACTTGGAAGTCACAACGCGTCAGTCGTGGATTCCTGGTGCTCCCTTTGACAGAGTGACTCTTTATCAATAATGGCGTCTAATCTATTCGACTTTATGCTGGATGTGAATACTTCTGCGGAAGTTAATCTCAGCATTGAAACACCAGTAAGCCACGTTCCAGCCAACTATGGAACAGCACCGCCACTTGTAATATCGACGACGTCATCAGCACGGCTCAGTAACCCGGATGTGAACATTTCCGTCTCCTGCTTCCTAGGAGCTGAACACTTGAGCTATTCGTTCGCTTTCTCTGTGGTTATTATTGCGGTGTACATCCTGGCATCAGCGGCTGCTGTCTTCGGCAATCTGGTTGTCGTTATTGCTGTGTTAATGGACCGCAGTCTACGCGCCGCTCAGTTCGTTCTCTACGTCAACCTGGCTGTGTCCGACTTGCTGGTGGGCGTTGTGGTCATCCCCGCATCCTCGGTTTTCATTTTACATACATGCTGGCCATTTCCCGTGGCGGTTTTCCGCGTATGGATTAGCTTCCAGTCTGTGTGCACGTGTGTCTCATTCTTCAGTGTTTGCGCGGTAGCGTGCGAACGCTATATTGTCATCAAGTTCCCGTTATGTTCTCGTCGCTGCGAGACCCGCAAGTACAAGCGTCTTTTTATTGCTGTATCATGGTGTTTGCCGATAGCAATGGCATTGCCAACGAACCTATCCTTTTCCGTGGACGACACTGTACAGCCATATCAAATTTCTTGTTCTAAAGGTTTCGCCTTTACAATTGGGACATTATTCCAATATATACCCGCAGCAGCCATGGTTATCATATATGTCGTAATTTACAGAGAAATTAGGATTAAAGTCGTCAACGGAAGCGTCAGGATGGAACAGACTCAGTCGCAGTTTTCTCTGCAAGGTTTCAGATCGGCTGAGTCGGGCACCATCTCGAGACAACAGTGTAGGCGAAGCCCGCCAAGTCAGAGAATGCTTCAGCGTCATCGCCGATCAATGCGCATGCTCGGCACTATCATCACAGCCTTCATAATATGCATGCTTCCTTGGTTTATAGTGTGGCCCTTATACCTTACATACAATGACGTTTTCCCTATATGGATCACCAAGGTTACCATGTCATTAATGTATTTCAATTCCGCAGTTAACCCGTTTATTTACACGTACGCTTCCAGAGACTTCCGTACGGCTTTGGTCAAATTATGGTCGCGTAGAAGATTGAAGTGCAGGCGTATCCAACGCCATGAGTCGGCAATTATACCAGCTTGTCAGTCCAGTGAGTTGAATCTTGATGCTAGAGACCGTGGAAGTAACCGAACGAGTATGAAATCTGTCTTTTCATGATAGAAACAACGAATTGTCTTATTTTAGTTATCGACAGTAAATCTGCGCGTGCGCGTTGTAGCCAAACGCAACGGACAACGCGTGAGTTTGAATCGAATACCTAATGCTATCAATCTCAATATCGTCCAACTCAAAGAAGAGCTTGAAGAACCTGGTATCTTTCATCTTGATTTTCATCAACCAATAATCAGTTGATTTGTTTCTTCCATCGATGAATAGAGTCGAAGTTATCTCATGTAGTTCGTAAATGTCACTCATCAACGGAATAACGAGGATGTAAATAAGGTGGTTTGTATTCTAGTATGCGGTCTGTTTGTGCTTATGGTGGAGTTCGACGAAACCGACACCTGGTGGTCAGCTATGAAACCATTGTGTGGCCCTGCTTCACTGTCCCGTAATGGCTGCCATAGCGACAGTGAAATAAGACATCCAAGAGCCAGCCACTTTACTTCTACTGCTACAATCATTCTAGCGCTGTTCAAAAGTAAACATTCTGAACGAAAATTCGCAATGGCCATCCCGCTTTAGATAAATAAATATTTCCGTACGTTTACCCTGTTTTCTGTACTCTTTACGTGTCAGTCAGCCAGTGTTCATGTGAAATCTGGAGTGATGTACGGATATGGGTTAAGAGCATTGTACCGAGTCTGGAAGGTCGTACGTGTATCTGTTAACTTTAGCTTAATGGCAAATGGTTGTGCTATTTGGACAACTTTTCTCTAAGGAATGTTGATGGGCTTTTACCTGATAAAACAGAGTTCAAAGTCGGTACCGTGTGACGGAGCCCCGAGGCACCAATCGCCGGGTAATGAAGATCTAACGCCAATGTCAGTTATCGCGTGGAGGTAAATTCGCTTCTCATTTGGAGTTGATGGTCGATCTCAGCGATGATGGGTACACTTAAACGTTTGCAGTGGGAGACAATTTTTTAATGGTGAACAATAATATTACATAAATATAGATGGCAAAATCACAAGCAAAGTACATATGAACACACTTCTGTAATGCCTGAAAAAATGTCATATGAACACAATTCTGCAATGGCTTGATAAAGACTAAGCAATATTCCATGAGCGTCCATTTCTACAATGACTTGATGATTGCCAAGCCATCTTCCATGTGAAAACAATTCAGAAGCAACATTTCTGCAATCACTTGAATTGCCTTTCAATATTCCATATTAGCCACTGTCAGCAATGACCTGATAATTGCCTTGCAACATTCAGTGTCAACACATTTCAGCAATGATTTGATAATGAGAGACCGCGTTGCCACTTAGCCCGAAAGGTGGCAGCACAGATCAATGCGGTCCCAAGCTTGACCGGAAGTAGTCGCCTCGATGCACTTACTTCACGGTTAACGCGTAAATACAGCAGATTCGTTTCCATTTTGTTCCACTTCGACGAAGAATTCTCGCAGTCAGCACTACGTCACGCGGTCATGTGATATTGATAGTAACGAATTGTCTCTGTCGATGCGCTAAGCGTAGGGATGACAAATTTTCAAAATCTTTGTGGAAGCAATGAACCACTGTGAGGTCCAGATTTCCTCAGAAATAATCTTTGTCTATTATATGCTGTGCAACTTTCGGCAGTGCATCTTCCCAAGAACTGCCTAATTAGCGCCATGTTTATTGTTTGTATAATGTGAATGTGGATGAGAGGATATCAAATGTATCTATGAATGTCCCATTTAGGGTGTGATATTATATGAATCTCATTGAAAGGTCTTATTCCGGAGGTCTTACATAGTTGTCATTTCATACCATGAACTAATGTATGTTATTTATAATAATCCTTCACTTGAGTACTCTTAATGTTGTGAAGATAAAATTGTTTTGTAAACTATTCATGTATCTCTTTCATCAAACAAGATGATTATGGGACAGTGGATTCTCATTGAGTTCATGTTTTTCAAGAACCGAGAAATAAATTGAAACACTTTGGACTTCAAAGTCTCAGAGTTTATTTTACATTCCACCACAGACAATATGCATCTAGAAGTGCAGGTATATTATTTAAGGAAAAAAGAAACCAGTGCACAAGACTCCACAAACTCAGTAACAGAAATTGTGAAAATACATGGAATCAAGCACATCATCCAAAAGTAGTTCCTAAAAAACCTCTAACTTTACAATTAAAGCAGAAATAAAGTCTTGTTGAAGGAATTAATCTTGTGGAGAAAGTTTTACGAACTGGTAGTCATTGGTAGTCATTGACACACTTGTTCCTGAAAGATGAGGCGTAGTCTGGCATTGAGCAGTAACTGCATGACCTGGGGTCAAAGTCTCCATTCCAAGAAGTTGCTGACCTCAGCTGAAGGTTCTGAGCCCTGATAGGCTGTCCCTTCAACTCTTTGGTCTGATGGCAGGTGTTGAGCTTCTTGGTCCAGCTTTCCTCAAGCTGAAGGTCACCAGACACTTTGAAATATACAAATGCACACAGCACAACACACGCGTGCATAAAAGTGTGCCTCTGGGTCCATGCCCACACCAAATCACACTGGCACTCTGTGTTGACGCCATGGATGAAAAGTACCACATCAACCTCACGCTCCACAGAATTCTTCATTTGCGCACGGCACCTACCTCTAATGAAGACCTGGTCAGAGACCAGGTCAGAGGTAGCTCGCAAAGTACAGTCCTTTTGCATATTTTGTAAGTTCTTTGTTGAGGGAGTGGATATATACAGCCATCAGTGCCTTATCAAAGCAGGGAAGCAGGGTGTCCGTGTTGATATCACTATACCTGATAATACACAAACACAATCAACTTAGAACACAGGTATAATCAACTTGGCTTTCTTTTTACTCAACCAAATACAGGGTTAATGTGATAACATTCTTAGTGATAATCATTCATAACTGATAATTTATCAGTAATAAAAATACATTGGTATGAACAAGTAAGCCTACAGAGAATCAATCAGTACATTACTTAATCCCCTCAGGTGTGTCGATGTGGTATCCTGGCCAACATCGTCTATTCCATAGAGGTTGTTGTTGTTGCGGTCATAAGCTTCAAGCCTACAGAAAACATGGCAACACCCTCGATAAGCCACAACAGTATTGACTGGTTTATACATGTGGCGATTACAAACATTAAACATGTATTAAACTAGGTAGAAGTGAGGGGGCAGGGTAGGAAACGCTAACCTGTGTTCTTGTTATTTGTTAAACAACTGCATCAGATTATCTGATCGAAGGGGAGACTAAGCGGCATAAAAGCAATTAATAAGAAAAGGGACAGGGTGATTACATGGAAAAAAATGGGTCATCCCAACGTACACACAAAATAAACGGATCCTGGACGAACGAACGATTACAACTCACCTTTCAAGAAGTTCCATTTTACGTCCTCGAAGCTTCACATTTCGCTTCGTCAGCACGATTTTCTATCGCTGTACGGTAGAACAGCCGTACTTAAGTGATAATTTTTATGTAGGTTATCAATGCAAAAGGTTTCGATCAAAAAATAACATACGACTCGGCGTTGCGCAATCTTCTATGTAAACTGTGAATATGACCAACGGAAGCGGGCGAGGGATCGCATTGCTCCGTGCTGCCACGTAGCGGATTAAAACTCGCTATCTCTCATTGCCTTGCAACATTAAGTGTCAACACATTTCAGCAATTACTTGATACCAGGACTCCATCTAGCAGCAGATGCTCCCCTCAGCCGATACCTGTGAGCCAAGTTCTCCCGCGTTAAGATATCAATTATTTACTCAACTTAAGCTCGCGTCTATACTTCAAGGTATCAATTGCAGTGCTCAAGACAATTGATGAGGTAAAGTTTTGCTTTGTACTCTCAGTTGCATAGTAAACGGCTAATGAGGGTCCAGGTGGTAGAGACGGAGCATCGATCACCAATAAAGAAATAGCTGTTTTACACTAAATACTGGCAACAGTTCCGAGAAAAATCGACAGAGAATAATAAAAAATCAGGGGCAACATTTATTCACCCAGTTATATTCTGACAACATAGCATCCAGCATTACTACTCCGCCGACGGCTCATGTCTAAGTATCGTTAACGTGATGAGTTCACCTGTCTCAGTTATGTGTCGGTTGCCATGAGAAATGAGCCGCGCCTGCATCAGCAGCCGCTAACATGGCCAATACAAGAAGCTACGTACATCATATAAGTAGTTCAAACGGCTCTTGTGAAACTGCATTACCTAAACTTAGATCGAATGCGTTGTTTGTGGTGCGAAAGAGGGACCTCCGTTGATTGCTGGTTATAAATTGCACTGAGATTGGGAAGCGCAGAATATTATTCTTGGAAGAGAGGATCGGTGTTGGTTGAGATGGGAATGGTGATGACTACTATAGGACTTACCACAGGTGAGCTAAACTTACCGCAGGGGCTTTCTAGCACAAGGTTGCGTTTTCATTATGAAACGCGAACAGATTAAGCTTGTAGCACAAACCCTGCGAAATTCCGAGCACACGCGGATAACCTCGCAGAATTAAGAGAGCGATTGTATACGATGAATTCATAATCTAATCCGGACATAAACAACGCATGAATTCCATCTATAAGTTACCAAGCATTCACTTATATTGTCCAAGAGCTTTGGTCAGCACGAGAAACGATGCCCTCTCCAGCCCTGGAACGTGACGTCACGTGTGTCGTGTACAACTAGAAAGAGGAATCAGCGTGTACGGTAACAGCGTGTACAACTAGAAAGAGGAATCAGCTCTCAACGTGTACGGTAACAGCGTGTAAAAACTAGAAAGAGGAATCAGCGTGTACGGTAACAGCGTGTACAACTAGAAAGAGGAATCAGCGTGTACGGTAACAGCGTGTACAACTAGAAAGAGGAATCAGCGTGTACAATAAGAGCGTGTACAACTAGAACGAGGAATCAGCGTGTACGGTAACTGCGTGTACAACTAGAAAGAGGAATCAGCGTGTACAGTAACAGCGTGTATAATTAGAAAGAGGAATCAGCGTGTACAGTAACAGCGTGTACAACTAGAAAGAGGAATCAGCGTGTACATTAACAGCGTGTACAACTAGAAAGAGGAATCAGCTCCTAACGTGTACGGTAACAGCGCATAAACTCCTCATAAGCATGATCCTCCTCTCGTGCGCATGCTCAAACGACGATAAGGAACCCTAACAACTGTAAGTGAATCAATGAAAAGCGCAATAGACTGAAATCTCCCGATCGAGAAATATGTTAAATAAGCCCAGGCCTTTCTATAGCTTTACACTGCCTGGTGACTGATCAATGTTTTGGTACATTCGTCAATAAATCTGTTTGCCTTTACAGCTGTTGCACTGCATCGTTAACTTAGTTTGTAAGACCGATCAATTGTGACACCTTACTCCTTTTCCACTGACACTTCCCCTTGAAGTACATGAGCCGTTAGGCAATAAAATATTCTTGAAGTTTAATAGCTTTGGCAATAGTTAACAAAGTCGAATGAGTTATGCAAGGGTTTTTTTACTTATGAGCCTGTGCTTTGATCCTCTCTTTGTAGTTTAATGTCTGATTTAATGTTTTTATAATTATGTCAAAAGCATTATCTATAGAATTTATGCAGTTTAACAAAAGAGCGGGTCCCATGACCGACCCTGTTTCTTTTAACCAGTCTGATTCTGCTGCATTGTGCAAACCTCAATATCCTCTATCATCCATTCGTTCGAATGTTATTTTGCATCTTATAGGTGTTTCCAGTATTTCGCTTGCTGCCGCATTGACTGGCCTATAATGTGGTGGTAGTTGATCATTGCCCTTTTTGAATAGGCGGGTGATATGAGCACATTTCCAGATGCCGGAAAGATTTTCTTTGTTAATGAACTGATTAGATATTCAGAACACTGGTAGCGATGGTTCGATGACCTCCAGAAGCTGAGGATGGAGGCCTCGGTGGCCTGTGCGTCTTGAGAGAAGGATATTGTGCCTAGTTCTTCCTTATCCTCGTCGTACAAAAAAGTGTGCAGGTAGTCCATATACCTGCCATTTTTATACGCCAGATCGACTTTTTACACCATACCCCATCAGCGCTGGGGTGATAAGAGCCCGGCGAGGCACCGGGCCCCCAGACGGATAGTAACCAGACGGGTAGTTACCTGGCGGGTAGTTACCAGACGGGAAAACAGGAAAAGAAAATCTTCCAAATCAATATCATTAGATAGTTGGTGTCACATTGAATCATGAATGCATTGAGTCCCTTCAATGTCTGTTTTTTCTACCAGTGTTGACTGTTCTGAGCGTGAATTTATAAAGCGGCAACGTCCGCTGCCCAGAGCTTGTCATTATGACGGCTTCTGATGGAGTCCGTATTGATCAGAGAACAACAGGGGAACAACGCTCAGGTGTGCTACCAATGACGCAAAGATAAACAAGTCTGAGCGCGTAGTATCCAGGGATCCAATGCGGCTGTATTCAGTCTTCCTTTACCACCTGAGAAGCAATCAACACGGAATTATAGTCACGGGGAACAGAGCATTCAAATCCAGCAGTATACGTTCGAGGAACTCTTGGCCGGCTGCGTAGTGAAACTGGAGGGTCGGGTATCACGCGTTTTTTCATCGACGTTGAAAGCAGTTTCTGTCTCTCAACGTCCCTGCAGATTGTGGCAATATTTTGCATTTCCCTCTATCATAACGTTTGACGTTATGATATTTTTTCGGCATTGCTTGGCTCCTAAGTTATCATGGTGAGGGTTTCATCGTTGCGTTGCGCAGCAATCGTGGTTGTCAGGGAACCATTATAGTCAGACTATATATAAATTCAGTCTGGTTATCTTCGTATATACGTATTTCTAGTGTTCTGCGGCGGAGTTATGGTGCATGAGATTGATAGGGGCAGCTTGTCATCATATCATGTTATTCCACAGATATTCGGACCTTGTCGTTAACTGGGACATTGTACGTACAAATAGAATAATTTCGTGAACTGGGCATAGGACGTACAACTAGGATGATGTCGTGAAGTGCGGTATAGGTCTACGAATGGGATGATGTCTTGAACTGGGGCGTAGGTCTACAAATAGGATGATGTCGTGAACTGCGGTATAGGTCTACAAATGGGATGATGTCTTGAAATGGGGTGTAGGTCTACAAATAGGATGATGTCGTGAACTGCAGTATAGGTCTACAAATGGGATGATGTCGTGAACTGGGGCTTAGGTCTACAAATAGGATGATGTCGTGAACTGCGGTATAGGTCTACAAATGGGATGATGTCTTGAAATGGGGCATAGGTCTACAAATAGGATGATGTCGTGAACTGCAGTATAGGTCTACGAATGGGATGATGTCTTGAAATGGGGCGTAGGTCTACAAATAGGATGATGTCGTGAACTGCGGTATAGGTCTACAAATGGGATGATGTCGTGAACTGGGGCGTAGGTCTACAAATAGGATGATGTCATGAACTGGGACATCGGATGATGTCGTGAATATGCGGACGTGACTACAACTGCCAGCGCCTCGTCTGTTAGGAGTTGCCATTTGCACCCACCATGTTCCTTGCACTAGCGCGTACCCTGGCGGCCAACATTGCAATATTGTCTTGTCCTAGATGCTCAACAGACAAGGATTCTGGTGGCCGGCGCGATGGAAGTTTCCCTGAAGCACGATCTATTAAGCATACCGTAACATTACACGACACATGTTATTTCATATCATTGGATACCCAGCTCCAGAAAAAGAGAAAAAAAAACAAGGATAAACGAAACTTAACTTCACCAGTGATACGTCCATCATGGCGATGTTCGCGTTGTCGAGGAGAATGTCTCGCAGATTCTCGCGAACCCTCGCCATCTTTCAACCCCAAAGTTCGCGCAAAAGTAAGATTTACAAAGCCATTTGATTGTCTGCGTAAAATATAAGATTGTCTCTTGTAAATACTTGTGTTGTATGTAAAATGAACGTGGCACCCTGTACTGGAGGCTCGTTGCGTGGTTTCAGTTGGCCAATATGCACAGGTTAATTGCAACTTGACTCGTGTGGATCTACAATTAATGTTCCCAGCCCACCCGAACGTGTACATTGCGTGAAGGGATCTCTGCTACCATGCGCCATTTGTAACCATTTCTGTTTGCCCTAAAACTGCTACATTTTCCTGCTGTATTATCAGTTAAGTGCTGTGGCAGCAGGGTGAGTCATGCAGTCTGCTTCTGGGGGAATGCAAATCATCATTCATCTATCGTTCTTCACTATTCTTTGTTTTGTAAAACTAAAGGAAAAGAACACACAGCAGGCTTCTCGATTCGTGGACATACACACTAGCTGACAATCACATAACCACTCTTTCTATCCTAATTTCCGACGTTCTCTTTGTTCTTCGACTCCTCGCCATCACAAACATATCTTACTATATAAACTGCGTTGAGTATTTAGAACTACGGTATGTTTGGCTTCCCCGTGAACTAATTCTTCGTCATTATCTATTCGCACATTTCCATTGATGTAAGCAGACAACCAAGCGCCCGACATTTCAGTCACTTTTCATTTGTCGATGTCATATACTGAGTCACTTATTTGCTCTCTGACATCGGCCTCGTCGTACACTTAATTACACATTATTGCAAATTCATATCAATTACCACTTCACTATATTGTCTTTGCATTCAGACAACGACTTGGACGACCTTGACAGGAGCGTGGTTCGCCACAAACCGGAAGGACTTGACGCCCTCTCTCGGACTACAAAGTTTTCTCGGAAGGAATTGCAAGTCATGTACCGTGGATTCAAACAGGTGACGGCGATAGTATGGCCTCCATTCAACTACCATGTCCTATTCTCCACAACTAAGGCATGGTTTAATAGACGTTTAAAGGCAACTCATATATATGTATATATATATATATATATATATATATATATATATATATATATATATATATATATATATATATATATATATATATATATATATATATATATATATAATTATGTGTAAATTTTCTTTCAGAGTGAAAGACATTGAATTAAATCTTTGATATTTAAATTAGAATTAATATATTGGCATCACATTGATTTGGTTGGCAACAGGATTGTCCCTCTGGTGTTGTCGATGAGGAAAGGTTTCTGAGAATCTATGCCCAGTTCTTCCCTCACGGCGGTAAGTGTGTAGAATCCTACCACGTGACTCGTATCCCGGCTCTCCTTTATGGATGTGATTTGATCGGTGCTTCGATTGATGTTTTTTTTCATATCACTTATAAATTGGCAGTGTTTGGTTCGCTGTGGTGTTTTTGGCAAAACTCTGGTGTATTTTACAAGAAATGCGCATAGACTTCTGCATTGGCAGTTTCAGATTCAGACGCTTATGCGAGTTATGTCTTCAATACGTTTGATGAGGATCACAACGGAACTATCACCTTTGAAGTATGTTTTAACCGAGTGCTTATCCGTTAAATTGGCAGAAAGTATATCAAAACTGAGGATTTAAGTGAATATCTTATGAGAAAGATTGTATTTGGTTGTGGCTGGAATATTGCCATTGTTAAAACTCAATCATGACATTCACGTGTTGGTTGCTGAGTAGGACTTGATGATAGGTCTGTCGACGATAGCGCGAGGTTCATTTCACGACAAGCTCCAATGGGCGTTCAGTCTTTACGACATCAATAGAGATGGTGTAATAACGCGCGAGGAGATGTACGACATTATCTTGGCGGTTTACGACCTCATGGGTAAACACGCCGTTCCCGATCTTGACGAAGAATCTGCCCGTGGTCACGTGGAAGACGTGTTCCAGGTGAGTTCAATAGATTGTAACTGGGACGGGGTATTCGGATCAAAACGTGGAATAAACCCACGAGATAATTCAATATTCCCGCGAGATCAGTCATATCTCGTGAATATATTAATTCATCAATTCATCTCGTGGGATAATTGAATTAACTCGCGAGACAATTCATTTTCTCTCTTTAATGAATTGTCTCATGGGTAAATGACTTTCTTGCGCAAGATAATTTCTCGTTTGAGTCTCTCGTGATAATTCGTCAGCGAATGACCAACTGACGTCTTTTTAAGCCCATACAATAAATGGGCAATGCGGCAATGGTATAAAAAAAACATGGAATTATCCCGCGAGAGAAATAGGTAGTTTAAAATTTTCGCGAGATAAATTAATTGTCTCGCGGGACTAATGAATATTCTCGCGGGAATATAGAATTCTCCCCGTCAAACGTCGTACCGTTTGTGGTTGCGACTAACCTTGCGTGGCGCCTCTGCGCGATATTACATCACGTGTCGCTCACTGAACTACTTGGCCTCTTCAGTTATGGTATCATTTCATTGTTTCAGAAGATGGACCTAAACAACGATGGTGTTATTTCCTGGGACGAGTTTATGGACACCTGTCAGAAGGTATCCTCGTAGTTTGCCATCGGTGATGTTTGTTGAATTTATTGCACCCTCTTTATGGGCGTATGGACATACAATCACGACTTATTGCCACGTGTACCATCAGCCCCGCTGCTTATAGTTCTGATAGCGCTATGGATCCTGTTGTTGGCGCTGATGATCCTGTTGTTGGCGCTGTGGATCCTGTTGGCGGCGCTGTGGATCCTGTTGGCGTCGCTGTGGATCCTGTTGGCGACGGGGTGCATCCTGTTGGTGGCGCTGTTGATACTATTGGCGGCGGTGTGGATCTTATTGGTGGCGCTATGGATCCTGTTGTTGGCGCTGTGCATCCTGTTGGCGGCGGGGTGGATCCTGTTGGCGGCGCTGTGGATCCTGTTGCCATGCCCTGGGTCTCTTGTGGAAGTGCTCTGGCTCTTTACTTGTTTGTGTTGTGTTTCAGGACCAAGTTATATACTCGTCGATGGCGATGTTCGATACGGTGCTGTGAACAACTCCGACAATGAACACTGGATGCGGCTGCTTTGAGAGGAGAATGGGTTTTATAGTGTGATACAGCACATTAGAAATCCACATCTGACACCTGGCGATTGATCTGGATATCATACCCACTGCCGGTGATAGAGATAGCAACATTGCAGTATATCTCGCTTCTTGTAGCTACGACCAAATATGATATGTTTTATTGTCTAGCGAGACGAGGTGAGAGGTGAGAGGTTACGCCCCTACAAGTTTCCGCCAGCATGTGCTTCCGGTTAAAATATTTATCAGCTTTTAGTGTTTCAATTGGGAAAAGAATTTAGCGGATTTTAGCGTGACAGGTAAATCCAATCAACCAGCAATACTTGGCCATGGAGAGTGAAATTATTTCACCGGAAATCCGTGATTTATTGTCCGTTTATTAGCCTTCGTTTTTCATGACACTACAGACATAAAGAAACTCAAGCAATTACAATTGAAAAAAAACCGTAAATCGTTTTTGATAATGAAAAAACATGAATTGCGTCTAATTTCAGCTAAGCGATCTTTCACAGTATTTTGCATTCATATCGTGAGACTATACTAACTAAAGCAGTATGAATAATGCTAGTGTGTATTGCACATGATAATACAGGAATACAGGAACTATACATTTGTGAACAAGTGTGGACCTCAATTGGAGGAACGACGATTTCTTGTCTGGTGTTTGTCGAGAGATTAATAAATTGATAAATTTACATGGTTGTACTAAGCGGCGACTTAAATTTTGAACTTGAATATTGTCCATGGAGTAGTCAAATTGTGTTGAGTAAATTCGGTCGTATGGAGTGCTTGGTTCTGCTGTCTTCTTGTGAACTAGTTAAAGAGGGTACACTGCAGGTATCGCATGATAGTGATGTAAGCTATGACGAGCTTCTAATGGGTTATCGAGGAACAGGGTATTAGACTTTTTGTTTGTATTTGGAGAGGCGGGGAGGAGGTTGACATCGATACAGGACATGAGCCCCGTATCGGAGCACGTAGCAACAGCACAAGCACCATTATTTGACGTGGGAATTATACAATAATTTATCTACGCACGTTATTTCAACCCAAACGACGACCTTTAGGGTTCGTTCACTCACTTATAGCAAGACTACTCTGTCCTTCAATACCAACACTGTCTTAATAATATGAGGACAACTCAACTGACGATTTAAGACCTTCAGCTTTGTACCCCTTGTAACGAAGCTTGGCCGGACCTATCATTTATGTAACCAAGCATGGCCCGATCTGTCCCTGTTGTAACCAAGCATGGCCCGATCTGTCCCTGTTGCAACCAAGCATGGCCCGATCTGTCCCTGTTGTAACCAAGCATGGCCCGATCTGTCACTGTTGTAACCAAGCATGGCCCGATCTGTCCCTGTTGTAACCAAGCATGGCCCGATCTGTCCCTGTTGTAACCAAGCATGGCCCGATCTGTCCCTGTTGTAACCAAGCATGGCACGATCTGTCCCTGTTGTAACCAAGCATGGCCCGATCTGTCCCTGTTGTTACCAAGCATGGCCCGATCTGTCCCTGTTGTAACCAAGCATGGCCTGATCTGTCCCTGTTGTAACCAAGCATGGCCCGATCTGTCCCTGTTGTAACCAAACATGGCCCGATCTGTCATTGCTGTAACCAACCATGGGCCAACCTGTCATTGCTGTAACCAAGCATGGGCCAACCTGTCATTGTTGTAACCAAGCATGACCCGATTTGTCATTGTTGTATCCAAACATGGCCCGATCTGTCATTGCTGTAACCAAGCATGGCCCGATCTGTCATTGTTGTATTCAAGCATGGCCCGATTTGTCATTGCTGTAACCAAGCATGGGCCAACCTGTCATTGTTGTAACCAAGCATGACCCGATTTGTCATTGTTGTATCCAAACATGGCCCGATCTGTCATTGCTGTAACCAAGCATGGCCCGATCTGTCATTGCTGTAACCAACCATGGGCCAACCTGTCATTGTTGTAACCAAGCATGACCCGATTTGTCATTGTTGTATCCAAACATGGCCCGATCTGTCATTGCTGTAACCAAGCATGGCCCGACCTGTCATTGTTGTATCCAAGCATGGCCCGATCTGTCATTGCTGTAACCATGCATGGGCCAACCTGTATTTGTTTTATCCAAGCATGGCCCGATCTGTCATTGCTGTAACAGAGCATGGGCCAACCTGTCATTGCTGTAACCAAGCATGGGCCAACCTGTCATTGTTGTAACCAAGCATGGCCCGACCTGTCATTGTTGTATCCAAACATGGCCCGATTTGTCATTGTTTTATCCAAGCATGGCCCGATCTGTCATTGCTGTAACAGAGCATGGGCCAACCTGTCATTGCTGTAACCAAGCATGGGCCAACCTGTCATTGTTGTAACCAAGCATGGCCCGATTTGTCATTGATGTATCCAAGCATGGCCCGATCTGTCATTGCTGTAACCAAGCATGGCCCAATCTGTCATTGCTGTAACCAAGCATGGCCCGACCTGTCATTGTTGTAACCAAGCATAGCCCGACCAGTCATTGTTGTATCCAAGCATGGCCCGATCTGTCATTGCTGTAACCAAGCATGGGCCAACCTGTGATTGTTGTAACCAAGCATGGCCCGACCTGTGATTGTTGTATCCAAGCAGGGCCCGATCTGTCCCTGTTGTAACCAAGCATGGCCCGATCTGTCATTGTTGTATCCAAGTATGACCCGATTTGTCATTGTTGTATCCAAGCATGGCCCGACCTGTCATTGTTGTAACCAAGCATGGCCCGACCTGTCACTGTTGTATCCAAGCATGGCCCGACCTGTCCCTGTTGTAATCAAGCATGGCCCGACCTGTCCCTGTTGTAACCAAGCATGGCCCGAGCTGTCATTGTTGTAAGTTATCAAGGCCAGAACTGTCTTTGTTGTAATTTATCAAGACCCATACTGTCATTGTTGTCACCAAGGATGGCCAGATCTGTCGTTGTTGTATCCGAGCATGGCCTGAACTGTCACACCAAACTTGGCCCATGTCTCTTGTTACTAAGCGTGGGAAGAACTGTTGTCGGTGTAGCAAAGCATGACCCGACTATTGTTGATGGTGTAACCAAGCATGTCCCGACTATTGTTGATGGTGTAACCAAGCATGGCCTGACTGTTGTTGTTGTAACAATGCATGGCCTGAGTGTTGTTGTTGTAACCAAGCATGGCCTGACTGTTGTTATTGTAACAATGCATGGCCTGAGTGTTGTTGTTGTAACCAAGCATGGCCTGACTGTTGTTGTTGTAACAATGCATGGCCTGAGTGTTGTTGTTGTAACCAAGCATGGCCTGACTGTTGTTGTTGTAACAATGCATGGCCTGAGTGTTGTTGTTGTAACCAAGCATAACCCGAGTATTGTTGTTGTTGAAACCAAGCATGGCCCGACTGTTGTAGGTGTTACAAAGCAGGGCCCGACTATTGTTGGTGTAACAAAGCATGCCCCGACTATTAATGGTGTTGTAACAAAGCATGGCACGACTGTTGATGGTGTTACAAAGCATTACCTGACTGTTGTTGTTGTATCCAAGCATGGCCCGACGATTGTTGGTGTAACAAAGCATGGCCCGACTTTTGTTTGTATAACCAAGGATGGCCCGACTATTGTTGGTGTAACAAAGCATGGCCCGACTATTGATGGTATAACAAAGTATGTCCCGACTATTGTTGGAGCTGTAACCAAGCATGGCACAACTATTGTTGGTGTAACAAAGCATGGCCCGACTATTGTTGGTGTTACAAAGCATGCCCCGACTATTGTTGGCGTTGTAACCAAGCATGGCACAACTATTGTTGGTGTAACAAAGCATGGCCCGACTATTGTTGGTGTAACCAAGCATGGCCCGGCTATTGTTGGTGTAACCAAGCATGGCCCGGCTATTATTGGTGTAACAAAGCATGGCCCGACTATTGTTGGTGTTACAAAGCATGCCCCGACTATTGTTGGCGTTGTAACCAAGCATGGCCGACTATTGATGGTGTAACAAAGCATGGCCCGACTATTGATGGTGTAACAAAGCATGGCCCGACTATTGTTGGTGTAACCAAGCATGGCCCGGCTATTATTGGTGCAACAAAGCATGGCTTGTGTGACCATATAAGCTCGGCATATGTGAATTCATGAATATTCATGAATATTCTGAAAATATTACTATCGAGTCATTTCCCCAAAAACGGAGGCAAATGAAAATTTAAGCTGGCACAGAAAGCAAAATCACATATTTAATCGATCTTTATTTACTAGCTGTATCTGCAACTTCGTATGCGACGTCACTGCGATGCTCTTTGTTTCGGACCCTAGTGCCACGATTTATATGGTGATGCATCAGATAATTTCATTGATTTTAATGTTGACTCTTCCTGCTTTGAAGATTTCATTTAAAATGTAGAATCGTCGATAATTTAGTTGTCTGATAGGATGTAGGCTAAACTGTAGGCAAGGCAACTCGCCCCTGGTGTTTTGATGATCTGATGCCACCTACAGATCGGATGTGAGAGATCTAAAGTAGTAAATGGTGCGGAGCTGTCAGAGGCGGAGTTTCTTTGCCTAGCTAAACTCTTGATAATGGAGAAATACGGAATGTAATGTTTACTCATCGATGTATTCACAGACGGCTTCGATACTGGTAGGCTACGCTAAGTAGGTATCTGATGGTAAATATAGCAAAAGGATGATGTACGTAAGACTCTTCACGCTGAGTACGTGGATTGATTATCAATATGTTTGCAAATGGATATTGATGTTTCGACATGCCTCGCACAATCGACCTCAGTGGCGCAAAATTTATCTGCGTCATCTATGAATATTCAATGAGGCACCTTACGACGAATACCTGCGAGCGCATAACGACGCCATTAGCATTCGAGGAGACGTGATGGTGGACAGTAAAGTACGGTGTTCCTCCTTTTAACGGGGACATTGCCGTTTATTTTATATTTAATTGTCCGACAGGACAGGTGAATATACGCCTTTTCATTCATTTTATTTAATCAGGTCGTGTCCGATAAGGGTCGACTGAATGTCACGTACATATGACTTCACTGTGACCAGGTGACGCGTAGATCCAACCGGTTAGCTCCGGTCGTAACAGTGGTAACGGTAACATGAATTTATACTCAGACGTCTTGTAGGGCTACCAACCGGTATGTTCCTGTTTGGGTAGGCAAAGAAACTCCGCCTCTGACAGCTCCGCGCTATTTACTACTTTCGATCACTCACATCCGCGCTGTAGAGGCGAAGAGCCGCCTGTGAAATTTCCGAGGTAGGTGGACAAAAGATTTTTCAAATATGATGCATAACATTAAAAACGGCTCTATCAAAAAGGGATTGGTTTGGGAAACTCAAAACAGTTGGAATTTTTTAAATATCTTCAACCGTTCAAAAGTTATTGAGATTTTCGGTCCAAAATATAGGGTCATTTTCTGATTTGTTGTGTCCGAAAACCTATAATGGCACAGATGACCAGCTTTGTATGTCCAAAATATGTGTTTATATGATAAGTACATAATAAAAATTCATTTTTCCTGTAGTTGGCCCCAAAATTAACCAGATTGTAACATATTTACATGAAAATGTACACATTTTATAATTTTACGGTTCAAGGAATATCGCGATTCATTCACTGGACTTTTGGTGTGTCACGTGAAAATTACATGTTTTTTCTCATATTCAATTACTTGTGTACAATTAAGCTTTGCATGTAACCCCAATTAAGCCATTGTACCATGAAGTAGCCCTGGAGGACAATATATGCCTTGAATATTGTTTGAATATATTGAATACATCATTTATTATTTTGAGTACAAAGTCAACGGATAATGAAATTTGTAAAATTGGCCAAAAAAACACCGCTCCACGACGTAAATTACTTAAAATCGCAATATCTCGAAAACCGCTCGGGTTAATTTCATGGAGTAAACTGTATCATGATCTTCTAATAATTTATAATTGTTTGGCTTTGATTCCATTTCTGACAAATATAACATGTCTTGAAAGGGATCAATTGCAGCAAGTACATGCAAGGTAAGTGGGAACAAAAATTAGGAAAATTTTGTCACGAAGTTTCAATTTTTGGCTTCTGGTTGCATATTTGAGGATGTTAATTGTGAATAATTAATCTATCATAAACAATAACAAATAATATCTCCACTTCAAATGTTTTTACTTCACAAAAAAACCCATTCATAATTGTAATATACTTTATCATTGTTTCGATCATAATCAATCGAACCTCACAATAGCGACCAGTCATTAAGCACTACAATAGTCTGGAGACATGCAGTACAACAGAAATCAGAGACAAGTATTAAAATGGCACTGCAAACTAATGCATTGAATGTATTAAAACTCCTCATTTGCATGGCAGTTAAAATTAGCATTAATATCAGCTCGCTTTTACAAATCCTGGAAGGTATGATCTTCATAATATTTTAAGTTCACATTTTTTGGTTAACCTGACTAAGACCTCAGAATTGTCACTGCATATCTGTTGAGGCTGTGTACCTTGTAATTCATGCTTCATCCATTATGATTTCAAGAACATCAGTTGACTGTCTACCAGTCCGAAAGCATCTTAATCATTTAAAAAGTGTTTGATGATAGGTAGTCTACAGAATAGAAAAGGCTAAGCTTCCGTTTTGTCCTTGTGAACAGAAGGTTTCAAAATTAGGTGATTTTACTGTTTGTTTTTAGTTCATTAGGAGAGAATGTAATCTGGGGAACTCTTCTGCAGTTTGTTTAATATTTGTTTACTATTTGTTGAACAGTTGCTGAGTGACAACCCTTGGGGCACAGCTGTAATTGTAGACATTTAGGGCTGTATATTTGCACCAGCTGTGAATAGTTTCCACAAATCCTGTGTTTGATTGAGGAATCACTGATGGATCTATAGTATTAGTGATAGGCCAGTGTTAGTGACCAGAGATACATGGTTCCAGATACAATAGAATGTATCTAATCCTGTTGAGGTTAGTTGAGTGAAGCGTAACATATCTCAGCTGACAAAGAAAGGATGGATTCTGGAGCAGTTTCCATGTCATGATTGCTCATGAAGCTAATTACCAATGAAGTGGCGGAGAGGTAAACCTTCACACCACTGGTATTTACAACGTATGCATCCCAACATACACCAGGTGCCAGTGGAAAGCATGTTGTTTAGAATGAGATCAAAATGTAAAACCTATCAATACTGAGGTGCAGATGCCATGATTTTCTCATTAAACACACTTATTTTAGTTGAGAAATATTTGTTCAAAATAATAATTTGATGTTGTTTAATCAACCCTTGATAATTGAGTATCATTATCGTTGGCTGTGTTAGGGTATGGTGGGGGACCTGAATGATTGATAGGTAGGGAGTAGCATTGTGATTCCCTAATTATACATATCAGTTAATCCAACTAGAAGGATGAAGGTCATATTTCTAGATTGTTTTTTGCCCACCATCATTTTCTGTACCCGTGGTCCATTTAATTATCATCTATTTCTTTAATTCTGAGCATGCTAGAATCTTATGAATGACTCCAGTGGCATTTTTCCCTATTTCTCCACAACTGCTATAGAGGTAATGTTACACAAGGGAGGGTCATTGAGGGAATATTAACATGGTGGATGAATGTTTTCCCCTCTGCCATTCCAGTCATATACCTATTCCCTATTTTTAGTTTGACTGAGATCAAGAATGTTCCTCAACCACAAGCAGGACATCCTTAAAATGATGAAGAAATGTTGTTTCCACCACAAACATGCTGACGGATAAAGGCACTACTGAATATGATAACCCTTCCACAGAAAGTGTTACAGATGAAATGATGTCTTAAATGTCTAAAGGGAAACTAGGGGAAACTCAATATTATGGGTTACCTAATGAGTGAAATTATAGTGAAGGAACTCACTCTATATATAAGTGAAGGTTGTTAGACGTCCCTTCATCTTCTAGTTTATACTGAAATCGCTGAGGATGATGCACTTATAGACGCATATTTAATGAAGTGAAGTCAGATTTTTCGTTTGTTGGCCAGGCTTTTCTACTATCAACAACTGGTGTGAAGATACCTACCTGTTGTGTTCGAGTTTGTCTATTTGATGAGGGCAATGATGCTTAAATTTAATGTATTCCTGTGGAATAAGACGCCTAACCACAAAAGCTGCTCTGTTGTCTGTTCTTATATTAGCTCCCTTCCCCATCTTCCACTTTTTGTTCCCATCAAAATATTGTTAACCACAGATTTGAATACAGGCTTGTTGAATTGCATGTAATTCCAGAAGAATAATTGCTCCTCATCACAAAGTTTATAGTTGCTTGCTTGCTTGCCCCGTCACCTGCTAACGTTGTGTGTTTTGATGTTACCACCTGCAGTTTGTGTGTCACTATGAGTGAGACTCAAAACAAACCCGATGGAGCTGCCAGCATCACCATGGCATCAATCGCTGTAGACAGCTCACTAACATCAGCTTCCAAGATGGCTACTTCCATGGAGAACCTGACTACATCGGCAGCCTTCTCTAGCCATGACCCAACCTCCCTCCTAGCTGATGTGTCCGTCCCTTTGGTTACCCCATTTGATGTCAGTGGTAACCAAGCATGTCCAGTCATTACTATGAGACGCAGCTCCAGTGTAGATGACATATGGCTTAAATATGGCAGCCGTCTCCATGGCGACTTTGATGTCGATTTTGACGATACTGCATCTCAGATCAGTGTCGACTCGACATATTCTGCCAGTGAGGGTGAGTTTTCTGGTGTTCCAAAAGTCACAGGGTGGAAGACTTCATGTCGCTCCCTGCGGGAGATAGTTGAGGAAGGCGGAGACGATGATGGGGGGTCAAAAAGTGACGTGGTCCGCCCCGATACCAAGCCTGCTGCCAGTTACAAGAAACGCCAGCATCCCAGTGTGGAGCCGGAGCGATGCCAACAGGGCATCATATGGCGTTGGCTAGCTTCTACTGCAGTGACCCCTGCTGGCAAGGTCAAAGGCATCCCCAAAACAGCTGAGGAGAAAATTTGCAAGGACTTCGCTTTCACATTCAAGTCTCGGGAATTAAACGCTGTGGCTCCATCCAACTTCTGAGGTGATTTGAAGCAGCTAAAATGTTGTTGTAAATGCGTCCAGTGTTATTAATTGCACTGTTATAAAGTTGTTGTTTAATTTAAAGATATTTTCACAATGACATCTTCCTCCTTTGAACACTGGACTGCTTAGTGTGTGTTTGATTTGGTTGTGAGTCACTCTGATTTCAGCTTCAATATGTCATGTGTACCCCGCAGGCTACCATGTCCCGCTGGATAGTGGGACATACGTGCTGTTATAATGAATGTCAAATGTGCATAATAATGTCATTGTTAAACAGCTATCTTATGACCACATTCGTCGAGGCAACTAGCTTTGAAATTTACATGCAAATATCAGACAAAATTGCTCGGCCATGTGTGCTTAATCTTGTTATGTAATTGTCCAAACAACTGCCATATTTTAATGGTGACAAAAGGGGACCACTGTATGGGATGTTCTATGACCATAGAAGCATCTACCTTTTCTAACCTGTTGTGCCATTCTAATCTAAGCTCATGCACTTTTTTTTATGTCATTGTGAGTAATGAGTTTTACTGCAGAATATAGCTGTGTAATATAAAGAAGCTATATTGATCTCTTTCTGTGGAATTCTAGTATTTTAACGAGCGTGTAACTGATTGTCAACCATTATGTTACATGAACTGGCACATAGATTCACCTTGAGATCATTTTATTGTGTGATCAAGCTGACTAGTCAGACCACCTTGACACTCCCAGAGGCATTTACTTAAATCATTTTGTTGCCCTATTGAAAGTTACAGCATTCTTGGAAGTGAATTCTCCGGGGTCATGGGGGTCACCAACAACGTGTGCTCAGAAATAGAGTTGTTTGTCTGCTGTGAGTTGGTGACTAGACGTGGTTATAGCACGGGAGGTGACTGACCTGGGCATATTCAGACAACCCAGTGACACAGACGGGAATGTTGTCATGCTCACAAGGTTCTATATGATAGGATGTCCATTGCTGTAATAACTACCTCTTATGTAAGCTGCCTTATCAGTTATTGGTCAGCTGATTTGTCAATAATAGTGATGTCCACAGTCAGCCAATCAGTCAATAATAGTGAAGTCCACTGTCAGCTGATCTGTAAATGATAATTGTGCTTTGTCCACTGATGTTGTAATAAGTTATGTATTATACCAATAATAATTGTGCAGTCAGCTGATCGGCCAATAGCAGTGAGCCTCCAGTCTGCTCATCCCATACGATGGTCTGGAATTATCGACACACCCCTGCATAAAAAAAAATGTACATAAGTGATGTATTCTTCTTTTCTTTTCAAATTTAAGGCAATTATTAGTCGTTTTTGTTTGTCATTAATGTGTTAATGTATGTTTTGATACATGGAATGATTTGTAATGGCACCCTGATTATGTCAGCTTGTTTTCTTAGCTGTTACTCCATTCACCGGTATAAAGTGCTTCAAAATAGTTTCATTGGTAATATAATGCCTGATATTAAAATTTCACATCAAGTTACAACTGTGAATCCAATGTTATTAGCTATATACATACCACTGGTTTCATCACCAGTATTCTGATCTTGATCACATTTTTACTGGAGTATTTGGTTGGAAGTGTTGGTTATCAGCATACGTCAGGTGGTAGATCTGGGAAAACACACTGGGGTATTTCTTAAGTGATACAAAATCCCGGTCGGTAATATTAATGTCTACTCGGACGTCTTGTAGGGCTCAAGTGATACGTACAATGCCTGACATCATATTAGTAATTACTCTGTATCTTTAGGTCGACATGTCTGGATTCCTCTGTGGATCACGCTTGTACGTGGTCAAATTGTGTGATATCACAATGCATTAGCTTAGTTGGCGTGTCTCCTATTGATTCAATAACGTCTGCCGGGCATAAAGCGTCATAACTCAACATTCTTGTTCAAACACTGCTATATTTGCTGTCATCGATGCGTGGTCGCCAGGTCATTAAATTGCGAAAACAGCCAAGGGTAGATTCTAAAAGTTTATTCCTAAGTAATCATCTCATTTGTCGACATAATATTTAAGTAGACAACAAAGGTCACCGCAAACCACTTCCCCTGGGGTAGCCCTAAAAGACGTCTGACATTTATTCGACCGGAGCTACCCCTGAGCCTGAGGTCAACTCCCCGTGGGACAATATATGTGGCGTGAAATCAAAGAGTTAATAATAACAAAGCTAAGAGGTTCACCTGGGTTAGCCCTACAAGACGTCCGAGTATATAGTTATATTTCTGTTTGACCGGAGCTACACCTGGCAAGCTGTGTGGTGATTATGAAATTGCATGTAATACACGCCCGTCATCAAACCACACTTCCATGAAATCAACAAAAGCTCATGATTGATCCAACGTCTGGGAACTCCGCGTCTGTTAAAGATATGGAGTCCTCTGATTGGTCGAGGCAACCCTGCCTCCGACCACGTAGTTTTAAGGAACGAGAGTAAGTGAAGGGAGCTGGCGGACGAAACGCCGGGTTGGCAACAGAGAGCGAGACGCTATGACAAAGCAACACGCGGCTCAAAGGTGGCGTTTTCATATGTTTTCTCGGGCGGAGCCTTGAGTGAACCAGCTTAGTGTAGCTATAAGCTGTTTGGTGAAACTGTTATATAAGCTGTCGATTAAAGTAACAACTTCAGAGTTTGCATCGCTGATGTCAGATTCCACCCGGCGTTATAAATACAACACAAAAGACCAACCCAAGCGTTTATTACCTAATGACAACATGTTTCACTATTTGCAAGTGACGTTAATAATAATAATTTAGTCGCTTGCGCTCCTATGATATGAGCACGCTTTCTGATTAACCGTGTGGGCCTGAAACATACCAACAATCCATTCGGCGGAATGTGACTATGTAGCATTACGTGACTGACAACCGTCGGATGGTTGGGAAAAGGAAAAAATGAGCTGTTGCATGGAAAAAATGAGCTGTTGTTTGGAGGAAGCTATTACGACGATTTACCTTCAGAAGGTGTAGGGCCCTTCTTTCCACTGGGACACATCCAGTGTAGGCAGACTATCACAGGGCATGCGCGGGTTCTTACCATACCGCGTGCTGGCGACAGAAAACAAACTTCAGTGAAGGAGGGTGAAGTTATCATCAACATTACTGATGTCTTCGTGCTCATGCAGATAAAATAGGACGAAGTCGTCTCTATATAATTGAAGAAATAATAGCGATGATAATTATCATGATGAATATGACGATGATATCAGTGACGTTGTTGCTTGTTACGGAGGCCATGGTGAGCGAGAGAATCTAAGTGTGGAAGACTAGCTTACCTAGACGGCTGGAGGAAAACGAGAGGTTGAATGGTGTCCACATCATCAGCGTTCTCACACAGGATCCGAGCGAAGGTCACCTTCCGGATCTCCCGCAGCTGGGCTGCATGAGGAAACAATAAATCTGACGTCACACATGCCTCGGCTCAAACATGATTATTTAGCAAAAAATATAAATGTGAAAATAAAAACCATAAAGCACTGGAGCTTGGGGTAGACATTTACGATCCCGACTTCATGATCACATCATTAAATTATACAGTGTTGGAAAGTGAGAAGCATTTTTCGGTAGCGCCCTCGATCCGCGGGAGAGAGAAACCTTTTTTCGAGGTCAACTCGACACTGTGATGTGTGATCATGATCATGTGATCATAACGGTCTATCCCAGGCGTCTTTTCGAAAACATTCCGGGATTTTTGAAGGAAGTGGTTCATGTAAGGTCCAGAGGGAGCCAGTTACCTGTCGTAAATCCCACGCTGTTGTCGTTCTCATACCAGAATCGGTCTCCGTCACGCAGTGCTTTGAATGTACTGCCTATGATACAGGCGAAGGTAGGACCGAGTACGCCGTCCTCGACGGATGACTCGGCGATACCGCCGGGGAAGAGGTCGATGTCATCGACATGTCTGGCAACACATGCCCGGGAGCAGAACCCAGGGTGTTAAAAATGTGGTATTCAGGTGTTAGCTAACGCGGTTATACATGGTGTGGTCATTATCACTGACGTATTTATTATTTGAAAGCAAGTCTTTTTATTGTAATAACTTGTGACCCTTGTAAATGAAATTACTGAGGAACCAGTTCCGATGAATCAGCGTACTTTGTATGGTCATCATGGGAAATCAATATGTAAGTCGAAAGTGTTCACCTGTAAACTGATTTAAGGCCTTTGAGGGCTGATGGGTTCTTGACGTGTAAAGCCAGGTCGTCGAAGCTAGTCGCCTTACCGAAGCCACAGAACTCTCTGTATGCCGTGTAGCCTGGTGACACACGGGACAGATAACGTCATCGCAGCAAAGATCTTATTGCTATGTCAAGAGGGCTCACTCCGACTAGCTATGCGGTGAGTATGTTTGTGAGTGAACATCACGCCCATAAAATCAACAAAAGCACATGGAACTGTCGATCCAAGGGCTCGTGGATCTGCTCTTCGCTTCTTATGCTGAAGTTAGGAGTATTCTGAATTTCGAATTGATCGGACAATTCCATGTGATTTAAAGATAAACGTTATGACAAGCAGCGAACTGCACACAGGTGGCATGTTCACAGGTGTTGTCAGGTGAAGGTTTGAGTGAGCCCCCTTATCATATCTTAAAGCTCTTTGATCGCATAACGTCAATTTCTGATAGCATGGTTTGGATATTTTTTGTTTATAAAAACCCATCACAACGAACATCCAGTGCATCCAAACCAGTGCCCAATTCTGCCTTCTTGTACCGTTGTACATCTAGTTAATTGTACCATATATTATCCAAGTCCAAGTGATGGATCTGTCTTACTCGGTAATCCGTGGTCGCGACTCCTCTGAACGTTGAGGGAGATGAGGTCCATCCCTGGTCCGAATGGCGGTTTCTCAGAGAAGAGACTTTTGGTGATTTGCTTGGTGAAGAACTGATCGTAGGTTTGTGACGGTTCGGACGCCAGACCCCGGATAAAGGCGTCTACTCCACGATTCTCACCTACCTCGTACATAAACTTGGGTCTGTGGAATGTCTGCAACAATAAACAATGCTATATGCGTTTTTTTCTGAAAATTCTTACACTCCAGTCAAGCGATAGGTACTTTGTGTGGAGGTCTTGGAATTGCGCGTATTTTTCATGGAAGATCCGACGGGAAGAAGCATATCCACTAAACTCTCGCAGAATTGAAGTAAAGAAGTAATGCATATGTTTATGGCAGTTCTATCGAGTTCGATCGTAACCTTCGACTCCATAAGCATCAATGGCGAAGCTGGATACCTCTGTTTAAAGACGCTCTATGCTGGTGCCAGTTTCAATGTTTATTTCGATTGCGTTTTTGGCTATTTGTTAAAATGACACGATAGTTAACCTATTTTGTTCGATTTTGGAACTCCAAATCATCGATTATTCATTGAAATCAGCGCTTTGAAAACATCCTCCAAACCAGGTCAAGTAACTACGCTCATGCAAATCCATCAATTTCTGTTATCAAACTTCGCCCGTTTTCAGCTTCGGACACCTTGTAGCGTCCATGTACATAACGAGGTGCACCTCGTGCCATTTTTTGCCTACAATTCGAGCCCCGTCATAAGTAAGCAATCAAGGCCTCAGTTATAGCAGGGGACGCAAATCGGGCTCGTATTTGCGGAAATTATTGCCAAAAATGGTAGGGAATCGGACAATGAAGTAATTTTCACAATATAATTTTGACGATTTGTTTTAATGAAATGCACCTTTAGCTATAGAGTATCTCCATTATATGGGGCAATATGCAACGTCGTTTAACGTACCTCATCCAATGAACCCTAATGGAGGAGTTACATATATCTCTTGTAACGAACTAAACATTTAAAGATCAATATTTTAGGTCTCCAATGGTATTATGAAGCCTATCAACAACTACAACATCACTAGTTCAATGACCGGGTTAGCCATTGTACTCTTTCATGCCGACGACACGGTGACCAATGCATAACCATGCGTGATATGTAACGCCGTCTGGTCGTTAGGGAACGCTTCCCGGAACGCAGCTAATGTTGAAGTCTTCTGATAGGTCCAGGCTGTCATGCCCCGCAAATGATCAGGACAAATTATCGTGTTTTACAAGGGACGTTATGACCAGAAACATGCTGCATGCGGATGGCGTGTCCCCAAATTTTGTCAGACTGAGGTGCAAGTGAACTCTCATAGCTATAAGCTAATTTGTTGGACTTGGACTGTACGCTCAGCCATACATTTAGACCAGAGTTTTCGGGGTAATATTTCGGGTACTCGTTTTCCCAGTGTCCATCTTTAAAGTATAACCTCATGATTGTACCTCGCTGAGGAATAGGGAATCATCGACTTTATGTTGCTCCGTGGCCCGGTTGACTTTCTCCTGTAGGAGCGTGTGCCCAAATCGGAAAGCAGCGGCCGCAAACGAGTTAGGTATCCTGCCGTCAATCGTGTTGTCGTAATCTGCAATTAATGACATGTAATATGTCTCTTTCTATTTTTTCATTAAAATAGTTTATAATGACACCTAGCATAAAAAGAATGGCAAATGACAATGTCATTTAAATCTTCATATAAAGTGAAGTCTTTGAAAAAATGGCTTAATGAAAAATATAATACGCATGTTAAGGCATTTTACTTTGTCAAAGATCTCTTGTAAGTCGCAACCTATTGACGTCACCTGACATACAAGGACTTATAAAATCGAAAGTCAATATGAAGATTAAGAGATTCACAAGGGTGTGTCAATATGAAGATTAAGAGATTCACAAGGGTGTGTCACTTACTGTAGTAATAGCCCTCGGAGACCAAACCCAGGCCGATGTGGCGCGTGAACTTGGGTCCTAGCAAGAGGGGCAGCAGCTCGTTGAAGGTGATGTGCTGTACAATAGCTGTGACAATACGGCGGGTTTCTTCGAAGAGCTTTTCGCCATCCCAGTGTGGGTTCATGAAGTGCAGTTGGTCCTCGATGTGGTTATGATGGCGCATGAACACTGTGTGGATGACCCCTAACCCCGCGTTCTCGTTGATTCTCTCGTCACCTAGCGAGATCAAGTCAGGATACAGGGTACCGCGAGAAGACGACGGGGGAGGCATGAATAGTTGATTCAAACGCTAACTGCGTTGTATATGGCAAGTGAGTGAGAAGTGAACTATTTTAGAACTAAATAGTTTTTAATGTTGACTCCATTTGCACTAAGTTTTTAATGGTGGACTTGGGAGCTCAATCCTTTAAATCGTAACTGTTTACCAGTCTTTAATCGACACATGATTTATATGCTAAACGCATATATAAAGTATATAGCATTACAATATTGCACCCCACATCCTCTGCCTCGTTACTTACCAGCCCTAAAGCACTTGACCGTACTGTTCGTTCCACGACACAGGTCAACGAAGTCTTCCTGAGGAGGCAGAGGTTTGTAGGGACGTCTAAGGGAGCTGTGTGGGTGGGAGATAGTGCCCATTTTACCTCGCCCTGTACCGGGCAGCCGCATAACATCATGAGTTTTTTAACACTACCGTAGCATACAGCAAGGCTCAAATGCAGAAAAGAATCACACACAAAAATAAGAAATAGCAATAATAAATAATCTGCAATAGTTTCAAGATAAAAACCAATGACTTATCATTCAAGATACATATCTCTGCAAATGCAGTGAAACATAAAATGCATATATACCCGCATTCTAGTATGGTATTTCAATCTATTAAGATGATGACATTTATGGAAAAAACCTCACGTCTGTCTTCGGTATCTCGCAGACTGTCCGCTTCTTCGCGATTACCCCCATAGATCATAGAAGCGTCCAGCCAATGGGAAGGCTGGTTGAGTTGCTCACGCGGGCCTGGTACAACGCAGTCACTTCAACTACCCATTTATGTTTATCGAAGTATTATTAGCGTGTTTGTTTTGTTTATATTTTGTGTTCAAAAATGTATTTGCTTCCTTCAAATAAAAACAAAGTTCTAGCGAGGTCGAATTATGAGGAAATGCGTTATGACAGGGTTATTTTAACAATATGAGCGCGTGCATCACCAGCAGCGTGTCTGTATTGAACCCCACAGGACGTCTATATTGGCATCTTTATAATAAAATAATACGTCCGGACAGGGCTAGTCTGCCTTATACACTGACCCATCTGGCAAGAGAGGCTGGGCACCTCGACATTCCGCACGAACTTGATACAGCGGTTGTATGGGAAGTCGGCGTCGTCTTTGGGGACGGGGATGGGCCAGCATGCCTCTAGACCGGGCTGGTTAGAATCACAGCCGTCAGTACCACACTTAACAGGCACCGTCTCCCCCGGCGCTGGAAACACAACAACCCGATGAACGTTTAAACAGGTGAACAAGACATGGTCCTATATGGCCTCATCACTGCGACAATGGGCAGCATCTGATCGCCGGATGTGTATGTCCATCTCTCGCTTTGCAGTAATAAGCATCATACTTATTCCAAGCCAATCTTTGTTGGCAAATAAAACTGCAGACAATGTTTAACAAATTATAATCCAATCAAGTTCATGCTCTATTTTTTTAAATTAAATTATGCTGATTTACAAAACATCAGATATCTTACAGGAACTCTTCTTATGATATGAATTTGTTGTTAACTTGAAACTAGAAGTAAATAAAACTGGTACATACGTCCCTCGTCAGGTCGCAGGTAGACCTCTGTTATGGCCGTGCGGGTGAGGTCATGGTCGATAAACTGGCCGAAGAAAACGAGGAACATGGTGGTGTCCCGTGACGGTTTGTCTACGTCGATGTAAAGGCTCCGGCTAACATGGCGCGCGCCCGGCAGGGGGCCTCCCAATACCGACAAACGAGCTTCCTCAATTCCTGCATCACGGACCCACAATGAATAGATAGAACTGGGAAATCGGACCTCCAATAACGTTCGCCATATTTGTCCCAAAACGACTATGATCTAAACTTTCCCGATATATACTGAGAATTATCATGTGACACATGGAAGGATATTCAAGCATTTATTTCACCCAGCGTTGTTTTCATTATTCTGTGGTATGATAAGTGTAAACTCGTACTGGATATCTTAACTTACCATCGGCATAATTCGGAGCAAGAAGGCGTTTAAAGGGGGTCATTTCTCGGCCGATGATAGGGTCTTCTAAGTTGTTACAGCACCCGTCCAACGTCCTTACAAACAAATACCAGGGGAATGCTTAAGGTAATGTAAGTTTTCCACCAAAACCGCGGTACATGCAACTACTGTTCTTGTGTATTTTGATCTTGACTTGGCTAACGTTCGTTGATTAACTTAGCTTGTAGAATACTTTTTCCAATTACTACAGTTTTGTTTTCGGTATAAATCAAGCATTATACCGGTATTTAGACGTGCTGTCACAGATGATGGATTTGGGGTATGGACAGTAGTTCACATCCGGTGGAATAGGAAGGCGGAAGTCCGGTGTGAAGGATCCCTCTAGCGGCTTGAAGAACATGGCGTCCATGTGGATGACTTCAGCCATCTTGACAATCTCTGGTCCTGTTAGATGGAACCTAAAAGGCAGTAAGTATCCGCTATAACGAGGTGACACCTAATGTCAATAGTTGAGTGTATACATTGCCCTAACCGCTACAATTGCAGTATAAATCGGTCGGGAGCACAGAAGAACGGAACTTGAAATCCGGCTTCCGATCACGGGTTATGTTTCGATTTTCCAGACTGCGCTCGAAAGCCAGGGATCGAGAACCGAGCATCTGTTTCCCCGACAACTTGACTATGACGTCACATTCACCTGTCTTTGACGAGCTTCATGCCCTGTATACAGTTCATGCCGCTTTTGGCCACGATCTTGGCATAGGGCTTGGCGTTGAGGAACTTGGAGACATAGCGGTAAGGACTGGAATCCACTACAACTGCACACACAGAAACTCGTCACTGGACATACACAAATAATCTACATAAGAACAACACCATTTGTTTTAATTTAAATCCACAGACGATGATTCTTTTATTGGAGAATTATATGAATAATTTGAAAATTAAGGCGTAATAGCCATCTGCTTGAGTTCACTCGGTGCAACACAAAACCGTGTGCCCTGAGCGTTTGCTTCAAAGAGTCAAGTTTACAAGCGTTGGTCAATGGCTGACACTCAGGTGAACCTGGCTTGCGCTCTCGAGCCTGAGTACGTACATCTAAGTTTCTCTGCCATGAGATGTTCTTGGTTAATGCGCTCTCGGACATTCGTCATGGCGTCCCGCAGCAGAATATACGCGTAGTTACTGATATCATTATCTGTCAGCAAAGTGACGTCATTAACCATAGCAACGCCAACAGCTAAAACAATATCCATTCCAACGACAACTAAACCAAAGGCAATGACTATAACAAAAAATCTACAGCATCAACAACCTTAACAACACGAATAACCATAGCAAATAAAACAGCCGTAGCAACGCCACTATCATAACATTAATATCAACAATAACAATATCTACAATAACAGTATCAACACTTGCAATGAACATGACAACGACACTAACAATAAACACGGCATCATCAGCAATGACCGAAACGTCAGCTGGATTTCCCACCTGGCAGGCCCGCGTTCTGAGTCTGTCCACTACGAGCGCCGTACACTGTCTCCGCGTACGACCGCGGCTGGCTCACGTCATTCCTACCACTTCTTATATCATTGGGATGACCTTGTCGGCTCCGACCTTGTTGGTCATGGTGTACGATATTCACTTCGTAGTAATTGTCTGACGAAGTGCCATCTACAATCAAAGAGCAGACGACAGCATGTACATTATGAAGTATTTCTACTCGCGCAGCTACTTGAGTCATAACGTTATGTGATCAAAACATGAATGCTTACAAAAGTGGACGATCAGAAACTGCTCAGTTTAACCAGGACCGTCTTAATGTGTGTTGCAATCGTTGAATCAAGTTCGTGTATATTCTAAGATACTGCAGGGTGCATGATACTGATCACTAGCGCTTTAACATGCGGCGTTATTTGAGACCGGTCAGGCAGCATAAATTATAAGATGACCACCTGGCAGCTCTTCAGACAGCTCACCTGTGAAAAGCTTATTGCCCACGACATTTTCATTTCTAGATACCAGTAGCGCCAGTGACCATTAAATGTAATACTAAGGCTAGAATGTATCATTTTGTGTGAATAATTTGACCACAAGACTTTTGTATTTTTCTGCTGACCCATGCAGTACCAGGAATAGATGTGAAGGAAAATATGTTTTGGGTCGTCTGAACTTAGGTCAATTAAAATGCTCCAACTGATATACCTCATGCACCTGTAAGAGCCACACATCTACTAGGCCAAAACATCTGGGCCATGCAAACATTCATTGGTTTCACAATTTGTTTTGCAATTGAATTGTCAGTCAGTTTTCATCAAATACAACCGGCTCTATGTGAATCTTACAACTGAACAAAGATTACAGGATGCTTACATGATGAGGAATGGATTGATTGATGTAGGATGCTTACATGATGAGGAATGAATTGATTGATATAGGATGCTTACATGAAGAGGAATGAATTGATTGATGTAGGATGCTTACATGATGAGGAATGAATTGATTGCTGTAGGATGCTTACATGATGAGGAATGGATTGATTGATGTAGGATGCTTACATGATGAGGAATGAATTGATTGATGTAGGATGCTTACATGATGAGGAATGAATTGATTGATGTAGGATGCTTACATGATGAGGAAGGAATTGATTGATGTAGGATGCTTACATGATGAGGAAGGAATTGATTGATGTAGGATGCTTACATGATGAGAAAGGAATTGATTCATGTAGGAGGCTTACATGATGAGGAAGGAATTGATTGATGTAGGAGGCTTACATGATGAGGAAGGAATTGATTCATGTAGGATGCTTACATGATGAGGAATGAATTGATTCATGTAGGATGCTTACATGATGAGGAAGGAATTGATTGCTGTAGGATGCTTACATGATGAGGAAGGAATTGATTGATGTAGGATGCTTACATGATGAGGAAGGAATTGATTGCTGTAGGATGCTTACATGATGAGAAAGGAATTGATTGATGTAGGATGCTTACATGATGAGGAATGAATTGATTGATGTAGGATGCTTACATGATGAGGAAGGAATTGATTGATGTAGGATGCTTACAACAACAATAGCCAGAAATATGACCGACACCCCTCTTACCCACCACAAACACATAGCGCGAGTCCCCATGACGTTTACATCGACTCCCATGAATTTTAACTGGTTAAATGTTCAATGATTAGACCACTGAGCTAACTGGCGCAAACAAATCTCAATTAATCAGAACATGTAATCAGCTCCATTGTTTGTGTCTACCGATATCATTCTGCTGTTTTTCCTCAATGAACTTACCTGTTCTAAACGAATCCGATTGTTGGTTGGACAATGAAACACAGGCGGTCAACAAGATGATTGCCTCTCGCCACCTGAAGTGGAAGCAAGCAACAATAATTTTCTCATCAAAAATGAAATATTCCTTTTGTGTCCATAAGCACTATCAATCACATTCTGTATTCAGGCTTGAACCCAGGGAGTATTTACGATGTTCCAGACCCCTCGTCCGCGAACCCATCACAACCGCATGCCATACTAATGTCAGCATATGGTAAAACTGTAGATAACGATAATTCAATTTTTTAGGTGAACGTGTATTTATGAGTGCATGGAGGAAGCTGGAACACAACCATTTTTGTATTTTACTTACTTGGATTCACAGTTTTATAAAATTTTGAATCTTATTGTGCACCCTTCAGAGTAGTTGATTAAGTAAAACGAGAACCGAATAGTCAGCGTTGCCTGAAACATTTGAGGCTGTGTCCGAAATGAGACCTCATCAGACGACAGCTTATATGAACTTCATGTAATCCCAATCAGCTGTGGTTTAATCCACACTCACCTGTTTGTTAAGAGATGTAAATATCCCATCGTGGTCTTCATTCCCACACGCGGTGCACCAAGTCCTGACTACTTGCCCGCGCGACTGTCATATATAATGTAAACCAGTCGGGCAACACGACGCCTCAAGCCACTCAATGCTTGGCTGTATAACTGTATAAACCACCCACACCTAGCACCTGACTCGGGATGGTGTCTACGCACACCGGTAATTAACCACACGTGAGTTTCCACTGTGCAGGGAAAGGGCGAGAACGCCTTTTAAAGTATGTTCGTCAGTCAGTGTTGGTCGCATATTGTGGTCATCGGACAGCTGGTGTCTGTCTGACCGCATAGCAACGAAAGCCAATTAGCATTCCTTATATGACGCTAGATACACACATACATGTCAAACACACTTACAGAGAAGCACACACACTTCATCTCAGCCCATCACAATCGAGCTGTCGCAAATTTTCGAAATAACGCAGTATGACTTGGTTGTGGCCCTCTCGATAGCAACATACCTATTGTCTTAGAATGGGGTTTCCTGGCCTTATAAATATATACATAATTTTCTTGACCCATTTATATGAAAATTTCATGTTGTTTATATGTTGATTACGAATGACTTTTTGAAACTTTTTGGTTTGGCTAATAACAGAATCTGATTCTTAGCCTATTTTTACCCATAAATTTCATATTAACTGCCCTCAATTTCTATTCTCCTCCATTGTCCATGATGTGTCGTTGGCAGAGCTTGTCAAAATGATGAGTGGTGTCGGCGGCAGAGGTCAGGTAGAGCACAGAGTCACTACATGCGGCGTGGCGGCCATTAACGTGTTACAGTGCACGTTAATGTGAGCTATAATATGAGTCTAGAGGGGGAGTGGTGGGGGTAGTAACGACGAAACAAAGACAAGGCCAACGACAATAGGCTGTCAAAGGGCGAGGCTGAACAACTGAACCAATCCAGCAGAGACTTTACCACTGCAAAGTGACATATCATTGCAATAATATGACTGATGAAAGCATTGGATGTCCAGAAAGACGATGATGATGCTGATCGTGATAATGACGACAACAACGATGATGATGATGATGATGATGATGATGATGATGATAATAATGATGTAGGGGTGGGGAGCTAGGGTGTTGGGATGGCGGGCTTGTGTGTGGGGGAGGGGGAAGGGGGGCTAGGGGTGGAAGGGGGGCTAGGGTGGGGGGGGCTAGGGTGTGGTGGGAGGGGGCTAGGGTGGGTGGGAAGGGGGGCTAGGGTTTTTGGATGGAGGTCTGTGTGTGGGGGGAGGGGGAAGGGGGGCTAGGGTGGGCTAGGGTTAAGGGTTGGGGAGGGCTTGTGTGTGGGGGAGGGGGAAGGGGCTAGGGTGTGGGAAGGGGAAGGGGAGCTAGGGTGTTGGGATGGAGGGCTTGTGTGTGGGAGAGGGGGAAGGGGGGCTAGGGAGTGGGAAGGGGTGGTGCTAATGAGTAAGGTGGCGACGATGAGAGGTTCAGTAGTATTCCCAAAACGAAAGCTTCTCCTGCCTGTATCGTATATGTCTTCAAATAACGCGCTATTTATGTCTGTTGCTTCGTAGGGTTGTTTGCTGTCACAAAACAGCGAACACTGTAGGTTAAGAAATATTCCACTACTGACTTCCATAAACAGTCGTGATATAGGATATGACAAATTAAATATTTTGCAGGTAATGTTGGATAATATAGCTTGCTTACGAGCAGAATGAGATCAGACACATCTACCTTAATTCTATCATTTGTAATTACCAAGATGATCATGCCTTCGAACATTATCAGGTTTCCGTTTTTGAAATTGTTTACAACCAGACGGATTTACTAACCTTCCAAATGCAACATATTTTGGCGAAAACCAATCCTTAAGATCTCCAGCGACATTCTTGATTGAGGTAACAATATGACGTCATCTGCATGTCCAACAGCAACACAAACTGTCCTCCCCCCCCCCCCCCCCAACCAACAATCAATACAATTTACAAACACTACTGGCGAAATCAGACATCCCTTATTCACACCGCTCAAACAACATTAATATATATATTTTCAACTTTGGGTTCCATTGATTAGATTATCTAAGTCCCGTTTGTTTCTCCTATATTTCGTTGTATTACGTTTTTAATATGTTATTTGGTACCCCGCATAAAAATAAATTCTTGCCAGACATGGCACCTGAAGGCAATACAATATTATGAGCAAATTGTCCAATTGCTCTCTTTCATTATTGATACGGTGCTCGGTGGACATCTACCAAGACAGCATGTCAACATTATAACAAGCGTCACCAGATGTACAAGATAAACTCCTCCAAAACGTGATGTGATGGGGAGTTGATCTGATCAATTAACACCTTCATCCAGTAAATCGATCGCGGCCTCGACATGCGAGCATACAGGAAACGAAAAAAATCAGTATTCAAATACACGCTATTTCTGGCAAATCACCTCTATATACAATAATAGCATCGTCACATGTCATATATACATTAAATGAATTCCAATAAACTCCGTCACGTGGCATATATACATTAAATGAATTCCAATAAACTCCGTCACATGGCATATTTACATTAAATGAATTCCAATAAACTCCGTCATGGCCATTAAAGAATTCCAATAAACTCCGTCACATGGCATATACATTAATGAATTCCAATAAACTCCGTCACATGGCATATATACATAAATGAATTCCAAAAAACTCCGTCATGGCATATTACATTAAATGAATTCCAATAAACTCCGTCACATGGCATATTACATTAAATGAATTCCAATAAACTCCGTCACATGGCATATATACATTAAATGAATCCAATAAACTCCGTTACGTGCATATATACATTAAATGAATTCCACGTGTCACATATATACATTAAATGAATTCCAATAAACTCCGTCACGTGGCATATATACATTAAATGAATTCCAATAAACTCCGTCACGTGGCATATATACATTAAATGAATTCCAATAAACTCCGTCATGGCATATTTACATTAAATGAATTCCAATAAACTCCGTCACATGGCATATATACATTAAATGAATTCCAATAAACTCCGTCACGTGGCATATATACATTAAATGAATTCCAATACACTCCGTTAATACGACATTCGATAGCACATAACCAATATGGGTTTGTTTGCATTGACACATCAGAAAACCGTAACTGACGAATCCATAACCAGCCTACGACCGCTTAGTAACGGCCTGTCACACACAGGCGAACAGCCATGAGAGAGAACATTACGAAATGATTCATCAAACATATAAATTTGTCATTTGAAATGCCAGCGTTGCTGTATAAAAACAAATTGATGGTTATTAGTAAGATTACTGTTACAGATGACAATGAATGAGTGTGCAGTTTCGAGAGAAGGCGATGTTTTGTGCCAGAAACAATGTGTTACTGAGACATGTTTGGCTTCATGCCTTTTGTGTAATGTAGGACAGCAGACCGTGAGGTCATTCAGTGCACATTAACTTCACGAGTGACCATGAACCGCCTTGTGGCTTGCATCTTCCTTTCTGTTAATGACATTATTATATGGTCATAATATCACATAGTTAATATCTGTCAAAAACTCGATAGTATACAGGCTCGATGCTCTGGCGCAACTTAATGTCTTGCGCTGCTTTGTAAATAATAGCCCATTAAATAATAGCCTGTTTGGAGTTGAAATGGTCCATGGCCATATAGCATACTGCCAGGGGCAAGTCATGTATATACACGAAAGTAACGAGAAATATATTTCTGATACACTTTTATTAACTCCCACACTTCGTACTAAGCAGCTTAAATGTGTATTTCATAAAAAAACAATTGTCAACATTTGGCTGTGAAAAAAAAAAAGACATCGACAAAGCGGTAATCCCTAGTTGTATCCAATTTATTATACATACATCCCGGTGGCTTATATTGCCGAGACGGATTAAACATCATCATATGGCTAGTGATACATATCATCAGGTATCCCAAGGCGGAAAATGGATGGAGCGAAATGAATAGTAAATAATAACTATGTTGTTCCAATTTTTCAACGCATTGCATTTCGTTTTTCATATTTACCCCAGCAAGTTCGAAGTCTGTTTTCAAGACAATAACAATAAATTATCAATAATCCGGTTTGCCATTACACAACGAATACTGCCATCGAATAACCTGACAATGAAGATTTAAACGAAATCTCTAAAATAAATATCGGTTAACTCCTAATCCGAGTAGACGTCTTGTGATGCCATGACGACGGCGCGATAAACCCGTGTGATGTTTTTGCAGATTATATAATCACATTTGATCTATGATTCGACAACAATGACACGCAGTAGTTTAAAATGAATGACTCTCTTTAACATGAATTGATGATCATCGAACAATTTGGTCGACATCCAAACTTGTATAATGGGTGGACAATACCTTACTTACGTCGAGATATATATCGCTAAAAACGTATAAAGCGTTAATATGTAAAGCCCACGGTGGAATGAGGATGCTTCGACATAAAGTAACATAGCTACGGCGTTAGTGACAGAGAAATCAATCGCTTCGGCGAATTTCGTTATCAGGCATAGAAATAAACTCGTTGATCTGTGAAGCAAAAGCAACATTCAATGATGAGCGGACTGCGTGTGTGGACTAGTTCCCCAATACCACATCCCCTCGGAGCGGACTGTGTGTGTGGAACAGCTCCTCAATATCACATCCCCTCGGAGCGGACTGTGTGTGTGGACTAGTTCCTCAATATCACATCCCCTCGGAGCAGAATGTGTGTATGGACTAGTTCCCCAATATCTCTTCCCCTCGGAGCTGACTGTGTGTGTGGACTAGTTCCCCAATATCTCATCCCCTCGGAGCAGACTGTGTGTGTGGACTAGTTCCCCAATATTATATCCCCTTGGAGCGGACGGTGTGTGTGGATTAGTTCCCCAATATCTCATCCCCTCGGAGCGGACTATGCGTGTGGACTAGTTCCCCAATATCTCATCCCCTTGAAGCGGACGGTGTGTGTGGACAAGCTCCCCAGTATCATATCCCCTCGGAATGGACTGTGTGTGTGGACTAGTTCCTCAATATCACATCCCCTCGGGGCGGACTAGGTGTGTGGACTAGTTCCTCAATATCACATCCCCTCGGAGCGGACTGTGTGTGTGGACAAGTTCCTCAATATCACATCCCCTCGGAGCGGACTGTGTGTGTGGACTAGTTCCTCAATATCACATCCCCTTGGAGCGGACTGTGTGTGTGGACTAGTTCCCCAATATCTCATCCCCTCGGAGCGCACTGTGTGTGTGGACTAGTTCCCCAATATCTCATCCCCTCGGACCGGACTGTGTGTGTGGATTAGTTCCTCAATATCACATCCCCTCGGGGCGGACTATGTGTGTGGACTAGTTCCCCAATACCACATCCCCTCGGAGCCGACTTTGTGTGTGGAACAGTTCCTCAATATCACATCCTCTCGGGGCGCGCTGTGTGTGTGGACTAGTTCCCCAATATCACATCCCCTCGGAGCGGACTGTGTGTGTGGACAAGTTCCTCAATATCACATCCCCTCGTAGTGGACTGTGTGTGTGGACTAGTTCCTCAATATCACATCCCCTCGGAGCGGACTGTGTGTATGGACTAGTTCCCCAATATCTCATCCCCTCGGAGCGCACTGTGTGTGTGGACTAGTTCCCCAATATCTCATCCCCTCGGAGCAGACTGTGTGTATGGACTAGTTCCCCAATATCTCATCCCCTCGGACCGGACTATGTGTGTGGATTAGTTCCCCAATATCTCATCCCCTCGGAGCGGACTATGTGTGTGGACTAGTTCCCCAATATCTCATCCCCTTGAAGCGGACGGTGTGTGTGGACTAGCTCCCCAATATCTCATCCCCTCGGAATGGACTGTGTGTGTGGACTAGTTCCTCAATATCACATCCCCTCGGTGCGGACTGTGTGTGTGGACTAGTTCCTCAATATCACATCCCCTCGGTGCGGACTGTGTGTGTGGACTAGTTCCTCAATATCACATCCCCTCGGTGCGGACTGTGTGTGTGGACTAGTTCCTCAATATCACATCCCCTCGGTGCGGACTGTGTGTGTGGTCTAGTTCCTCATTATCACATCCCCTCGGGGCGCGCTGTGTGTGTTGACTTGCTCCGGTTGGCCGCCCCTCAGTAGCATTACGGAAGACACGGCTGAGGTACTGTGTGTACTTTGGCATGGTTCATATATAAACAAACTCTGTGAGCGGTTCCTATTGGTTTCTGGAGATCGATCTACACGTCATTTCTCTGCTGAGCTTAAATCGGCGTGAAACCATAGACGAAAGCTCTTAGAATACCAAGCGCTAACCGACCGGCTAGGAATGTAAGGAGCGGGGATCACAGGGAGATATGTTGATCAAATCGGCGATTTTGCTGTACATAACCGTGGGTACGTGGTTAGTGATATCTCTCTCTCTCTCTCTCTCTCTCTCTCTCTCTCTCTCTCTCTCTCTCTCTCTCTCTCTCTCTCTCTCTCTCTCTCTCTCTCCTGCTGTGTCGATGTAAGTTTGTCGGTTTCTGCGTCTGCTCTGATTAAACGCCCACATGTTACAAATGAGTAAGGCCTCATCAAGTGTGAATTACCTTCTGTTTTGATATACCCTGCCCATCTATTAATTACCCCATTACATATGTTAATAACATCGTCCATATGTATGTCACAGGAGCATGCAGCGCCCTCTCTTGTTTCAGCTGTACCTCATCCCTCACTCTATCCTGCTATCAGCCCAGTTTTTCCACTGACCAGGACGTTTGTGACTACGGATGTCGTACTATCTACAGAAACAGCTCAGCCGAGGGTAAGACAGCCTTGTCACCACACCATCACCGGCAATCTAACCCCAACTTTTAACCCACACTCCGTAGAATGTTTTACGATGAACGATTTTGCCCAACGCCTATTGCATCGCGTACGATATATATATATATATATATATATATATATATATATATATATATATATATATATATATATATATATATATATATATATATATATATATATCTATATATATATATATATATATATATATATATATATATATATATATATATATATATATATATCTCTATATATATATATATATATATATATATATATATATATATATATATATGTGTGTGTGTGTGTGTGTGTGTGTGTGTGTATATATATATATATTTATATTTATATATCGTTGATTATTGCTGCTGAGTGTCAGGTGAGAACAGTCACGTCATTCGGGGCTGTCTCGGATTCGCCGACTATAAGGCCGAATTCGCTGGAAGCTGTATCGACGGAATCGATGGCGATTATTCCAGCACGTGTTTCTGCGACACAGATTACTGTAATGGGGCAGGTAAGTCAGCTTGATTGATACCTAGCATCGGTTCTCGGACAGCGGCTGCGACTATTATTTAGATTTTGTTCCATTTTCTTTAGGAGTGGATTTCACAGAGTCTCTGACCAGTGAAAGATGTTACTCATGTTCCGACCAGGGAATCAACCTACTCAGTAACCATGACAACAGCTGTGTGAATCCCGGTGGGGGTACTGGTACAACATGGTGTCCATATGGAGCGTGTAAACTCACCAAGTCTTACAGCAGTACAGGTGACTGATGATCAATATTAGTTCCCACCTCTCGTGGCCTAATACATTCCTATTGTGTCACCAATTGCAACAGGTGAATTTCACGAAAATAGTGAGCCATATAGAAGTTAGCCTCTTCTGGTTTACCAGAGTATCGAATTTTTTGCATTGGCAGAGTGAACCCGGGGAGGTGTGTCGGGGGGGGGGGGGGGGGGGGCGGGTGCTTTCATTGTGAGTGTAAATAGGGATGTGCCGCCCATATGGGTCGGTTTTTGGCATTTTGGTATACGAAGCTACAGCGACAAGGTGCTAAGGAGTCAGTTTCGGGCGTTATTAGCGGCGTGAGGTCACACTTTGTAGCCCAATACCGTATAGTCAGTAACTTTACATACTTTACGGCGCTCGATGACCCACCCTCTACCATCACTTCCCCACCCCACACCACAGACACAGCAGCGCTGATTTCTTGTTGCTTTTCGTCACGTTGATGCATCTTGTAGCTTAGCTCCGGTCGAACGGTAATATGAATATATACCTACTCAGACGTCTTGTAGGGCTACTGGTAGCTGTGCTATATATGAACATCGATAAAAAGGCGGGATAGTGACAACGCTTTTCTCATGTCTGAATGATCGCAGAAGGTCATGTATTTAATTAAGGGATATGAGTGGATCGCTCCTTGCTGATTCCGTACATTGATTAAGTATATTGTTGTGTCACTTTTCTCACTTTGGGTTTTTTGGCCCCACGGAGGCTCATCAGTCCCACCCTCCCCCCCTCCCCCCCGCCACGGAGGCTCATCAGTCTAACCCCCCCCCCCCCCCCCCCCGGAAGCTCATCAGTACCCCCCCCCCCCCCCCCCCCACGGAGGCTCATCAGTACCCCCCCACCACGGAGGCTCATCAGTACCCCATCAGTACCCCCCCCCCCCCACGGAGGCTCATCAGTACCCCCCCACCACGGAGGCTCATCAGTATCCCCCCCACGGAGGTAGGTACATCAGTACCCTCCCCCCACGGTGGCTCATCAGTACAACCACCCCCCACGGAGGCTCATCAGTACCCTGTTTCTATGAGACACCCCCCCCCCCCCGCCCAACTTGGGAGTGTGTGAAACTTTCTGCATAAAGATAGCTTTGTTAAGTAAGGTCATGCAAATCGTAGCGTACAAGTTGCTCTGTGTGCAGGTATAGAGACTATTCGCCGAGCTTGTGATGAGGTGGCGACGTCCGTGGTGTCTGAAGGGTCGTGTGAAACGACGGAGGGGCGAGGGGCCACTTCAACCATTTGTCATTGTACTGGTCATCTCTGTAATGGCGGGTCCCAGAACGGAGTGACAGTAATCATGGATTTGTTGTTGCTATTGATTCCTTCGTTACTGATATAAATTGAGTATGTATGTATTCTTTATATGCTTCGTCTTTTACTTGTCTGCTCGGTTCAATGAAAAATACATGGTAGCTTCTCAAACGTTATGACCAATCATTATGATGTCCAATTGAATAGCAATCGCTTCTATCTCAGTCTAATAAAAACCAAAGTATCTGACAAATATTGAAGTGACCGATCTTTAAAAAAAAACTGATGAATTATCAACATAATTAAGATTGGCAATTAGAAGTGGTAATTACACAATAAGTATAAAAATCTTCGTAATAAAACTTTTTACAAACCTATATTAACGTGCTTATATAGAAATGCATTATATAAAGATGGAGATATCATGTTTCTTACATGGTATTGAAGAAACTCGCCACGAAGTTACAAACGGGTACACCGTTACTCCGCAGAACTTTGGGGAAAGTCCCCGGACCCAGGGCAGAAATTGTCGGGGCGTATCGCCTTTAAGCTCAGTCCCTTGCTCTGCATTATATGGCTGGGAAGCTTCTGCTGAGCCGTGGAGTGGACTGGGTGCTTGTCACAGCATAGTCATGCGAGTGGTGTGCATACACTAACTCAACGGGGCTCAATCCTTCAATACCATTCTTTTATATTTCGACGAAGTTGCCAGAATAGGAACAGTCATAATTTATGATTGGAACATGGAACAAGCTAGTGAAAAATTACAACTGAAAGCTGTGGTTCGAGAATTTCATTGTGGCGAAAAGGTTATATTTGATTAAGGGTAAACATTCTTATATCAGCACACCGATACCTCTGTAAAAAGGAACTTGAAGTTTAGATTCAAAACAAATCAATTGAATGTTTTATTTTCAACTGAATACACATTAGGATATCACGGGAAAAACTTGGGTGCCTGATACTTAAATTCAGGGAGATTGGTCCACTTATGGTAAGGTTCATAAGGGTCGTTTACAAAATACCGTGGTTTCTTATAATAACTATTGACCATCTTATCGAGCAGTTTACACTGAGTAGCGTTACAGAAAACATGCTGCTGAAGTCTGGCAACCCTTCGCTTGTCTTTCCGCCAACGCCGCTTGTGTCGGCCGCATTGGGTACGGATCCAGCGGCCATTATGCAAGCGGAAGAAGCGACGAATAACGGCTTTCACTGTACGAGGCTTGCCTCCTCTGTAGCTGTATGTTGTTCTGGTCCTACATGGTATGCACTGGATGGATGGGATTGCTGTTGGTTGTGGAGATGCACAGGGACCAGGTGGAAGTAATGTGGGCCTGAAAAGTCATTTTCAGAGATATTCCATTACTGATAGAGCAAGTGATAATAGGTATAACATTCCACACCACTGATGAGGTTAACAGATCAAAAGATTACCCACCTATAAGCAGAAAGCAGCTTGGTCCAACCAGTCTTGGTAGGGTTCACACCTACTGATGAAACCAGACTTCTAGTTTGTAGACTGACAGCATTCTTCAGCTGAGATAAACCTGGCCTTATCTTAGGCAGAGCTCTGACCACCCCTGCATTGGAAGGACACAGATAGCCACAAATGCACTCAGGAAATCAATTATCTCTCACAAAATTTTGCCATGGCTATGGAAATGGTAACTGCATAAATTTATAATTCCAGGGCTTGAAACTAAGAAAATTCAACCAGCCAAAAAAAAAATCTACACAAGTTTATGTGTATTTATGAATACTTTATTTTTTTCACCCAAGACCTGCAGAATATAATTCACAACATGCACATACAAAAAAAAAAAAATAATGATACCACATTCAATCACTTGACATACACATCATGAAAAACATATTGACACTCAGGGAAGAACATATAATATACACAACAAAAACACCCAACTCCACAACTATCTTTCTAGTATGTGGCCTCAAGCGCCCTGGCCAAACCAATGTAAATGGCGTCCTCCTCTGGTCCATCCTCCTCCTCGCTTTCACATTGGGTGTTTTCCTTGTAACTGGGGCTGCAAGACCTGGTCCTAGTAATCTTCCACAGTTCTATAGCACGCACGGTTTTGTAGTCAGCAATAGTGGATGACACAAGAAGCACAGTCATCAGGTCGTTGAGGGAGTCTGCACCTCCAGTCATTTTTTATTTGCTTCATTATGTTGAACCCTCTTTCACACTAAGCAGCAGAGGCAGGAAGGGTAATAATGATGTCCATGAGGACTAATACATCACAACAGTCTGTACTATGTGCCCTGTTGATGCTAGCCCATGACATATTGTATCAACACCTGCACCAGAGAGTACAACACTGAAATGATCCTCAAGTTGGTCTATTGCCTGATCACCAAAATCTGAAAGAGAAGTCTCATCCTGTTGGCCTCTACCTTGTTCAGCGCAGTCTATGCTTTTCTGGCCGGTGCTGAGGTGAAAGAAGCACGCTTTGTAACACTAATCTGGAGGCATCTAGTGTGGGCCACAGAAGATTTGTGTTCTTTTATGGCTTCCAACTTGTAGTTAGTAGTGCCAAGCACGAAAGGTCCTCTACACTGAATATTTTTGGTTGCATACATTCTGCAGCACTCGCAAAACATTACATCCTACTTTTCATCGTGTCGCAGCCAATCTCTTTCTTCTCCGCAGTCTGTTATCAGCCAGCGAAAGTTTCCTGCCTCTTTTTTTCTCATGATCTTTACTTTTCTACTGTTCTTTAGCTCTTCTGGTAGCTTGCGCTCAATTGGCCAGGGGAGGCTTGGCCCCTTCAATGAAATGCCACAAAGTTCAAAAAAAATGCTGACTTGGACGCTGACGATTTGGCTTGGTCGACTCGTACAACAGAGCTTGGTGATTAATCATGACTAAACAAAGCCTCATATATCCACGTAAGGTCCCAGAGACCCAAACCCGACGCGCAATGCTGCGCAGTGGATGACGTTTCGTGTGTGTCACAACGTGACACGTTGACTGCACGTGCCCCTTTGTGACAAAAATTCACAGCTGCAGGCGGGTGGACGTTAGTTTCGAGCCCTGAATTCTGTTGGTGCAATTTATAAAGTAGGAAATATCTGGCTTGTATTATTTCCTCAGTAGTTTACCTCTACAAATCACCTAGAGTTTCATTTTAAAAACAGGGTAACTTAAAACCCCTGAGCATAATTGAAGGTGGATGCATCAGTGATATAGTCTGTCATCCTCGTTACCATTGCAAGCACATGCCCTGTGTAACTTCATGTCCCTTTAAGTTTAGGCTTTACAGACAGATTGTGCTAGGTTCACCACCTGCTTAGCTGCTAGATTCATCACCTGCCCAACTTTAAATCTCCATAACTTTTGAACCCGTGGATGAAAATGATATTTTTGTATTATACAACAAACCCTGTAAAAATGTCAGTTTCATTACGATACTAAAATATTGAGAAGAAAACCCCATTGACACCACTATTTCTCTTTGAGCGATAATAGAGATTAAACCACAAATCAAAGCAGAATGAATTCGTGTAACTGTCATGAAAATAGATGTATAAACATAACCGCAACATACAGCTTCTGTAAATGAATTCACAGCATGAACCTAAGAAAACTGAGTTTACCGTACACACCTGAAACTAAAATGGAAAATCGCAAGGCCATGTCTGTTGTCCCTCAGGGTGAAGGACATTTAATGGGTTTATAACATTGAGAGGGGGCACTATTTATTTAAAGCTGTTGTTTTGGAGGAAAAAACCTGGTAATTATGAATTCAAATATATGGACTGAAAAGAAACATTTACGATAACTTTTTTCGATAAACAGTTCTAACTAAAATGTTTCTAAAACCTTATCCTCATCTAACCACACCGATTTTACATCACAGTGGAGGAGTGCACTCTCGGTACCTAAAATATAAGACATCTTGATTACTAAGAGACATGCCGTGATATTCCTGCGTCGGTAAGCGATTCGGGAAGATAAATTTGGAAATAATATTTTTGAACCGGAGGAGGTGCACAATTAGTGGGATGAATTAAAAACGTGAAGACAGCAACCAATGAGCGCGAATTATGAACCCTTTCATAGTGATGGTCAAGTACAGAAAAAAATATATTAAGCTGATTACATTCTCGAACTCGTAGAAAACAAGCAGATTAACTTCATCCATATCGCTGTTCATGTGCTACAATATGACTTATTTCACATTTTGTCTCGAGAAAGAAAAGTTGTAATCATAATTCTCCATAACGAGTTATCTGTTTGTCCCAAACATTTGCCTTTCGAATGTGTGTCAGCAGGTGTGTCTTGAAATCAAGATGAGATATACTCTGTTGGAAAGGTCGCCTTTGCGGCCGGGTGAATGTGAAGATGTGGAGGACTTCAAAACAAATTTGCTATAAGATACCGGTAAGTTGTTGGTGTTAATATATTGCTGAGTAGCCAACTGAAATTCATTTGCTTTGATTTGAGTAAACATTCATGAAAATATTGATTTATTTACATGTTTTCATTACAACTTATGAATGTCAGATGGCTTTAATATCGCTCACTGAAAAAGTCTGCTAGTGACAGGTAATTAATGATATTTTCGTGAATATTGACTCATGAACATGTTTGTTAACAACGCCCATGAACTTACATAAGATAATGTATTGAAAGTGCGGGATGACATGCGCTAATGAGTGAGTCTTAGTGTATTTAACAATGATGAATGTATACGTGCGTGTGAACATCACAGCCTTGTGTCGTGAGTTGTGTGACAAGCACTTTCGAAACTAGTACCGGAGAGGCTGCTGCACTCCCTCTTAATTGTGGCGTCTTACCACAATTCAGCTTGGGAATTCAACGGAATGATCAGTGTTCCCGTGTTTTAACTGACCATCGGAAGCTTTTACCAATTGCTAGCAAGGTGCTGGTTCGCAGGGACTATTTGAGGCATGAAGCTTAAAGCTAAAATGACCTTGTCTAACATGTAGAATTGACCACAAACAATCACTGTCACACAAATACCATACCAAATCACGAAGAAAACAACAGAAACTTGGGGAAAAGGGGACAGGAATGATCAGATAAAGTTTTTGCCTATGTTTTCACCGCCATGATTACATCGGAGCTCTCTGGGTTACCGTCCTCCACGCTTGTATTTTGGAAGGTAACATCACCGGTAAATTTGAAAAGTAATCGCAAAAATATTTTTTGGCCGGCAATGGGAATATGAAACATTATCTTGATAAAAACTAAATCATCATTTTCGGCACTGATCGCCTGAAACTCAACCAAACATGCATATTTTGTGAAAAAAGTGGTGTGTTCTGTCAGGATGTGTCAGAATCGATAACAAAATAGGTGGTTGTTATGTTAGACCAACAAGGTGATAAAACCTGACGTTGGTCTGTTGGGCTATGCGTGACGTATCATTTCATTATAACATCCTGGATCATTATGTACCTTATTTGTGGACAAATTTGTCGGATCTGTTGTAAAATGTGTCCTTTGGTTAAGCATCCAGAAAACAACATATATCAAGAGACTGTGAACAAATTTCACACGTTGCTCTAGCCCCGTTGCTCTAGCACCGGTCAGATGTCTTGTTGTCTACTCGGACGTCCTGTAGCGCTTGAGTTGCTCCAAAACAACGTATATCAAGACAGCTTTTGAGGTGAATATTTCAATGTATGAATGGTTTTGATACGGCTTGGTTGCAGCAGACATGTTTAGTCTTTACATATCACGATGGTAGCGCAGGCTTATATGTGCTAAGGATGCCCCACCAGATGCCAAGCTGAACTGCCACCATGCTTTTTGAAGTGTCGGCTACTGCATACCAATGAAGATAAACATGGCGCCATGTGCTCATTGATGATGCCGCCATGACTGCAATGGTAATGGTAGTCTATGTCAGCTGAAACATCAGGCGTGATTATTGGTGCAAATTGTTCATAACTATCAAAACAGGTGATGAAACCAGCTAACTCTCTAGGTATTTTTACATAGGGTTGGATTCAGTCGTCATAAGACATATACATAAATGTCCTGTGTGGCAAAACAGGCTAAGATCTGACCAGACGATGGCGTGTGAGCCATGCTTTAAAGTTAGCCTGTCCATGTGCCCAGCAAGTGAGGTATGCTGTTGAGTAGGCATGTCCTTGGTCCAATGAAAGATAAGACCGTGGTCCCATATCATTCTGTAGAAGAGTTCAATTTTGGATTACATTGCAATAATGTCACATTGTCTATTGATTGCCCCCCCCCAGCCCCCACCCCCACGTGAAGGCTAATAGTGCTGAACACGATACAAGATGCCTATGTACCACCAACAAATATTGTGCGTTTAAACACGGAAAAAGTTTTACTGGAACGAATATAAGACTTGCAAAAGACTCTCTCTACTGGTCTGATGTCGATCGCAAGCTGTGACACATGCACATTAGGGTTGCATCACTCGATTGCAATTCAGATCTTAGACCCGTATTGAACATCTGCCAATCACAGTATCAGCAGTGATCGGATCATTATGTACCTTATTTGTGGACAAATTTGTCGGATCTGTTGTAAAATGTGTCCTTTGGTTAAGCATCCAGAAAACAACATATATCAAGAGACTGTGAACAAATTTCACACGTTGCTCTAGCCCCGTTGCTCTAGCACCGGTCAGATGTCTTGTTGTCTACTCGGACGTCCTGTAGCGCTTGAGTTGCTCCAAAACAACGTATATCAAGACAGCTTTTGAGGTGAATATTTCAATGTATGAATGGTTTTGATACGGCTTGGTTGCAGCAGACATGTTTAGTCTTTACATATCACGATGGTAGCGCAGGCTTATATGTGCTAAGGATGCCCCACCATGCCAAGCTGAACTGCCACCATGCTTTTTGAAGTGTCGGCTACTGCATACCAATGAAGATAAACATGGCGCCATGTGCTCATTGATGATGCCGCCATGACTGCAATGGTAATGGTAGTCTATGTCAGCTGAAACATCAGGCGTGATTATTGGTGCAAATTGTTCATAACTATCAAAACAGGTGATGAAACCAGCTAACTCTCTAGGTATTTTTACATAGGGTTGGATTCAGTCGTCATAAGACATCTACATAAATGTCCTGTGTGGCAAAACAGGCTAAGATCTGACCAGACGATGGCGTGTGAGCCATGCTTTAAAGTTAGCCTGTCCATGTGCCCAGCAAGTGAGGTATGCTGTTGAGTAGGCATGTCCTTGGTCCAATGAAAGATAAGACCGTGGTCCCATATCATTCTGTAGAAGAGTTCAATTTTGGATTACATTGCAATAATGTCACATTGTCTATTGATTGCCCCCCCAGCCCCCACCCCCACGTGAAGGCTAATAGTGCTGAACACGATACAAGATGCCTATGTACCACCAACAAATATTGTGCGTTTAAACACGGAAAAAGTTTTACTGGAACGAATATAAGACTTGCAAAAGACTCTCTCTACTGGTCTGATGTCGATCGCAAGCTGTGACACATGCACATTAGGGTTGCATCACTCGATTGCAATTCAGATCTTAGACCCGTATTGAACATCTGCCAATCACAGTATCAGCAGTGATCGGTGATATTGCCTGGCTGGGCACCTGTGATTGTGTTGAGCACATCCATTTGTCATCGTCCTCTATAAATATACGTGTTCCAGAGTCAGCGGCTGACAGCGACCTGTGGTCAGTCTGTGAGAGGATGTGCTGCCAAAACAGAGTCACCTCCACAACCTGCTGCTCAGGCTTCTCTCCACCCCCACCCCCACCACCACCACCACCCACCACCACCCAAGTTAGTGCTCTGCCATCTACCAGGACAAATATCATTGTACACTCCTGCAAGGCCTGGTTGAGATTTATCACTTTCCTCTCAGAAGGCTGTTTCACTAGAGCTCTATTGATCAGGTTGAGGGCTAGGATCAAAGTATGATAATGAATGCCGTAACATCGCTTGTATCAGTCGCAGAAATATGGACAGAATTTCAATAAAAGAAATATGGAATGCAATCTATATGTAGGTTTTGGAAATGAAAGGAATTAAATATAATGGTGCACCTTGCAACACTTCTTCATGAAGTTTTACACCATTGTGTTTTGAGATTTTACCATTTATTGTTGTGATGGTGAAGAGAAACCCCCTTCATCATAGGATGCTGTTTCCAAACTAAAGGTTGTTAAATATGCAGACGTTAATGTTAACAGAGCTGTACAGTGAAAAGTGACTCCCATTAGCCATGGGAAACGCATCTGGTCACCGCTGTAGTTGTCATAAATAGGCCAGCTTATAACTGTATAATATTGTGATTTTGATTGGTACAATGGTGTCTTGTCGACTTTTGATATAATAACAGTCTGTGATCTTGGAATTGCAATTATTTAATTTTTGGATACATTTTGAAGGTAAACTAAAGTGGTGTATCCTACACACAAGTACTTATATTTAAATACAAATTAGGGTGTGACATATTCGCAAGATTAGCTTTTCAATGATTAAATGGAAGAGAGGATCATTTTATGGAGAGCCCAACATATGTAGCCATATTTCAACTGTGCTTTCAACCTAATAGCTCCATAAACATATACCTGTGTTTTGTTTGATGTGAACTTTTCCTGTTCACATGGATTTTCTTGACATTATCGAATCTTTTATTGTGGCTTAACTTACCCTTTCAACTGTAATTGTAATGTGTAATTGATTTGGTATGTTCACTGACAGATAAGGTGGGGGAGTGTTTGTAATGTGTAATTGATTTGGTATGTTCACTGACAGACAAGGTGGGGGAGTGTTTAGTAAGCTGCTGGGGTTATCTGTGCTTGGAGTGGCTGGTGTCATTGGTTCTGCCTGGTATGACCAAAATATACGCAAGAACATCCAGGACAATGTTCCGTACAGCAAGGACGCATTCCAGGCCATATTTCAATACCTACCGGTGCCCCCCGGGCAAAAACCTGCTGATGCAGATCCCAAGCTGATCAAGTGAGCCCCAGTTTGATCAGAATCGGTTGTATTTCTTTACTCTGAAAATGTGATAACCCTTATTTTTGCTGCTCCGAGTGAAATGAATCATTGTGGTTGCCCCAGGCAACAACCTCATCCAGAAGAACAGAGCTTGCTGAAGAAAAGGGCCAAGGTACAGTCTCAAAGTGTCTCAGCTTGCCATCGTAACATATATCTAGCTTGCCTTGTCATGATGATGTGAACCTGGTGAATGTGATTCCAGGTAGCTGAACTACCCACAGAGGAATCCAAACCAGGTAAGTTTCTTAATCAATAGCTATGTAATTCATATTCAACTTCAATAATTGGAATGCTCCTTACATCTTCATGTATATGATTTGTACAACCTGTAAGAATCCTAGAATATGCATCAGTTGACTTAACATGTTGGCATTCTTGGCTGTAGTAAGGACACCCCTGTTTAAACTCTTGTCTAACTTCCTCGGTACATTTGAGTCCCTTGTAACGTTCACTTGAAGCCAGGAGAATATCACATATTGACTTGTGTATTAGGTATCCTTTTTGTTCCCAAATGGAACTAGATAATCTGTGTCTTGTATTTGTGAAGGATGCAATTTACTAGAATGTCAAATTGTGATCTATACATTTTGTTAATTCAAGAGACATCCACGCCAACGTACATAATGTTCCTCATTCTGCCACTCAACCCCCACCACACCCCACCCCACCCCACCAGGAGTATTTAACAGACCTTCAGTTAATGATCTGATAGTAGGCTGATCTTTCATGAAAATTTCAACTATTTTGTACAATTTTTGAATGCATTTTACATGTGAATGTTGTGTCTTTTACCTGAGTCAGTAATCATAATCCAGGTGTATTTACGGGCACATTTCAGTACAAACCAAGGCGGATCTGGAGTTGAAGAAGAAGGAAGCAGCAAGAAAGAAAGAGGAGACTGAGAAACAGAGAAAAGAAGATGAGAAGAAAGCAGCAGAAGAGAAAAAGAGGGCAGAAAAAGAGAGCATAGATAAAGCTATCAAGGAGAAAGAAGCTGAAGTGGCCATGGAGAATGCGGGTTTGTGATGCTTATTCATCTTTTGACAACTAGGATGTGGCTCTGCTACCTCCAACCTGTCACTTCATGATGATCGAATGTTCCATGGGTGATGTGTGATGCTACAGCACTGGAGGCTATTCTAGCAGAGAGTGTAGTAGCTGCCGAGGATGCTGTGAGGACTGCTATAGATGCCAGCAAGTCAGCCCAGTCTACCACAAAGAACCACACACAGGCTCTCAAAGCAGCCATGGATTCGTCTGACCAGGTACCCTGTCACATCCATCTTCTGTTACGGTAAAATCTCAAGTATGAGATGCAGAGGCCCTGTCTTTTGCAACTGATTTTTGTATTTAAATTCTACTACTTATTCTCCAGATTTTACAGTACGTATCCTGATGTTGATGGTGTTACTTTGGTTTTGATTCACCTCCGGCGGAACAAACCTGTATCATAGATCATGCTGCTGTCATCAAACCATTACATTAGGGGACACCTCACACCAATAGAATCACATCTTCTGATGATTTTGAGGGGCTGGTTTTATTTTACGTCCTAGTTGTATGGATGGATTTTTATCTGTTCTAAATGTATCTCTTCTCAAACTCCTTCATGTCTCTTTTATCTGTAATGTTTCTCAGTGCCTCTTGGCTTAATGTGAATGTAAAAATATCCCTCTTTTATCGCAATGTTTTTGTTTATCTCCTAATGTACCTAAATTCATATATGTGTTACTTTTGTACCTGAGCAGGGGAAATTAGAGTTTTAAATCAACTTGTCGACAGGTAACAATAGCAATTGACTTGCCAGAACACCAAATTCACTTGCCTGAAATTCTGAACACAAAGAATATATATGTATTTATTGGAAATACCATATGCACCATTTGATATAAGTTTTGCTATTCCCTTTAAATGACTATCTCAAATAGCAATTATAATTGGTGCTTTATAAGGACCAACTATCATTACGGCGCCAGTTATAACTGTAGAAAGCTGTCATATTATATTTTGAGACTTATTGGATCCTCCGAGGGACTCAAGAAAATCTGATTCTTTGAATTTCATGATCATGACCCCACCCCATGACTCTTAATCACTGATTTTGTGTACAACTCTTATTCACATGTACTAAGAGCTCACCTAATAAAGTTCCCACGAGTCAGTGCGCTTCATCCCAGTGTGCTCATTAACAGACTACGCAGCAGGTGGGCGTGCAAGAAGCCACCTAATTTGTATGTATTTGTTTTTGAGCTCTTGTAAGTTGTCAACGCTGGATATTACTGTTCAGTGTTTTGACAAACTTAACATAACAGTTGTTATCATCGGTCTGTGTGATTTGTATGGTCATGCAGCCGACAGCCGAGCTTATTCAGTTGGGGATTTCATCCACAACTCAAACAGAGCGTCATCTAGTCACGATTATTCACGCTAGCTTTTATTGCCTGGATTTATATTTTCGGGGGTGAAATTACTACTTGCCCGTTAGGGAAGTCGCTGAGGGAATTTGCTCGTGAAAATACTTGCCCCAGGCAATCGATCAACTATTAATGCCCTGCCCTGATGAGAATTCAATTTATGTGTGTACAGAAGGGGGGTGAGACTTGGGAGGCAGTGACCCAAACCCAGCTAGCCAGACATGAGGCTATAGAAACCTGGCACCAGTGTGTTGACATGGCCAGGTGAGATTTTCACTTTCCCTCGTCCCTTTGTTGAGCTCGTTATGACAAGCTTATTCTTGTTGGTTCTTATCAAAGACCAAGCTGCTGAGTTTACCTGGTGTCCATGCTGTAGACATTTGAAGCATATATTATGGCTGTATGTCAGGATGGAGTTGGAGAAGATGCAGCTTGCTGTGAATGATGGCCGTCAGAGTGCTGACACCAAGAAGAACCCTACTCTCTACTCGTCTGACAAGTCCCTCAAGAGCCTCACCTACGAACTCAACCGGGCCCAGGACGAGGTCAGTCTGTCAGGTCCATCGGCTCCACCCTACAGAACCTCGTGTCGGCTGATTATTTACACCTGGCTTTTGTGATTCATACCTTGTTATGGTTTTGTTGTTTTTATGCAATGGTTTGCTGCTGCTGTGGTAGTTGGCGAAGGTGCAGTCTGAGGCGAGGGTGGTCAGTGAATACCGTGATCTGGTTAAAAAAGCGCGTCAGCAGTTCAAACAGGAGTTTGAAGCTATGATGCCTGAAGTCAAGATAGGCAAGAGGACAGGTACGTTATGATTGTCATCATAATGCATTCAGACAGTTTCTTTTAGGCAATTTGAAAAGCGAGTGAGAAAATTTAAGCTATTGAATAATTGGAAAAGCAAATGATATAAGTCCTCCAAGAGTCATATCCCACTGTCAGTGAAAAGAACTGAAGTTCTTCTCTTACGAAGACCTTTGATAACACTCCCTGACAGAAGTTCTGATCTTACAAAGACGACCTTTGATAACCCTCTCTGACAGAAGTTCTTCTCTCATGACGACCTTTGATAACACCCTGACAGAAGTTCTTCTCTTATGACGACCTTTGATAACTCTCGCTGACAGGAGGCAAGATGACGGAGGAGGAACTCAATTCTCTCATCGCTCATGCCCACCGTCGCCTCGACCAGCTAGGACGCCAGTTAGCTGAGCAGCAGGCGGGAGAACAGCTGCGTATAGAGGCTGCTCTGGTACGACAGCAGCGGGAGGACGAAACGATGGCTCAGGCTGCCATGAAAACGGAGAAGAAGAAGTGGGAAGCTGACCTTGAACTTCTCCACCAGTCATGGGTAACATGTGATTATGTTGTTATGCCATGTTTATATGCTATTATTTTAAGCACACTGTTCAACTAAGCTTATCACATACCTTGGCTCTGGTGTACTCTCCCTGTCAGGCGATTAGTTCACCTGTAAACTTTTGATGGCAAGCTAGCTGCCCAAAATGATACATGGACCCCTCTAAATGTTTCCTTGCATTTTATCCTTGCAAACTAAAAATCACTGATAAAAAATCCAGTTTCTAAGCAGTCAGACTAAATATTAAGTCTGGTGAGTTGTCAATCATTGCGGTTATCCGCAGCCTTGACCTCATTTCTCAAAAACACCCTTGGTATGAAGAATGTGTTAATCAGATGCAATTATGTAGCACATATTGATATATAGCTTGTGTGCCAAATTATAACAGTCAATAGCTTATCATACCTGTCCTCTGTCAGATACTTTGTGCATCTCCAGACCACTGAAATTCATCATATCCTAAAGCTGTGTAGATCCATGAATGACCTACATGAAACTATCCCATGTCGTGAAGTTCCAGGGTAACCTAGGCTATGTTGACCTTGGGGAGATAGGGTACAAGGGTCAGGAGGATGATATGTGAAAGTTTGCCACTGATTCCCATGCGTAACCTTAAACATAAGAAATAAATGTTTTCATAAAAAAAATTGAAAGTATTGCCAAAAACAGCAGATGCGAGGTTTTTTTGCAGTTTGTGTGTCGCTTTTGATTAGAGAAATTGGCAGAGTTCTTGTCACAGATTGCGAATGATAAATCATAACGTTTCAGTTTTCTAAATATGTCGTCATAACGATCAGTCCTCTGAAGTTCGATGTTACAACGGCAGTAATGAACTATCTCTTCCACAATCTTAAGCAATACATCATACAGAAATCACTATGGTAGAAAGCAGTTGGGTGTGACTTCAGTTGGGTGTGACTTCATGTCGCTGATAATGGTCCTAATGGTCCTTTGTTGCTGTAGCGTTCTAGTCATATCTGGCTGTTTTCGTACCTTTATGCAGGTGCAATGTGGGGAATGATGAGGTTGTAAGGATATCTCTCTGTATGTCTGTTCCATGTGTCAATGGCAAATGTCAGAATTCATTAATTCTTATGCTATAAAGGTCTAGACCCAAACTGTTCATTTTTTTATAAAATATATCCATATATACAGTGTATGTGCTGAGTCATGATGTAAACTATCAATTTAGATATATAATGAAGGTGGTTGGGTCCGGAGGTAGCAGGCAGCTCATTGATCTCTTGTAAATAGAGGTAACAGTATGTTTCACAACTATATAATATGTAAGGCATCTGAACTATCCATCAAAGGCAGTGTAGAATTCAACATGACACCTGCCCTCATCATCTGTTCACTCAACCACAAAGAACAACATCAATTACGTCCCCTTTACACGTGGTGAATCTAGAGGTGTCGACATGTCGCTAGTTAGTAGTCAAAGACGATCTGTGATTGATTGACATGCAGGTGTACCTAGACCACATAAATGATCTCACCTCCTCCAGGTAGGCTGGAATTTGTCATGAGTGACAATCTGAATGAGGCGACCAGGTGTTTCTGGAGTGGGGCTGCAGACTCACCTGTGCTGATGTAAGGGGTTGTGTGTGTAGGTTACATGGGGTGTATTGGATGGAAGAGCTGAATTATTAATCCCAATTCTTCTTTAACATTGAACCTGGGGAAGCCATTGTTTGCTGGAATGAGATAACAAACAAGCTGTATTAAAGGTTTTACCCTAGCTATATTATATATTGAGTCATATTGTCAATGTGGAGGTGGATTGAGTGATGGTCACGCCCCAGTAGTCGGATGGAACTTGTGTCTGGCCAGGTGTTGTTTATTTTAACTATTCGACCTTTGGATTGTGGCCATCAGCTTACAGGTGTCTGTGGTGCCAGTTGTTAACACAATCATGATCTTCTTCTCTTAGTTGCCAGTCAAACAATCTATACAATTCACCTGTTATGAGTAAGAAATCAAGAGCTGACTTACCCATGCAAGCCCATGCAACCATGCAGTGAATCCAGTGCGCTAACATTTCAGCAATGGATGACGTGTATCTGCCTCGTATTAACCACTAGCTGTGTGGTTTATGGTTTGTAGGACCGTGACTCTCGTATCGTGTTTGAGGGTGAGTTACGCCAGCAGTTGGCACGCCAGGCGGCAGCGCATAGCGACCACTTGGCGCAAGTTCTTCGTGTCCAGGAGGGAGAGCTACTTTCTCGCCACGAGAAGGAACTCGGAGAGAAATACTGGCCGAGCGAGACAACTTCCAGACGCAAGTGGCTGGCTGGGTGTCCAGACTCAAGGGCATTGAGGCAGCTGTGGAAGGTGGGTGTACATTTTGAACCTTTTTGGGGTTCTTGTTCTTAAAAGCTGGTCTGGTTTCACATTGATTGAAGCACAGTCACTGCTAAGTGGGTTGTTTGCAGTAAAAAAAAAAATATATGAAGTTGATTGAAGCGAAACTGAGTTGATTGACATGGGTTTATGTGGTCAGTAACCCAGAACCAAGCCAATCAGATGATTGAGAGTCTGCTTTGTTGAAACACATCTTAATTGAAACTGTGTTTTTTTGGCTACCCAGTATGGTGCCATGTCTTTCATGAAGCTGTTTGTACGAGGATGGTGTTTGTGTATGTGTGTGCCAGGTCGAGCTGAGTTGGAGAAGCAAGGGAGGAGGGCTCAGGAACTGTGGCTGGCTTGTCAGTCCCTACTGACCTGTATCGAGGAGGGCAAGCCTCAGCTGGATGTGGATGATGTACAACTCAAGCCACTGACGGGGGAGCTGTCTGCCATCCGAGAGGCCGGTAACAACCACCCGATGGTGAACACCGTCATCGATAACATCTCGGAGGAGGCGGTGGCCCGCGGGGTGTGGACACAGGAAGCCCTCATTGAGCGCTTTGATAAGGTGCGCAGGCTGTGCAGACGCACTGCACTGATCGATGAAACCAACGCCACCCTCTTCCGTTACTTCCTGTCGTACTTTCAGTCGATGCTCATGTTCAAGAATACGAGGGTAATCGGGGAGAACGAAGAAGTGGATATGAACAAGTTAGACACATTTGTACTGGTTGAAAATGCTAAACATTACCTGGAGCTGGGAAATCTGGAACAGGCTCTCAGGTTCATCAACCAACTACAGGGGGAGCCACGTAGAGTGGCTGCTGATTGGCTGAAGGAGGCTCGGTTGCTATTAGAAACCAAGCAGGCTGCTGACGCACTATTGGCCCATGCCTCGGCCAGTGGTGTGGGATCCCTCTACTAACCCTGTCAGTCTGTCTCTTGCATCAATATTTTACTTTTGCCTTTCATTGATCAGGGTGAAGGTCATATTTGATGACCCTTGTAAGTTACATTAGTTTATCCAAGCACTTAAATGAATACCAATCAGTCTATGTGACTTGATATAATTGCTGATTTAATTATTTAAAGTTTTAGTATATAAATATCACAAGCTTGTTCATTAGTCAAACATGGTATCAGGTTAACATATAAGACAGGATCAAAGGAAAGGTCATGTCAAGTTCAGTGGAAGAGTTGTTGTAGTTACGTGTTGTCATGCTATTTATGTTCTAATGAACTGAGGTGTTTGAAAGCCTCTTTTTGGCTTTAATGGCTGGTAGTAAATGACCTTGAACTCATCACAAGGCTGCTGTGCTAATTCCCCTTGTGTCATTGGTTGATGGATAAAGCTATTTAACATTTTGTTGGTGTTATATTCACTTTCTTACTAATGGATGCTCTGTTACCATCAAGTATCTGGAAATTTTTGGAATTAACATGATCACAGTTTACTATCAGATTCCTGCAACTCTTGTCTGCCTATCAAATGCTCGACAACACATGGATTTCACGATACTATGTAAGCAATGTTAAATCGTTCAACTCGGCTGGGCATTTGCCTGCCATTGGTCGCAAACCATTAAAGGGAGGATATCATTTTTGCAGCCATTATCAGCATTTACCAATGGTAATCATAATGTTGCATATACAAGTTATTTATTTGCTGATATAATGGGATGGTGCACCTGAGCTCATTTGATTTAGTCATCTAGGATATCTGAAGCAAGCAGACGATGCATTGTATTTTGTACATCTTGAATTGGAAAATGGAGTTTGGTAAGGCAAACCTTTCATCTGGTTAGCATCAATGCGTATGTGTCATATAATATGAACGGCCTACCTGCTAGGAGCGTGGGTGGTAACTTACACCAGATCTTATGAGGTCATATTCGACGATGAATATATTAGTGAGAGCGTTTGCACGTCAACAGATCCGTTTCTCTGCACTAAAAATCGACCTTCGTGACCTGAAACGAAGACAGGCTTTATAAAATTAGATAGATATGTAATTTAAAATAGCATTTTATTTTATGTGCTGTCACAATATAAAACCACGAGGTGTGAATGACCCGTTCAAAATGTGTTTCCATTTATTCTTAGGTGTGTTCCGACCCGTATAGTACACGATATTCACCTTGCCATCGCACAGGTGGTGTTTCTGAAACACCCTGTCTTCATTATATATTACAATTCAACCTCATAAGTCATATAAATTGTGAATGGCTGTCGTCAGGAAAATGAAAACTCGACCTTAAAAAATCAGTAGGATTTCCACTCAATTTACTCGCTGGGGTCCCGGCGCGCAGGTGACACGTCTTTTCGTCACACCTGCAACCGCAGCTCTGTGAATAGCCCGTGTGTCGTGCGAACCCGCCCCCAGACACATGAAGTGTCCCCAGATCACGACCTGACTAAAGCTTCGATTACACAACTCCATCATTTGTGCCCAATTGCCCTCAGAGACCACCATTTCATTTAACTTCATCCAAAGTAATACAAATTCAAATTAAATAGCCCCTTATGTGCAATTATATTGGATATTCTTAATGCCCTATTGTGGTGTATGGTAATTAAAACAACCATTAACTGCCCCTTCAAAGTCCGCCGGTCAAAGCACCCTGAATGGAATTGAACTTATTGGTGAAGAACGCAGGATTGCGAATAGGCGCATTTGAATTCAAGTCACAGAGCTTTGAAATCCATTCAATAGAGGGCGCATTGGAATTAGCCAGTGAAATATGGCCGGGGATGCATAGTGAGACATTTGGCCAAACAGTGCGATTCTGTTGATATTGGAGCAAATATATTTATCTCCATTTCCCCGGGGTGTGAGAGATCTGTTCCGTGCAAACAAAAAGGACATAGAGAAACGCGGTGCTTGATAACGGGTCATTTTGCTTTCATGGAGTCAGTCGGTCCTCTGATCTCGGGGTTTCCTTCAATCATCATTAGAATATTCAAAGAAGAATATTTGAAAACCGCCAGGATTAGGTTCGGTCGCTTTACATGAATGCCTTTGTCGGTGCTTGGTACAATACCTGATTTATATCGACGTATTTGATTGACGAGAGGAGAAGGAATAAATAATGACGGCTCTATCCGATTATGTGTGCTTATCATGACTGGACAATCGATACGATTTTGGTCTTATTCGAGCCAACCAATAAATTAGTTAAGATGATTAGCTTATAATCATGTAAGTCAATTAACATAATTGATATTTCCTGGTAACTCAATATATATGAAATGTACATATACATAAACAAAACAAAATGTTCCCTTGTAAGCAAGTGGTATATAATCCGCTGAGGAAATCTCTCGGAAATATCCCCGAGATGGCGATTATTGCGCAAGTCAGCCATTGCTCGTCCTTGAGGGCATGAAGGTTAGTTTGTGATATTACCAATTATATCACCCCCTCCGTTTAAGGAAACCTATGGCAAACAAGACTTAAAAGATTCCGGGACATACACGATGCACCCGAAGGCAACCGCATAGGTGTGAATAAAGATGGACAAATCGGGCGCTTGGGGCCCGGCTAGCACTTCCGGGACACATTGAATCTCCTCTGCACCTATCCATCATTCACCCAGCGACTTCCTGATTTATAGCTCAAATTGTGAAATATATTAATCGCCAAAGGCAGGCCGGGACGAGGCTGTGGCTAGTAGTGGCTGAGAAGAGTGACGGCGGTGAAGGAATCGCTTAGATTACTTCTGATTACGCCTTATCTCTCCTAGCAGTAATTGCCCGGCTGCTTTGGCCGTATGGCCGTCTGGGCAGGCGCCCTCTGGTGACCAATATCTCCATTACTTGTCGATTGGTGGCCGCGTTGGGGATAACGAATGATGCGTTGTCACGTTAGGCGTGCCACTACGCCCAACCGATCGGTGGGAAACACCGCCCAATGATAGCCTCTTATCTCCGATGCCCTTGCTACTTATCTCGTTACGGTAATTTGCTGGAGAGGGAGTAGGAATTGTTGTTCAGATAAGTGAACCAATGGCCGTTGTCTCATAATGCTGCTACTGTTGTGGAAAAGGTTGATAGCTGTGTTTCATTAGTCAGAAAACCATCGCTAGCAGCGCTAGCATCTATCTCATTGAAGCATTAACTAGGAGCAGTTACATTGAGCATTAGCCTGGACGCCATCACTACCAGCGCTAGTCTTTGTCACATAGAAGCATTAGTCGGGACTCCTTCAGTAGTAGCGCAAGGAGCAGTCGCATCGAGCATTAGGCAGAAACACAGGCGCTTGGTTCCCATTGCCAAGCTCCGAACGCCGAGCTGCTTCCGGTCGCCTAGCCGCCCTCTGAATATAACAAGTATATATATATATATATAGATATATATATATATATATAGAGATAGAGATATAGATAGATATAGAGAGATATATATATATATATATAGATAGAGATAGATAGAGAGATATATATATCTATAGAGAGATATCTAGAGATAGATAGATATACAGATCTATATATATATAGATATATATATATATATATATATATATATATATATATATATATATATCTATCTCTATATATATATATATATATATCTCTATATATATATATATATATATATATATATATATATATATATATATATATATATATATATAATAGCGGATGTATCCATAGTATATGTATCAATAGTACCATGAAAGTTGCAATATGTATACAGTGCCTAAGTGGTGCCATTATATGCAGTTATCAAACCTGTGTGGTTTGTGTTCCGGCGGAATAATTATGGTTGTGTCTTTATGGTAACATTACAACAATACGAGTGGAAGCAATGATTGCTATAGTTATTGCTGTTACGTTAGTGGTAGCAATAGTTGTCGAGGGGGGAGGACCGAAATGGTAGATTCGCATCAACATGGTGAATTTGAGTTGGATACTGTACTACCGGTTATACCAGGTGATACCAAATCCTTTCACAAAAGTCGCCTATTAAGTTCTTGTCAGTCATATTTGCATCATATGGGTGGTGCATATTTGTGTTTCACATGACACTAGCCAATAGGAAATAAAATTATCCCCATGCCCCAACCTTCATAGAAATTGCATATTATTTGCCATATTTGGTGTTCTCCTCCGAAGATAATCGTGTCATTTTCGTTTTCTCAACCACTGCTATGAGTTTTTCCCTCTACTATGGGAATCCATGCTGGCCTCAGTATGCGCACGCATCTCCATTTCTTGCCAGCCCTGCCTCTGACACGTTATTAGCAAGGTCTCATCCCGTGTATCCCTTGCCCAGCACTAAAGACAATCTGCTTATACCTCCCTTCTCGTTTGTCAGGGGCCATTTGACAGCTATCGAGATTGAGATTTGATTAGTCTAAACCCCGAGGGCGATATTTCAATTTTATCTGTTGGAAGGGGTGTGAGTGGTCATTGCTTGTGTGTGGCTAGCGGGAAGCGGCGTGCTCATGAGAAAGCTGCTGTAAATGCTTTTCTGCCGAATATTGTCCCCGGGCTGCCCTCATTTGGAGCAAAGAGGCCTTATTTGGTGAATGTATGCGCCTCTCGGGTTCATGGGTTTCCAATTGAAGAAGGGTGAGACATGTTATATAAGAACACAGATATTATTTCACTCGAAGGAGCACTCGACGAATAGAGGAACTCGCTTCCCATCAGCGCCCTGTTTGGCGTGTTACAGCTTCATGCTCCACATGAACTAATTGCTCTCACCCGGACGCCATATCTTATGTCTGGTATAGAATGTGTGAAGACGGCGTCCGACAATCTGATCCAACAAACGATAGGCCGTGCTTATAAAGTTGTCAGACACCGATGAATCTTTGGGAATATTCAGCTTATACAAACGTTTTCTAGCTGGTTACATTTGTATTATTCTCCCGAAGAAAAGACAGTTGCATAGGCGCATAATCTTTTATAAGCTGGTAGCGTTATTTCCGGTCTAAGGTGCGGAATAAACCACACTGGTCCGCTTGCCTACAGGCTTCACAGCCGTATGTGACTAATACAACCCCATAGCCATCAGGCTTTACGCACGTGTCACGTGTAATTGATGACGAGCAGATGACGTAGCCTGCTCACCAAATGACGTCCTACGTCCCCCCCCCAAACAAAATTATTCTCCATTAAGATCCAATTAACTGCGCCTCGATAATTTTCTGTTCTGCTCCCCTTCGTCCTGACACTATTGACCCCGGACACACGAGTCTCAAAGCGCCCCATCCTCCTTTTATATATATATATATATATATATATATATATATATATATATATATATATATATATATATATATATATATATATATATATATATATATATGTCCTTTTGAATTTATGGTCAATAATGACAATTTTATGAAGCCTTGGTGTCCTGACCTCAGACTATTCTCGCCATTGTCTATAGCTATTTAGTCAACGTAAACTCCCTACGATATATACGGTTTTTACCATAGCGTTGGACTCCTTATGGTACAATGTTCTTATGTGTCTTTTATTTTATGTACTGTATTGGAGTATGTCAAGTCTTTTATCTGCATACAGACTACTTTTTCTCTAATTCTGGGGTACAAATCAATCTATTATTATCATTACTATTATTATTATATCAGAGGCCAGAGAGGTGGGGCATTTTAAGACTAGAGTGTCTGTTCAATTGACAGAGCATGAAGCGGAAGAGGCCTCCTCCTCCGCTTCATCATCATGGAGCCCAGCACGTAGGTCATAGGGAACTTAATCTCATTGGTGCCGACTACCAGCTAGATTGGCGGCCATTAACGGAATTGGGGGCCGCGGTCCATCCGAGTGGGAATCAGTTGGGTTTTTAACGAAATCTGCTCTAGTTAAATGTGTGATCAAGAGGATGCGCGTTGAACGCGACGCGAGCGAGCCCGTGATAGCGTCCCCAGCGCGACGCTCGCATTCCAATTGGTGAATTAGTAGGCTATTGGTGTGACAATGGTATGATGGATGGATGGCGGGTTGTCACACGGGGACGTTATAGAGCTCAGCCGTTCATTCGCTCTTCATTCTGTCCAACGTATTGATAAACATATAGACCCAACGACTCGTAGCAGATGTGAGATTAGATTTGTCGGTAGACTACAATCAAGGTTTTGTGGGGAAGGAAGAGCATTGTGTATGTTCCCATGTGTATATACGTATGTATGTATGTATGTATGTATGTATGTATGTATGTATGTATGTATGTATGTATGTATGTATGTATGTATGTTTATGTATGTATTGTATGTATGATGTATGTATGTATGTATGTCGAGTCTGTCTGTCTGTCAGAGTCTGTCATGTCTGTATGTATGCCCCACCTGCATGTCTGTCATCTGTATGAATGTCTAATTCTGTTGGTCTGACTACCAGCTAGTCCTGTATGTAACTGATGTTGTCTGTCCGCGGTCCTGTATGTATGTCCGTAGTGGGAATCTGTTGGGTTTTTGTCTGTCTGTCTAGGTAAATGTGTGTATGTATCAAGAGGGATGTCTGTCTGGTCTTGAACGCGAGTTTGTGAATAGCATGCCCTGTCTGTAATGTGGATGTTTGATGAATCAGTCTGTATGTATGTATGCTGTATATCTGTCCTGCATGTCTGTCTGGTGAATTAGTCTGTCTGTCTTGTGACAATGGTATCTGATGGATGTCTGTATGTATGTCGGGGACGTGATAGAGTCTGTCAGCGCGATTGCTCTGCATTCTGTGAATTGTAGTTATTGTACAACATATGTCATGTATGCAACGTGGGTTTTTGTCAGATGTGAGATTATATCTGTATGTTCTGTCTTCAATCAAGGTTGATTGTGGGGAAGTATGTATGATAAGCATGTGTGAGATGTATTATGTATGAATGTGTAGTGATGTATATACGTTATGTATGTATGAAGGTATGTCTGTATGTGTATGTATGTATGTATGTATGTGTATGTATGTATCTGTATGTATGTATGTATGTATGTATGTATGTATGTATGTATGTATGTATGTATGTATGTATGTATGTCTGTATGTATGTATGTATGTATGTATGTATGTATGTATGTATGTATGTCTGTATATGTATGTATGTATGTATGTATGTATGTATGTGGTATGTATGTATGTATGTATGTATATGTATGTATGTATGTATGTATGTATGTATGTATGGTGTATGTATGTATGTATGTATGTATGTATGTATGTATGTATGTATGTATGTATGTATGTATGTATGTATGTATGTATGTATGTATGTATGTATGTATGTATGTATGTATGTATGTATGTATGTATGTATGTATGTATGTATGTATGTACGTATGTATGTATGTATGTATGTATGTATGTATGTATGTATGTATGTATGTATGTATGTATGTATGTATGTATGTATGTATGTATGTATGTATGTATGTATGTATGTATGTATGTATGTATGTATGTATGTATGTATGGTATGTATGTATGTATGTATGTATGTATGTATGTATGTATGTATGTATGTATGTATGTATGTATGTATGTATGTATGTATGTATGTATGTATGTATGCATGCATGCATGCATGCATGCATGCATGCATGCATGCATGCATGCATGCATGCATGTATGTATGTATGTATGTATATATATATATGTAATGTATGTATGTATGAATGTATGTATGCACGCATGTATGTATGTATGTTTTTGCTTCTGTAAGTTATATGGATTGATTAGAACTTAACATCGTATGGAGGTAGAGGTTTAATATTTGACTTGCATGGTCGAGAAATTTGACAAAGCAATGAGGTCAGGGTATTAATGACGTGTCTTGTGAATGAAATGACTCGCGTGGTCGTGTCAAACTGTTTATTTTCATAATAACTTAAACACGGAGACATCATAGCAGCGAGTCCAAACAATATCCTTCTTGAATTTGGACTCTCTGTGACGTCATTGTGGTGAATCTTGTCCGCGTCAATCTGTGACGCAGGCGCTTCAGGTTGGCTGGAGCGCTGATACGAACTTTCCTTGCACGTGTTATCATCGCAACTATCACATATACAAGACGATGAACGACGTACAATTTAGTAACACAAGGTGAAAATGAAACGAAAACCACTACACTACATAAACTGCCATTGTCAGTTATGAAATCAGAACTAAAGGATGCATTATTTGTCATGACATATTTCGTGAGGACAATTCTGCCTGAGACCAATATAAACAACAACACTTGCTGTCTGTAAATACAAGCATGTAAGTCATGTGATGGGATTCGTGTCACTGTGGCAATAACAGCTTGCCATCTCAAACATTTTATATCTGATGGGTTTCGAATAATAATACTGATTTGGACAGAATCAGTCAAACATTTCTCCCGTACACAACACACCTTAGTGGTACAGCCTTAAATGTACATACATACACACAATCAATGTGCAAACATTATAACCACGTCGAGACTATACTTGTGACGTCACAACGGCGGGACAAAGCGCTGGGCTGTCGGGCTAGACATGATCTAGCGCCGTCTGCTTTCATCTTTTAGGGTAAATTGTCAATGATTAAGTTTTCCAAATTCAGTTATTGAGAACGGACATTTGATAATGAATGATTCTAAAATGAAAACCTATATAGGCCTCATGTCCTTTTGATTAACTTGGTGAATTAATTATGGGAACTTTCATCATACAAAAGTGAATACACATTGCTGTAGTGGCTTCCAATAATATACATCAGTTGTCCAATGAGATGTGAGTTGTAGCGTAGGGTCACGACGTTAATACTGTCAAACGACCATGGCTGTATGGTGACCTATAGCGAACACGACCATGGCTGTATGGTGTGACCTATAGCGAACGCGACCATGGCTGTATGCTGTGACCTAGCGAACACGACCATGGCTGTATGCTGTGACCTAGCGAACACGACCATGGCTGTATGGTGTGACACGACCATGACTGCCATGACTTATGCTGACCTAGCGAACACACCCGACGTCAGCGCCAATCCAAATTCTGTGAAAGCTCAATAATCAGCTGTCCTTGAACAGTACAGTTATGACGAATCTCTACTTCATAGGGACTCAATAATATATTTCTGTGTTTAGGTATTTAACTCCGCTGACTTCACTGAACTGTGTGCAGTTACCAACAGGCAGCTGAGTTGAACTCTTGCGAGAAAAAATACGATTATTGTCCCAGCAAATCCATATTCAGATGTCCAGGCGATGTATTGTTCATAGAATTCAAAGCCATTGCCATATTGTGATCTAAGTTTCCATAACTGTGCAATAAACTTGATGATGAATGCATAGGACCCAACGACGAGGCTACGGCATAGTTTTTGACGGCAGAGTTATTGTTATCATGGCTGTGGATCACCGACGATGACGAAGAAGAGCCGAGTTCGTCATTGCCGAAGTTCTCCGAATTTTCCATCTCTTCGGCATCAGACGTGTCATCACCTTCAATGTCGTCTGCGCGTTCCTCTTGTTTCCGTTTAGCCGAGGCCATTTCCGCTGCGTGGCGCTTTCTCCACTTCGTCCGTCTGTTTTGAAACCAAACCTAGAAATACAGAAAAAAAGACCAGTTTTCAATGCATGTCAGCTATTACTCATGTCGTGTATTTTCGAGTGAATTTGTTAAAATCTAAGTGTACATTCAACCAAACACGCCATGTATTCTATCATCACCGTTGAATTTGTTTCTAATCCATGTTCAGTCCCCAAATTGCCATGTACGTTTTTCATATTCATACGTATTGTGCAAGTTTTTAAAAACAATTTCTTTCCATATAAATTCATCTTGCCTATCAGTGTAATTGGCTTACGCAATGTCAACTTAATGTCTGTGTCCGCCATGCCCCTGAGGCTTTACTGCTTTGGCGTACATCATTCGAATGGGGCTTACTAAACGAGTCTCGTGTAAATGCAACGATGTTTTGTTGCTATTATTTGACTGACTAAACAGCTTCATGTAAATCCAGTCCTCTTCTACATAATTTGCTGGTACCATAAACGAAAACATACATTTGGGTATTTCAAGTATATAACGCAGACACCGCCGTTAATAACCCAATTTAAGAAGGTAAATTCACACTGAGCTTACATTAACCTTTCAAGCAGAAGGCCAGCCATGTTGCGGCCTAGTTAAGCCTATAACTGACAGGACTGGGAGGTCCGCGCTCCCTCCATCCGGACCAGGGCGGCGTAGGGACCTCCCCTCCAAACCTGGGTACCTCCCACCACTTTCACGTTCAAATTAAACCCACTGCAATTGCCTGCTTGCCTGGCTGGTCGCCCTCCACCCGGGCCATACATCAGTAGCGGGCTCATGCATTTTGATCTATCTTGACTCTTGTCGCCAAGGCTCTTTGCATAAAAGGACCATTTGCGCTGATTGCGCTGTGCTACAAGTCATTTCTGAGAAGGTGCCGCTTGGGATATTAAAGAGATTGGGGCGAGACTTTAGAAAGAGAGAAGAGGGAATGTGTTAAGGCAGGCAAATGGGGCAAGAAAGTAGATGCAAAACTGTCGAGTGGTGACACAGGAAGCGAGTTGCATGATTCAAGAAGGTTGTTGCGCGCGCATAGCAGAGCGTAGCGCAGACGTATAAATAAATGCATTAGCGTAACTGCACCGCGCTCTCCTACCAATAACAGTCGCCCGCTTAATATCCAACAGCTCACAGGGCAGTTTTTCAATAACCATATAAGGTATAATTTGGTGGTGCGACAGCCTCCAGCCTACCCTTGCCGGATGCTGTGTAGGCAGCAGGCCCATGAAGCTTCCTACGCCAAGAGCAGCCGACATCTAAATAGCCACTGCCAATGAGAGCCATCCAGGCTTATGACAGATAGGCAATAACAGAGGCGAGGACCTCTTTGCACAATGCCTCTTAAGACGCCCTCCACTGCCCGGTTATGTTGGAGGGGAAGTGTTGTTATTGGGGAGGTTCCTGTTTGGTCTTGTCAGACCCTAAAGAGGACTTCCGTCTGGAGAGGGCTTTTTGTAGGGCGCGGGAAAACTTGTCTTGAGGGCCCAGGAGTTAAGGACTTGGGGAAGGGGCCTTGCACAAGACATGGAGGCGAGTGGGTTGCCGTGGGCTATCGTCTTAATAGATGTCGAGCTGTGGAGACCAGGGTAAGCATATATAGTCAGGTCAACTGTATGTTTGATGGAAGCGATTGGTGCGGGTATCCTGACTCTGGCGACAATGATGATGATGACGACGACGACGACGACGACGATGATGATGATGATGATGATGATGATGATGATGATGATGATGATGATGATGATACAAACTAAAATGATAACGATAAAAGCAATATATCCGTTCCGTTTTTTGTCATGATTGATAACTGACTGCGTTATTGGCGTATTCAGTTTAAACCTAGCGACGACAAGAGGCGTTAGTGGTGTCTATTTTCTAGCGGCCCCATGAGTGCACCATTCCACACTCAGCCCATCATTGCAATCACATGGCCCCATTCGTACAGCATGTACGTCACCGATTTGATACCCCGCATCGCCAACAATCACCGCACACATGTCGCGCACCTATTTAATTAACGTTTCCTTAGGTAGGTAGTCACATTAGCGACACCTTTAGCGTGATAGGGTGGACCACCTTTTGTGTTTCTCGTGTGACAATGTTCACGGCGTGAAGTGCTACCGAGGCTTATTGCTGCCATTAAAGAGCATATTCCCCGCTCTTAAACACGCGCCCAACAGCCCCAATATATCACTCTCACGCCGTGACACTTCATATATTGCGCTCTTCAGCTGAAGTTCCACTTGGCTGGGACCCTTGACTGACCTCTGACCCCTAGTGATGCGTTTACTCAGAAGCTAGCGTCAGTTATCAAGCAGCGTCAGGCGTCTGCTCGATCACATCGGGTATATTCGTCATAGACAATGCCGATTGAAGTATTGGTTTTGTGATTTCTTTGATACGGTTTACGAAATGACTAATGCTTTACTGAGAAGTTCAATAGTGGCTTTGTTGCATCATGCCTGATAACATGTCCAGAAGGGGGAGCCACATGCGTCCGCACCTGGACTGATCCGTATTATCACTGCTTGATGAATCGGATGTGGTCATTCAGGTCGGCGAAATAAAAAAAAATGGAATCGGTTACGAGCGGAAATGGACAGGTTTGAGGTCACGCAGTGCATTGTGGATGTTTCCTTGGTCGCATTAGCTCACTCTATGCAACAATACAAACTTCAACGCGTTCATGTACAACTAAATAGAAGGAGTTTTGTTTGGATAATGGTACAGCAGCAGTGATTGGCCATTAAGAGACGTATACAGGTATACACTTGTTTCTACCTGACATGTACAGGCCTCACGTGGCTACACATAGACGCCTTCGTATGGCTCCATGTTTAATTTCCTGTAAGTTAGATATAATATCGATCGTCTGCTTAGGCGGAGTGAAACGTTGGGCGGGAATTAATCTGATTGTCGCTTGATGTATATTAAAGCGCCCGCTGAATTATGAGGCACTGAAAAAGAAATTACGAGAAAAAACCGGTAAAAACAAGCCATTTCATATTAATATGTTGTACAGTATTGATCTTTGTTTGGCTACATTGTAACATTTCTTATGGCAATACAATTGTGCGCTTGGCCTGGTTTGATTTATATTAAAAGCGGCACCTCGGAAGTGACGTTGAATTTAGGCGATAAAACTAAAATTTATTCACTTTATTTCTTTGTAAAAGGTTCGCATAGCAGCAAGTAATCAAGTCTGGCGTCATTGTAATGGAAATAATCATGACATATGCCACTGCATATATTTTCTCGCTAGAAATTACGCTTGGGCGATAAATATTTCTTTCTCTCACAACCATCGGCAACAGTTTGCTTTAAATGTGATTTCAATGCATAACGCTCGGGTTAAAAATAGAAAAATATGAAAGATTTATTTTTCTTATAACCAATTCCCGTTATCTTCGCCCTGAACACAGCCTATTTGCCATGCATAATTGCATATTCAGCTTCAATTTCTTGGTAATTTTCTAGGAAATTGCAAAGATTGCATCAATTTATTGCATTAAAAAGAGAATTAATAGTTGTAGAGAAGAAAAACGCTGAGAGAAGCTGCTGTCACGACCGGAAAGAAATTGCCAAGAAAACGGAAGTATATAATGCAAATAGAACATGGGTTTGTTAAACTGACTGCCTCGGCATGCATGATACAAGTGATTGAATGAGCTCAAACTGATAACACAATGAGATGTCACATTGCCGGGGAAAGTGCATCAGACTAAGGTATTTCAGCTCAGGTCTTTCAGTTCGTAGACGGCTCAAGACAAAGTAAGAAACATACGTCTGATGCCTGCGATTATAATTTGTATATGATTTAAATATAATTATACTCATAAATATATATTTTCAGGTCTGTCATCTGGGAGGAGCTTGACAATGGAATGAAATGACGCCACCCACTAGAAGTAAATATATGTATATATATATACACATATATATGTATATATATATATGTATATATATATACATATATATATATATACATATATATATATATATATATATATTGATCTATATACATATTTAAATATATATATACATATATATATATATATATATGCATATATATATCCATATATATAATATGCATATAAAATATTATATACATATATACATTTACATGTACATATACAAATGCAAATATAAATTGATTGACTATTTATGAGAAATTGCAGATATGTAGCGTTTCGCATATTCACTTATTTGTAAACCGATCAACCTTCCCGATCCACAATAAATCAATCTGATATCATGAGTTTGTTCAAACATTCATTATTTCTCATTTTGCTGGCAACAGAACAAACATCGACCGCCTTAAACACATTGACAGGTACACTGCCATGCCGTATCGCTCATCTCGCCAACTATCGCGCAATCTCGCACTGGGATTATTACCTTCGCCATTGTATCCAGCTATAAAATATCGTCCTTAATTTCCTCACTGTAAAAGCTGGAGATAGAGAGGTTGGTCGCAAGCAAGGGGATTATTGAGTGGGCGATAATAGGGTGAATTGACATTCAGGGCACGCCCGCCTACACGATTGGATCTTTATTAGAAAATGCCCGTCTGAATATACGTGGCTTCTTTTAAATAATGTGAATGAGAAAACAATAAGTGACTTTAATTTGTGGCCGTGTTTCAGCAGCGTCCATTAAAGAACGTCTTTTGGTCATATATAGCCGTGTCAAAATAGAGCATGGCTTGTGCTGAGTCGGTTAGGGACATGAAGGGAAAATACGAGACAATTGGAGGCAGTCTTATGTGCACTCCAAATGGTTATCCACGCACTGACAATCATTAGGGTCGCTGCAGTCAATCGACAAAACACCATGCATTTGCCATACGCGACAGGGGCTGATAGACATTTCTTTTGGTACGAAACTAAAAAATTCGTTTGCCCAAACGAAAAAACGATAAACGCTTCATAATACTTTGCTAGTCGAATGCTGCCTACATGATCAAAGCGCCTGGATCAATTTTTTTTCAGGTGAGTTAAGGTGAATCAGTTGACAAATATATACATAAGTTGACACCAATTTGCAAAGCCATCGGTATGAGCCTTCGGAGGCACGACGGAGCCGCCAATGAAATGTCCCTCTGCGGAACATGGTGGAGACCAGCCAGGCCCGTCAATTGACAACAGAATGTTCCCAATGTGTTGCCACTTGCTTTTGCGATGCCGAGCTAAATGAGATTTACTGCACAGATCCCCAATTTGCAATGGTAATCAGCGAGCCCGGCAGAGAGAGCTAGCATCTAGCACCAAATCAGCCTCTTATAATGACACTGGTATTGGCTCGCTTATTGAGGCCTGGTCCCGGTGCTAGGCCTGATACAGCCGGGGATTTGATGAGGGCGGTTTGCGCACACAATGATATAATCTCATTTGGTGATAAGAGTTGGTGCGGCTTGGTGGGGATTTGGGTTCCGCCCAGTCCATACGCCTTACCGGCTGCTGCTTGGGGAGGCAGGTGTCGGCATGACATGGGCAGGCTATGTGCTGGAATGGAGTAGGGCTGTCATTATGAGATGAGTTGGGACCATGGCATATATGGCAGCTGGTTTTGTTTAAGGCTGGGTGCTATTGTACGGAGCACCTCGCTGTTAGCATTCTGGTGGGCCTACAGCTACAGCATTGTTTTGTTTTCAACCACTGGCTTTGAAAAGAAGTTTATTTCTCAATTTAAGGAAATGTGACATCCCGGCGTTTGATCCGCCCCGATTGATACACCATCATTTAGTAACTTTAGGCCTATTCATTGTGGTCATCTTTTGGTAAGTTTAGGCCTTGGATTCCAGCTTTTTCATGGTGACATCATTTGGTAACATAAGGCATTGAATTGCTGATTATTCATGGTCAGGAGGACGGAGTCGATGCTCTCTGACGTCATATCCAGTCCGTGATTTCATTGTTCGCGCCTTCACGAAGCTTTTTGCCCAAAGGTGTCATGCTTGTAAAAACAGGCGTGGCTTGTGCAATGAGCCGTGACGTCACAGCTATGCCAGACATCAGGTTCACCCCCACCGCCACACCTCTATCTGCTGATCCGTTCCATATCCTCCTCCCACTGCCTGAATGGAAGGAGATTTCTTCCCCTCTAATGAATTGGTGCTTAATGTACCATAGGCAGCCGGATTCCTCCCCCAGTCTGTCTCGCACTTATCCTACAGATGAAAATTATTGAAATTATGACTAGGATAAAGCCTGCGAGAGGCCGCATGGAATACTATAGCGGCGAGAGATGGGGCATGAAACAGTGGGAGGAGACGGGGTTAGCTGGTAAATGAAGGGAGAAGCAGAATGAAGAAAGACTCATTTGACTGTGAAAGTCTCTGGGCAATTATGAAAGATGTAGTGAGACTAAAGGGAGTGGTCTGGCAAGTGCTCCCCACATGGGCTGAGGCGCTGACGAGTCTCAGCTGCCGGGTGCAGGCACCAGCGCGGGCCAGTGTAGTGCCATGGTGGGCTGGGGGATCCTCATATTTACATATACGCTAGTAAACATTGAGCTCAATAAGAGTTTGGATAATACTGGTTAGAACCTTTTTTGGTTAAGGGAACGTATGGGCAGTTGCTTCAAAGGCAAAATATGTCTAAGTCGCATGAATGTATAATTGCAGCGCCATAAACCAGGTTTTATCTTATAATCCCAATGTTATATGGTACAAAGCCAGTAACACGTTCCGAGATAGGTTGGAAAAAGTCAGACCTTGATATTCACGACTCACTCAGAGGAGCGAGCGACATTCCACGCGACCGGCTTTCAAATTTAATTCGTCGAGGAAACGAAGATAAACAGATGATAAATTCCAAGTTTGGTTTCATTGTCGAACTGGCGCGTGTCAGGAATCTGTTCATCTTTTATCACTGTGACAATAACGTGCTGTCACATTCCAACTTGGTTTCACACGCAAAACAGGTGGTTTGTTTCCATGGAAATGGCATCCGTACATGCGTATTTTCGACCAGACCAGAATGGTCGGATTGGTCCTTGAGTAATTGATGGCTTTAACTCGAGCAAATAAGATACAATAAAATGGCCCATCAGTTGATTAAACTTTCTGTCAACCTATGACACCCCACATGCCGTTGCCCGTAAGTTGTGGGTTCGATCAATTTTCGCTTGACGGGTAATACTTCTAATCACATTCTGTAGTAGAAAATATATCATTAGTTAATTATAATTAATGGTTTCTTCCTTAATTGTTACCAGATTTGAGTTATTTTGACTTCCGAAGTCGGAAACTGATTTATCTGAAGTTTTTATTGGCTCATTTTCTGAATAAGCTGCAGATCATTTTATGACAATCGACCGAACGCCATCTGTTCGCCTGCATACACCCTCCGAGCAAAACCCTCATGTAGTTACATAGCTTGTAATATATTAAAGGATCATAAAAGGCAATGAAATCTAGAAAAAAGCTTTCTTGACTCGATCCATGACCATGAAGCTGGTGATGGCCACAGATGGCCTTACAAAAGCCGGATCCTGTTTTCAGAAATGCACGCAATAATAACTCACACCGCGCGCGTGGGCTTTTGCCTTTGCGGGAAATATAAAAACTTGAAACATGACAATATTTCCTACTGATCTGAGTCATACCACCATGGTGTCATTCAAACTCAGTCGGATGTTTCTAGTTGGAGGTAGGGCTGCCAGCGGAAAGAACATGTCTAAAACTCGCCAAAGATGGTGTGGTATTGGCTTATAAACCTTTGCAACGAAATAGTTCAGATAACTTAATGAGTAAATCAAAGCATATCGCCCACACATTGTATATACAGGAACAGGATGTGCTTTTGGACGTGATGCAGCCTGGTCGCTCCCGCTGGCAGCATCCCAGCTTCCCGGTGGACAGGAGATCTGTCTCCACAGAATGGCTGATGATATCCCGGCAAGGCGGGGGAGAGGTCGGTGGGTCGGGGTGGGGGTGCTCAAGGTCTAATTGGCTGCACGTGACAGCATTTAGGATTGCTGATCATTAAGCCTTCGTCTGCCTGGGAGAATACCCAAGTGGGCCGCGGGAAACGCCGAGAGAGGGCGACGTTTAAAGGAAGGCCCCTCAGTCACTGGCATTATATGCCTCAGCTTGTGTGATAAGCTACCAGAAGCTGATTTTGAATTTTAATAAGATGATGAATTCACTAATGTTGACACAGTTAAAGAGAGACTTATGTAAAACGTGCGTTCGACAAATATAAAAAAACTTTTGCGGCAATACATTTGTAAAATATAAATTGAATCTAAAAGTCAACACAAGAATCGCCTGAAACAGCATGGATGCATGACTGAACCGCACCATGTGATACGCAAGGGAATTGTGCAAATTTTCTGTACCAATAAATCTATAGCAAGAGTATAATTTTATGATATGAGGAAGCCGTTACTATATGACACTATTCCCCTTGCTACATCGCCATTCGTCTCTGTACAGCTTACCGTTCTGTACCACACAGACCTCTGAGGACGCCTAACATATGACTACCCAGGGCAATGCATTTGTAATTGGGCAATAAAAATAAATTTCCCATTTACATTAAACCATTGTTACGAGTTTTCGTCCAACCGCCCTCTCTAGACCAACAATTAGGCAAACCACCTTTTCATATAAAGACCATCATTTCTCGTGTTACGCTGTCAAAGAGGGTGTGCGCATTGAAACATTGCCCTGAGGTGGCGAGCATTTACAGTAGAAGAAAAACAGCTTTTCTCCCCTACAACCACAAAAGGGCCTGTCCTCAAACGGATCGACACCTTCGAACAAAAGACTTAAGGCGGAAGGTTTGTCAGCCTGCGGCGAGAAATGTTTCTATAACGAGTTAGTTTGATTGGCAGTTCTAGTTCATTGGGGGTTTAAGAAGGGTCATAGAGCAACCGCACTCAACTGACAAAACGGACTGCCTTACTAAACGCAGGTGCACGCTTGTGAGATCTTCAGGTGTGGTTTACTTCAAAGAGAAGCTAGATTACAGGTATCAAAACTCGACACATGGGAGATTTTAATGCAGGTCTAAGAGAGCAGTTTTTTTGCGGAGTGTCAGCACACCCATGATACAGCAGGTCAACTCAAAGCTGATTGATGACCCGCATACGTCATCGCGTGCTAATTGGTTCCATCTGCGCATGCGTGGGAAGAATATGGTGACTGTATGGGTTGCGGAAAATGTGTTGTGTTGGTGTGATGAGGTGTAGAGTGGTTGGTAGGGACAAGGTGAGTGATCAAGGCGGAGTGATCTCACAAGACCTACTCGCTCTGATAACACAACAACCAGCTTATGTTATGTATATAAGTGGATTAAGAGATACTGCTTAGAGATAAAGATATGTTACTCAGCCAATAGCTGTGTTTTATCAGGAATGCTCGCCACATGACCCCTAGTACTGCGATTATAATCACTCCCTTAAGTGTACCAATCGGAACAATCAATATACATACTGACTGTAGACGCTTGTATGTGTGTGTGTGTGTGCCTGTGCGTTAGTGAGTTTGTGTGCGTATATATATATATATATATATATATATATATATATATATATATATATATATATATATATATATATATATATATATATATATATATATATATATATATATATATATATATATATATGTGTGTGTGTGTGTGTGTGTGTGTGTGTGTGTGTTTGTATGGGTGTGTTGGTGTGTGGGTGTGGGAGGGGTATGGTAGTAATATCAAGTACCTTTTAAAACAGCGTTTTTATAGAAATTAGATCCCTTATTCTGTTGACGTAGGTGGTGGTGATTTTTTCGGAACGATATTTTCGACGACGCTATTTTCGGTTGACATTGTCAATGAAAAGGTCTACAAAGAGTTGAATATAGTAGCTGAATATGTTATAATGATGTCTATTGTGGGGTTTGTATTACCTTCCACTATTCTGGTAATGAGGTAATATTCAACAAGCCATGGTGTTCTTTGTAGATTGGCGTGAGTTTTCCCTTGGTTCTATTGTGATGACTTTGAAGAGATATCTTGGAGTGGGTTAATGAGGTCGAAATGTCTATTCATTTGACATACGTCAATGATATATTATTCATCAGTATTTGAATACTGCTATGGTATTAATTTTTCGTTCACCTGCAAACTAAAGTCAAAATTAGAATTTGATACCAGTTTTCTTCAAACTGTTAAATAATATATCATTGACGTATGAGAATACCCACAGATTACGGTAATCATTTATTCTTGGATACAAATATATTGTTGATTTCGATGTTGATTGATGCGTCAATAGACAACGGTCCATGATTTACTGATAAACTAGCCTTGCATTGCACAGCACCACGATAGCAAAGGTGTTCGTCGCTCTGCAAAAGCTCCTTACTATGTAGTTTATACAGCATGTTTTATTTGATAGACGTTCATCACTATATGTCAGGTTTATCTTGCGCGAGGCATCGCCAAGTGGCTACGAGACTTCGTGTAAATAGAACGGGGCTGTCACTCACTTAGCCTATCATTTCTCGCTGATACACGCACCGGAGGGAAAAAAATGTCGTCTGTTTGATTTAAAGTCTCTGTGAGTTAACCATAAATGTCTGTCACTGCATAGTCATGAGACAATCTCTTCATCCAACATCTGTATATCATGGGGCCAATCATTCTCAAAATCCATTTGTCTTCAACGACACACAATACTCATCCATACGAATGTACAGAGCAACCTGTTCTCGGCGTCTGATGTCCGCACGTGGCAACGTTCAGCGTCAGGCAACTGATCAGGTTAAGATAGTCATTTAATTATGACCTTGCCGACTTGATTATTTACTTGCCTCTACTTAATGATACACACACATACACACGAGAAGACGACGTTTACGAGTCACACGAGGAAACGGAGAGATGTAGCCAGATGTATAGGCAGGCATGACCTGAGTTTATGGAATGCCAGTTGTCACTGAACGTCAAGCGGACAGAATGTTTGTTTCGATTAGCTGAAATAGACAAATCCGTCAGGAGTCGTGGCCATCACGGTGATTTCAGAGAACAGCTTCAGCCATTTTTCAGTTTGGTGACAAAAATTGGAGTGAACCTTAATATCTCGATGGATTTTTTATCAAGCATTACGCTCATTTCTTGTGGCGAAAATATGAACACAAGCAAACGTCCAGTTTGGTTACTCGGCTAAGGGCTTCCGGTCCTTCGCCAAAGAGAATCGACATCTCAAAGGAGTTCCTGATATTTATCAAAATAATATATTGACACCACACCGAAGAAATTTTCACCACATGACCAGGAATGTTGTCCGGGACGATCGATAATAGCAGTTTATAGGTCTTAGGGTGTCAAATCTGGACAAAATTAGCAGGGCTAGCACGTGTGTTGCTCCATTTAACTCAGCGGTTAAAGACGGCCATATTTTGCATGACTCCTTGTTTATCATGTGGTATTAATGACAAATTGTACTCACCTTGACTTGGCTTTCTGTCATGCCCAGAGCGTATGCCAGTCGAGCCCGCTCCGGCCCGGCTAAATACTTGGTCTGCTCAAAAGTCTTCTCGAGCGCGAATATCTGGTGTCCCGAGAACGTGGGACGTGTGTGCTTCTTTTTCCCATCTCTGTCCATTGCGCCTGCGTTTCCACCCATACTTCCGGATGAACCTGATGGCAAATGTTTAAGTTGATGAAATATGAATAAAACATTAAATTTATAGATAGGAGGAACAGCTAGCTCCTTGATCAAATGCAACTGTTAAGTATTCAAAATTCCAACAATTGGAGTGAATGATGTTGTGTCACTGAACCCCATCATTCCAGCTCCTCTGCTGTAACATGAATGGGATGAAGTTCATAAAGATGAAATGCCTAGGATGATAATCTCTGTACGTCACTCAATGACGCCACCGTGAAGGCTCTTTATTGCCTTTTACTCGTGTATTCATTGCACTTTGAACTTTTTCAGCCCCAAAAGCAATTGCATCTCTGGTGCTACGATTGATCGACTACGCGCTACAATCTTACGTAACAGCACAGATGCATCGCGAGATTTACGAGTGGCTGCGCAGGCGTTGCATGCTGGGAATGGCGAGTCTTCTGCATGTAATTTACAACCAGGGCTCGATCAGTCGTTAATTCTGCTAAGACATTAGTCGAGGACCATCAAGCTGCCATTAAGGAACACCGAATATGATGTAAGGCCACCACTTGAGAACGAGAGACGTTGTATAAACGCCAAGACAAGGGGCGAGTGACGGCCGAATCCGTCATTTATCGCCGGGCAAATACTATATTCCTCCATAATAGCCGCCGTAATACAACCGCCCACTCGCTACCGGCTCCGTAATCCTGGGTTTCAATCGCGCAATTAATTCCCTCACTGCTGAGAGCATCGAGGTGAGCATGTTAATTTCCCACTTTAAAAAGAAGCTTCTGTATTTATATATCAGGTGAGTCAGGTATATAATAGCCACCTTGGTATCCTATCAGGGTGGAATGAATGAATCGCGTGAAAACATGACATCAATATATCGTTGTTTGTGTGCATCATTAAACGGTATAACACTGGTATCTGCGCGCGCATGCACGAATAGCAGCTGACGCGTGACCATGCGCTGTTGGTCGCGCATGACTTTGACGCTAACACAGAGATGGGTCGAGGCGAACTGGACCACAGGCCTGCCAGCTTTACCTGAATACTTGCTAATAACTGCCAAGTGACGGAAATGAACAGTCACCAAGCTGGCATGATGTCTCGCACGGAAATTTATGTTCTTTTCACGTCCGAATTGTTCTCCAATTGACCGTGTGTGGTCATCCAATGCCCGGAAGTAAGGGCGATGGAGTTAGTGACAGGGGTGTTGGTTGTGTAGGTGGGGGAATGGGAGGGGGGTAGAAGGGGGTGGGGTTGGGAGTTGGGAGTTGGGAGGCGGGTGTGGGTAGGGTGTTCATGGTGCTCCCTGACAAGTTACAGTTTCATACACATACACTGTGTAAACGTGGAGGGGAAATCCCCTACACGGGTATGTCACTACAGCCACCCCGTAACGACGTATTCCACAACAGCTACTTAAACGTGTGTTCTTACTATTACAACTATCATGATCTTACCAATGTTAATACGATGTCGATACAATATGGTTTATATTGAAGCTTAGTAAATTCCTGGTCATAAAACTTCTATGATAGGTTTATATTCGCGACACGTTACTATCGTTTCTGACATAAACTATAAAAATCACATATGACGGCTCATGACACAATGTCATTCATCCTGACGTATCCTGATCCATTGATACACACGCTGCAATACGACCCATACACCCTGATCAAGGTCGGACTCACAAAAGAATGCCACCCATACATCCGTTGGTAACGTCACACACACCAACACGATATGATGAGCCATGACACAACGTCACATTCCCTGACACGATATGATGAGCCCTGACACAACGTCACATACCCTGACACGATATGACGAGCCCTGACACAACGTCACATTCCCTGACACGATTTGACGAGCCATGACACAACGTCACATACCCTGACACGATATGACGAGCCATGACATGGTATTTGTATCACATCCCCTGACCCTACCCCTAACACGAGCGCTACTCTAGGGGGGTATCAGGTGTTCAGATGGACCGTGATGGAGGGGATTGATAAGATGGAACAGGAGGCATGTCGTCACGTTAAGGAGGTCTTCTTGCGGAGGTCTTATTGAGGGTGCAGGTGCGTGAGGCTTAATGCAGATCGACCCCCAACGACGCCTCGCCAGGCCTCGCCGCGTCTTGTAACACTCTGCCCTTATCTATTTGCCATTGAACAATGCTACCTCCCCAAGTCGACACATGTTGAGCTACATTAATTGACTCCACATTGTTATGCACACGAGACAATAAAAGTACTCTCCTTGTACATAACGAAGACAAATAGTCACTGTCTTATAGTGAAACGGATGCCAACTTAAAGCAATCAATTTAGATGAAATAAGCCAATAAAGCCGATATGACTGAATTCCCTATTACTAGCTCACCATGTTCAAGAAGCCACATGGCCCTATATATGGAGAGGGATTAAGATCTCTCACCTGCCGTGTTCCTCCAAGCTTGAGATGTACCCTGTAGCATACCAGGCCAGTAGACGGCAGAGCGTCCCGGTAACTCTGCTAGCGGCTTAGGGAAGCGCCCGGCCGCTGCAAGACCCGCTGCCGCTGCCGCTGCCGGATTGTTAAAATACATAGCTGTGTTCAGTCTGGGCAAACCTAGTTGGGCGAATTGCATGCCTGGTCTGCCGAGAATGTCGTGTATACCGTGCGGAGTGGCCAGGGAGCTGGCGGCCAGTAAGTGTTTGCTCTGGGCAGCGGTCAGGCCCCCGCTACAAGAAGAGGCCGGGGGAGTCTTCATCTCGGTCATATTGTGGAGGGCAGCAAGCGGTGGGCTTCCGAGGAGGAAGGCCGACTGTCCTCCCCGGGACGGGTCGCTATGGAGGGGAGGGGTGGCCTCACCAGAACCTCCGTTACTATGGTGCATGCCGAGAAGGGAAGCCATGACAGGTCCACGGAGGGAACACGGTCCGGCCACAGATCCTACGACAGGCCAGCTGCTGAAACTGCAAGTCGAAATTCACTTTCAATTCCGATTTCAGAGTGTGTTGGTTAAATATTTCCGGGCGACTGAGAAAGTACGACGCTGATGACGATGACAGTTCCGGAGTTATAAATAACCTGTGTTATTCTCCTTGATAAAATGGTATATGCTGATGGCGAGCTCCCAGAAGTAATGCGGCTTCAGCGGCGTTTTAATCAATCCAGGTGCGAGATCGGACTGCACAGGAGTAAATGACGATTAGATTGTTGCCTCTCGTATCACACCTGCAAGTGCCGCACCGAAGATAATAGACTGATAATCTCTGGCGTTTATGAACTCGCCCCGAAATGTGATACACGAGAGCTCTCCTCTCCGCGGCGACAAACTTACTACCGTCTCGATTGTGACGGTCACTTTTAAATGGAGCAAAGAGAATACGACCAGCTCGCTCAGAGGAGGTGTGGTTTGGTAGTTAATGAGTCCGTGAGATGCCCTGCGCGCCAGATTGAACCTTGGTCGTCTGCTTCATCAATCAATTCACGCAGATGATCTCAGACCACCGGCCATCATGTTAGCGCGGCGCAACTTGTTGAGTCGACGGCGGTGATTGGCTGGAAAGTGTCCTTTTGTGGGCGGAGCTTAAAAACACCAACGTCGCCCCCTGTGTAGCAATAAACTGTTTAGAGAAATCTTCCGCGTGGATTCGTCTTTTCAGAACCTCATCCTTGAAAATGAGGCGTTCAAATTTTTTGAAGAGGTTCAGCCATAAATATGAAGGGAAGCTGGTGAGAAATATCAGGCATGCTTATTTATAAGGTGACTGCTAGTGTAGATGTTAGCAGATGGTTGGGTGTTGATGTTACAAGTGGGGGGAGAAAAAATCGCCGGCGCTCTATGGGGATCATGGGTGAAAGTTAGTGGGAGCGTAATGAAATGGAATGCCGGTGGGTTGGCGCAGTGTGTCACTAGAATCGCATGGGGCCATTATTGCCGGAACACTATTCTATATAGTCGGATGTTTTCTCGACTCTCATGAAGATATATTCGCTTGACTAAATTAGACATTTTTTGCCTGGAACTTTTCCAATCCTTTTTAGTACACAATTGAATTTTATTCAAATCAAATGAAATATATTTGTCCGTACCTAACGTGTCCAAAATGAGTGTAGTTATACGCGGTGTGACCGAGGGTCCAGAGATGATATACTCCCGTCTTTAAATCGTCCAACCTCATCATTTGTCTCATGAAATTATCGGCCATTGGTCATAAACCTATTATCATTTTTACCATTCCCAATACACCATTCATTTCGAATGAGACATCATGTAGAGTAGCGGCCAGAAATGATTCGACCAAAACAACTTGTTTTGCTAATAGTGAATCCATTGCGGCGTATATACACCGCATCACAAACGACACACGCCCTCTATCGTAAAACTGTCAGGTCGGCGATATGGATGGAGGCTTAATGGGGTGAATACAGATGAAGCTCCTGATTTCCTATTGGATACCTAGCTTATTTGTTGCGGTTGCTATAGTGATGTGCTTTACTTTACTAATGGCTCCTATTCTGAGCTTGTCTAGATTTGAGGAATCGCTTTATTCAAACGAAAGAAAGAATCTTAGTAGCCTGATTCGATTAAAAAATATTATCATGAATGCTTATTGAAGAAAATACATGCCTATTTGGATAAAGCAAACGCAATATTCCATACAACGATTTCATTCATTAAGAATGTATCCAGAACATTAATGTTCTAAGGTGATTGTTAATATTGTTCCATGCTTAAACCGTCAATCACGTATGCTATAATTGCATACTGGTGTATAAAATAACTCATGCTAAAGTTGGCTTAATGCGTGGACGTCGAACGGTGCGCTTGTAAATCACGTTATGGATTCCCAAGGACACATTTGCACAAACGGTGGCCGTGACGGCAATAAGCTAGAATTGATGACCATCTGATCCTGTCATTAGGACCATCCAACGGAATTAAGCCACGCCTCTTAACTGCCTTATTAGCATAATGACGTTGTCAGAACACCTGGTTGCATGGTAGTTAGGCATGACCACTGACCACACCTCTGGGTACAAACGACAGGAGGAAACTTCACTTGAACCTTTCAAACCACGATTGGACAGCTCAATCATTACCGCAGACTGATTACAATCAAGCAGTGCCACCACTCTCCCATAAGGCTACTCCATCCGGAGTTCACTTTTCGCCATCTTTTGTGTCATGCCTTTCTGTGACATTTCCTGGCATATAAACGCAATGGCGTCTCGTTCTTACTGATAATTAAGCGAGATCTTTCCCATGCTTTTCCTATATCTCGTCCAAATCTCGCTAAGTGAGGTTTATCGCTTCATCTCAAAATGAGACATGGTTGTTCGAGGCTGCCTTCTACCCGCTCTACTAATTAAATAGCAGTGTAATGATACCCTTAATTGAATCAAGCGAGCAGACGTAGGGACTATTTTCAGTGTTTGAAACTCTTTAGACCATCCGAAATTGCGACATTAAAGATTCATTAGGCAAGACAGATTGCAGGGCGTCCTAGTGCAAAGTCTCTCTTGTATTGCATCCAAACCAAACCATCCTTTCTCATGCTGCGGCCATTGAAGGCTAGAATCGAAGTGAAATTTGATCAAGATCGTCTTTGATTTCATTGGGTGCCATCAGGACGGCCACGAGCCGTGGATGGTTCCTCTGGGAGGTACATAAAGCTACAGCAATGACGAGTAGAGGCCTGGCTGTGATTCCACAAGCAGTCTGGCCGCGTTGGCGTCACGCATTAAGGTTCCTAAGAGCGACGTACAATTGCATTCACCCGCCCGCGTTAGTACTACTACAGCCAGCAGGGGCACATGTATAGCTTAGCGGAGAGATCCATTGAAGGCTAGCTGTTGTGTGATGCTTTCGTAATAAAATGTAGCTGTTTTTCGTTGGGTTAAGCTATGCACTAAAGATTTTAACTGCCTTATCCGAATCCGTTGTCTAAAATCTCGACACGGAGACACCGTGACATCGACAC
>CM067351.1:10469996-10504823 GCA_034190875.2 Urechis unicinctus
CCACACCAATTGTAGGCGACAAATTGAGCGGCAGAGCGGAGACAATACTAAGGCCAGCGAAGGTATGTCCTCGGTACATTCATCATCGTTTACAGTGCGACCCGTCTTGACACAGCGACAATGGTGGTAAAAATACCGAAATTGCTTGGCAGGGTGTGAAAAGGAGTCAAATTCATTAAGCTAGGTAGATGAGGTTTAGGCACAGGTGCGCGGACAGGGCAAGCCCGAGTACTTCCTATAAGATAATGCCTGTATAATAAATCCCTGGGAAATAAAGAGAAGCAAAGTGGCTCTTTGTGGTCCATCCCACCTGGACCGGGCACCAAGGCATTGGGCGATATGGTCACGATTGGTATAAGTATCCCCGTGGGTCATCAAGGCTGTGTTGGGCCGCTTGATCGAGCCCCGCTACGTGGCTAATAGCATACACAAGGTGGGATGGAGCGAGCGCCTGAGGGAATGGAATGTTCATTTTCTCTCTCGTCATGGCAATATTTCTTATGTCGGATGATGGACATAAAAGCTCTTGGGTGTCTCGTTATGGCAATGTCTCTATCAGGATGAAATGAACGGTATGGTGACAACACTTCACGGTGAGGCGGTCAGGGGGAGAACACTTCACAGTGAGGCGGTCAGGGGGAGAACACTTCACGGTGAGGCGGTCAGGGGGAGAACACTTCAAGATGGTGCGGTCAGGGTGAGAACACTTCACAGTGAGGAGGTCAGGGGGAGAACACTTCACGGTGAGGCGGTCAGGGGGAGAACACTTCACGATGACGCGGTCAAAGAGAGAACACATCACGATGAGGCGGTCAGGGGGAGAACACTTCACGGTGAGGAGGTCAGGGGGAGAACACTTCACGGTGAGAAGGTCAGGGGGAGAACACTTCACAGTGAGGAGGTCAGGGGAGAACACTTCACGGTGAGGAGGTCAGGGGGAGAACACTTCACGATGAGGCGGTCAGGGGGAGAACACTTCACGATGAGGAGGTCAGGGGGAGAACACTTCACGATGAGGCGGTCAGGGGGAGAGCACTTCACGATGACGCCGTAAGGGGGAGAACACTTCACGATGACGCCGTAAGGGGGAGAACACTTCACGATGAGGCGGTCAGGGGGAGAACACTTCACGATGAGGCGGTCAGGGGGAGAACACTTCACGATGAGGCCGTAAGGGGGAGAACACTGCACAATGCGCCCCACTATTAGCTCGCCATCAGATTTGAACGGCACCGATGTTGTGCTGTGGTGCTGTTGGTGGTGCAAGGTGCAGATTCACAGGTGAACAAAGGCTCCACACAGCCTGCGTAATTAAAGGTGATCCGACTACGATTGTGCGCTTGATCAAGCGTTTCATCTGGCATGTTTTTTCAAAGAAAGATACAAGGAGATATGATCGGGGTCATTAACTACCAATCCAGCAATTATTAGTATCATTTGTCACCATACGCATCTTTAAAACAGGATATGAATTGCCACATAAATTTCATAGAATGTTATTGTTTGAGCCATCACCTGTCCCCAAAAAGTAATAAATGCAGCGGGAACGTTACCCCCGACAGTTTCAACCCCCGATTCTACAGAATTCACGTTGATCAATATGTAATCTGACATAAGCTACTTCACCTGTTAGAAAAACATGTGGATTTGAGGACGGGTTTCACCGCTGTCCTGTTGGACACTTGGTCACATAGACCATTCATACTAAACAGCCGCTTATCTAAACAACCAAATTAAGCGCTCAGGTATCACTTTGATTCGTGTTGACCCATACGAATGAGTGTCTGTGCGGCTGCTCAGGTGAATTGTGAGATGAAACAGCGATTGATACCAGAAGTTATTCAGTAGATTCCAGTAATTGCGACGACTTGAGCTACTTGATCGAGAGAATCGGATGAAAGACGCGTCAACCAAACAGCGGCTAAATGGCCATTTGTCCACGTGGACCCCTGTGTGTTGCTTTCATAGAAACGAACAAGCATTTACATAACGATATAAAACATCAAACACTTGGCGCCTCAAAAGAAAAGAAACAAAACACGATGCAATTTAATTAACAAAGCTTGGTTTGCTCCGTGAGGGAGTATGCGCGGCGCTATGGCGGATCGAATTGAATGAACAAGACCGAACCAATTGGTATGGAGTAGAAGTTTACGGCCGGAGCGAATTTCCGTAAGATATGTGCTGTTACACAATATTTAAGCTACACTCGAAAGCCCATCAACTTTGACGTCGAATGAAATGCATCCAAGCATACAGTGCTCCAACAGACCGCGTTTATATGCGCACAGTTGAAATTAGTGCGTCGGCTCGAGTTTTCCCTTACCTTTGGCATCACAGTTTGTTTGATTGCCATTCCAATAACATGAAGGCGCTAAGACGATGAAAGAGTGATTGAGATTTGATATGTTAGGATAAGTCCTGTTGGCATATCGGATATTTAGCAGCATCAGACGCTTCATCAGTTGTAGCTGAGGCGTCATCATCATCATCATCATCATCATCATCATCATCATCATCATCATCATCATCATCATCATCATCGTCATCTTCGTCGTCGTCATCATCATTTTCTTCCTCTTCTTCTTATTCATCATCATCATCATCATTATCATCTTCTTTATGATCAACATCATCGACTTTTTCTTCATCTTCTTCCTCGTCATCTTCACCATCGGCAGCAGCAGCAGCAGCAGCAGCAGCACTGGCTTCAGTGGCATCAGAAACTTTAGCGCCTTGGTGCAGTCCAACATGACAGGCGGATTAAAGCCCAGCCATGAGTTATGACGTCATTAAGCGCATCTGCGTCCCTCCTTAAGTGTGGCCCGGTCATCGCTCCTTAATCAATAACACCTGATACGGGCCGCTCCCAGCCACCCGGCTCCTCAAATCGGACAGTTGTCTTACAAAATGCAAGGTCCATGTTGGTGCATTTCTGACACGGCTCAACACGAAATAGGCTTGATCCTATAAACTTTCAATGATAGCCAGAACGGGCTAATATACCTAGCTATAGGCTCGCTAAATAGCTTGGCACTCGTCTGACTGTCCATTGCTGACAGGTTGTGGGTGGTTAATGTTGCTTGCAGATTTGTGCCCCGACTGGGCATACTGCAGTAATGGCTGGCCCCATCCGGTAGACGCCGTTTGAATTCTGCCGTCATGATGACTCTACCCGATATGATGCGACTGACGATGACTCTACCCGATATGATATGACTGACGATGACTCTACCCGATATGATGCGACTGACGATGACTCTATCCGATATGATGCGACTGACGATGACTCTATCCGATATGATGTGACTGACGATGACTCTACCCGATATGATATGACTGACGATGACTCTACCCGATATGAGGCGACTGACGATGACTCTATCCGATATGATGCGACTGACGATGACTCTATCCGATATGATGTGACTGACGATGACTCTACCCGATATGATATGACTGACGATGACTCTACCCGATATGAGGCGACTGACGATGACTCTATCCGATATGATGTGACTGACGATGACTCTACCCGATATGATATGACTGACGATGACTCTACCCGATATGATATGACTGACGATGACTCTACCCGATATGAGGCGACTGACGATGCCTTTATTCATCGGAAACGTGCACGAAGCAGGGATATTTCAGGTGGAATAGACGCTTGTGCTTGTTACTGGTGTCGGTTGGAAGTGATTAATACCACGCGCTTAGAAAGAAGGAGAGAATAGAAACTGATTAAAGTGCATGGTGTGATATGCACTTTATACACCACTTAAGTGTACACTTTCTGATTGTTCATCTCTTAACCGTCAGGTTTACATCCGTTCACAATTTCATTTAGTGTAGTTTTAGTCAACACGTTCTCGAATTGAGACTAGGATATCTATCAGTACTTTGATATCAGCCATTACTTTGCTAGCAGTGACCATTTCAATATCAGCCATTACTTTGCTAGCAGTGACCATTTTAATATCAGCCATTACTTTGCTAGCAGTGACCATTTCAATATCAGCCATTACTTTGCTAGCAGTGACCATTTTAATATCAGCCATTACTTTGCTAGCAGTGACCATTTTAATATCAGCCATTACTTTGCTAGCAGTGACCATTTTAATATCAGCCATTACTTTGCTAGCAGTGACCATTTTAATATCAGCCATTACTTTGCTAGCAGTGACCATTTTGATATCAGCCATTACTTTGCTAGCAGTGACCATTTTAATATCAGCCATTACTTTGCTAGCAGTGACCATTTTGATATCAGCCATTACTTTGCTAGCAGTGACCATTTTGATATCAGTCATCACTTTGCTAGCAGTGACCATTTTGATATCAGCCATCACTTTGCTAGCAGTGACCTTTCATGTATCACTCTAATTATCGGTTCCATTGTATTATCAGCCATCGCTCGCAAAAAGTTTTCAATACTTCTAACTTCACTAATTGGAATGGATAAATGCTACATTAAGCGTTAAGGGAGTAGGGTGTTGTTCCCCTGGGCATGCCGGGCATTAGAACTGACAAGTAAAGGCTAGTGCTGTTATACGTCATCTCCACAATCATCAATATTATAAAGATAAGCGCCAACGTCTACCTCACACCAATCATAACGAGGCCAGTAATTATGTATTTCTCGCGTGTTAGAGTTTGCCATGTCTGTGAAAAGTTTCTCATGCATGATGTGTATGCATCGTGCATGGGCAACACCCCACCTAAACACCCCTGTCACCCCCGTCCGTCGTCCCCAGGTGTTCAACAGAAGTAATCCCCCCACATCTGTGACCCACAAGCCAAACACCGCCATCAGTCACAATTTCTCATTGTCTTTTAGCGCAGATAGCACTGAATTAGAGTGAATTAATCTAAGACAAATCAATCTTGCTGCGGTCAGTGGGGACGAATAAGGAAAGAGGCAACAGAATGGATGGGATTCTGAGAGGGTCCCCAGCTTGAATGTCGCCAGACTAAGCAGCACAGCATCCTACTGGGACTGTGAGGAGGAATTCGCAGAACTCCCCGGGGGCTTCCTCCAGCATTCTACAATTTAACAGTTACATCCATTTGCCCTGGAATGAATCTATGTTAAATCTTGGAATGGGGAATCGACTTGAGGCTGCGCCGTGAAGAGAGTTTTGTTCGGCTTTATATGGCGCACATTTCTTTTGTTAATCCATCACATTTTGAAGGTAATTACCAGGAGCCGGGTGCAGGGCGAGCAGGTAGAAGTCCGCGGGGATGAGCATATGGTGTCATTGCTACCTCGGGGGCTCTACGGACATTTTCTCGCAGGAGGTTGACCTTTTGAGATAATGTAACCACTACAGTGATGACGTAACAGAGACGGTGATGACGTAATAGAGACGGTGATGACCTAACAGAGACGGTGATGACGTTACCGAGACGGTGATGACGTTACCGAGACGGTGATGACGTAACAGAGACGGTGATGACGTTACAGGGACGGTGATGACGTAACAGAGATTGCGATGACGAGTTTAAACTTTATGATAGTAGGATAATATTCACTTCGAAATTGTCTCAAATCGTAAGACTTATCATGTAACCCGCATTCCATACCGACGGCCACCACCGTGTCAAATATTGACCCTTGGCAATAAGTCGGTCAATTGAATACTACGCTTGATACCAAAGTCATCCAAAGGGTCAGTTTTAATGGGAAGGTTGTTGGTTGTTGGTTGTTGGTATTGCTATTTAACTTCTGTGTTAGCTACAATACCTTTAGGGCTACATCAGATTAATGACGCGAAACACGTCACGGCGGAGGTTTTTTTGACAGCGCGCGATGGAAATCTCAGTCGTTCAAAGCTTAGACACCAAGGATGTCGAGCAGCTATTGTGGGCAGTGTGTACAGCTGTGTACTCTCTGGTCCTGGTTCGCAGGCTGAGGGACACCGTCGGGGCGTCTGTGTGTGAGGGAATTAAATGCACACCCTCTTAAAATGCCTCCATCCCCCTGATGTAAAGCCAAAAAACCTCCACGCCAATGCATCAAATGCCCATGGAAGCATAATGAGGGCGAATGGGTGACGAATGAAGGACATATCGGGAGGGATAGGTCCGTCAAGGGAGCCCTGTCTTGATTAAAACTCCCCATCTCTGGCCCTCATCATTTGCCGCACCATCCAGCCAATGGCTGCCATTTGATTAAATCAAGTTAAGCCGGCTTTGCCCACCGTTTGTCCCCCCATTCTTGTTAAATGGAGCTTAACATTGCGGTCTGGTGGGGAATAAGAGCGTGGAATCACAGCGCACACTTATGAAAACAGCCAGGGTTGTGTGATCCTTGTTAATGTATTACTGCGCGGGTCTCCTCGCTGATGTCGCGGGTCTGTGTTATTATGAGATCCCGCAATCGCCACGAGAAAGTATGGCAAGTCGAAATAAGCATATTGCATCAAGTCATCACGACATTCCGTGACTTTGTTTTAGGGATTTCTAGTATTAATACGAGCAAGACGAGTGAGGAGCTAGAAAATGAAATAATTCAGTTGTTAAATCAGAGGTGCAAGGTAACACTGGCGCCCTTTCCCTCCATCTCCCATTACATTCGAATCTCTTGACTTTCATGCCCATATAATGAAAGGGATTTCGTGCAATCATGAACACTTTTCAAAAGTTGATAACTAATGAGGTATACTCGAGCATTGCCGGGATGAGCACGAGCAGCAGAGACGATTGTTGGTGTTTCATTGCGAGGCGACAAACAGTAGCCAGGCAGCCGCTGATCAGTCACAAGCGTTAGGTCAACTCCGATGACATATGAGACATGGCGCTTCCTAGACTGTCCACTTGAAGGCGCTGCTGTCGTCAGCCTCAACTGGCAAGCGATAAAAGAGGCAATTGAGGATAAGCCATGAAGAGGCCGTGAGTCGGAAGAGGATGTACTCCCTCGTCGCAACGCCATTTCCGCACAGGGGGCAGCCATGTCCATAGTTGCTAAGATTCCGCGCTGATTGTTGCGTCCAGTTTTCTTGCAATGGATATTGTATCAATTGCGGCTCCTGACATGATATAGCGGAGTTATTAATCGCGATAAAGTGCGTGAGCTAACCTCGCAAGGTAATGTTATCAGTTGCGACGGCAGACAGACGACAGCGGCACATACACATGGCGACGAGTAGGATTAATCCTGACGATGGCTAAACGCTTGTTTGTTGTTGGTTAACGACCAGAGCAACGGGAAATGATGTCAAAGAGACGCATCGCATTGAAAAAGAAATTACAATATTAACTCAATGTTTATTAAGTACTAATTTTTGCATATTCTATGCAGGTGTGTGTGAAAACATCAGCCACAACCCGAATCTCGCGTTTGCTCCTGATATAGGTTGATCTCATTGAAGCAAATTTGACTATCTATTGTTAAATCAGCAATCAGCAGTAAAGTGACTTAATCAAATCTATTTTTGTTTATCCTGCTACTATCGAGTTCGATGATTTCGCTTGGTTGAACTTCTCTAGGTAACGCGTATAAATTATTATGGCTACCTCCATTTTCTGGGAGCACCGTATGAATCAGTTAACATCATTTGAAAAAAAGCCAAAATCACACATCGAGTTCCGAGTACCCGACTGTTGATATCTGACGTCACTGGCATCTGGCTGAGTGGACATTCCATCGAGTTTGCACGATGAATATACTATACATATCATATTCAATTACTTCAGGCACCAGGGTACATTATATGGAGGAATTGTCTTGGGCAACTGTAAACAAGAGCTGTTGTTCAGTCAACAGCAGGCGACATTAGACCCAGTTCACACCATGAACAAGATGCCACAATATTCTGTTATTTTCATATTAATAATTAATACCTATCTTATATAACAAGGCAATTATATCCGTGCCAAGGATTACACTTTGATTAAGAATCTGTGATCCTGAATAAACTGAGTAAATCGTCAAAAAATTTTCCGCACTCTTCCATTGGTCGTCCACGTTGTCTTGACCACTTCTGTTGCGCATGCGCTTAGATCGGATATCAGACGACAGACTTTCCGGAAATCGAGCTGTTCCGAATTTGCTGAAGGATGGAAACTCTTACACAAGAACAAATCAGGGCCCACTCCATAACATACTCGAGTGTTAGTCGCTATGAACGGAACAGAAAATCCCGAAAATGACCTAGTGATATGTTGAGGTCAAGTCGGCACCTCTTATCAGAAGAGGCCATCTGCCCCGAGAAGACAGAAGAAGTGCCACGCGACATCAACAAACAGCCTCGTTATAGGGAGCGAAATATTAATCAGCATTGATAAATTTAGTTGCCCGAAAATGGCGGGCGCATGCGCGGTAGGCGAGAGGGAAAGTAGGTATAGAGTAATTAAGATAAGGACCTCTTGGCAGTGTCAATGTCGTCAATTGTTCCATCTCTAATAAGACTTCTCCAACTTGTCATCGCCAGGCGTCGCTGGCGTCATAGCGGTCAGAATGGCGCCACCGATGTCATGCGTCAGAGGTCCCCTGGCGGTGATCTTCGCGACTCCGCTACTTCTTGGCGTGGCGTGCGATTTGCCAAACAGTATGCAACGCGACTGATACCAGAGTCTCCTTCGTTGATGAATATTACCTACTTCTCGGTAATAAAAACACAAGGAAGTTGTCATGAATACTATATATGTATGCTGAGTGCCGGTATTATGTCCAGCTTGTCGACAATTCGATCGCAAGAGAAAAATCGATGGTCTTTATGGCAAAGGAAATGCATAATAAACATCCTATACTGCGTCGTCTGCTTTCAGGAATTAAGTACCAACGCACCATTAATTTATTGATTGTGGTAATAACAGTTTTGACAATAAAAGCTTAAATGTAGCATTTCAATGCAATTATATAAGTGAAACTTTTTTTTATCAAATGAGCATCTAAGTCGCCCTCACTGCACTGGATGTTATTTTGAATCAAGAAGAGAACTTCACTACTGATGCATTGCCATGTCACGTGCTTTGTAAATGTTCGTATTGTGGTATGATTGTGGTAGGTAATTAAAACCCCAGTTAATCACCTGGTAAGCTTTATAAAATAAGCTTTTTATGTCGCAAAATTATGTCTGCAGTAGGGGCGAACAATCCAAAGAAGCTCGTTTTCAAATAAACGTTGTTCATTTTCTGTTATCATGCCTGGCGATCACCAATGACACTCGTGTAATTACATACAGCCCGTTGTCAAATAGTGGATGAAACGAACCCGACACTTTACCTGGTATTCACGGATAACGCCCTTATCACATCCACGATTGTCAACGTGATAACTGACTTGTACAGCACAAGGAAAAACTAATTCGACCTGTCAACTGTTTCTTGTTAATCGTTTAATGTAAAATATGTGCCTTTTTAGCAAATGATTAACCTCTGTTGACCTAAGCGATGCTTGAGATTCTTCTTGGTCCGAGTCCCGGGTCCGCACCTGGAGATAAGCACGTCAGTGGCTGTGATTAATTCAGAATATTTATCTGTTTATTGAATGCCGCACTGGTGATAAGTGGCTTAGTAAAGGGGAGAGAAAGCCGTGCAAGAGTCACTCAACTAGCACCTCTTCTAGTCATGCAGAGCAAACTTAAGCGCTGCTAACGGCAATTGAGTCCGACTTTTGAAATAAGTGGTGTAAGCGATATCCGCGGAAGTTGTTCAGCACGCGACACCTGGTGAGCAGATCTGAAGTGTTGATATGTATCCTTTGTGTTTACATTGGTATGAATGTGGAAACGAATATAAAAAATCTCGTCGAGTAGGTGCTGTCATGTTGGATAATACTGGTTGATGTATGGCATACCATGCAAGTGGTGTGCTAGCAATCAACCATATGGGTCTCCGACTGCGTAAGAAAAAGAACTCGATATATGCAAAGTCATCCCATCCTAGACAATTCACCAAGCACTCGCATTCGTCCGCTATCCAGTACATACGTTTAAGATCTCTAATGCACTCAGCCATCAAACACAATTCAAGAAGGCGACCCCTCCAAGTTGTACTTGACACATCATAAATGCAGGTAGAATATAGTTATCAGAATAAATACAAATTGTTAAATCGAATAACGATCTGTTATTTACCAATCGCCTTACAATTGCTTTTCAAGCGCATCACATCTACAATTGATTACTGGACCATCGAGCGATGGGTATACTCACTGGTAAGCGGACACAAGTCTTATTGAACTGTCCTTCAATCCGAGGTAAATCTACATGCATCAGGGACATATAATCTACCCATGCCTAGCCGTGATTCGGACTCCACATAAAGCGTGCTTAAGTTATTTAGATTTCATCCAATCACCACCGATCCTGCTCAACAGTTATATTCGACCAACACCTGTCTTGGTGACAAGCTTGCTACTTCCGAATGACTCTACCAACCAGAGACGACAAAAGCTTGACCTGATTTTGCGGTCATTTCTCGTCACCCAACATTAAAGAGACATTGATCTGAAAGCTGTAAAGCAAAAATCGCATATGCAGTATATCGCCACTTGTTATAATCAAATATGACGGCCAGAAATATTTCTGATATGGATGGCCTATTGATCAATTTCTATAGAGTCTGATATGGATGGCTTATTGATCAATTTCTATAGAGTCTGATATGGATGGCCTATTGATCAATTTCTATAGAGTCTGATATGGATGGCTTATTGATCAATTTTTATAGAGTCTGATATGGATGGCTTAGAGTCTGATATGGATGGCTTATTGATCAATTTCTATAGAGTCTGATATGGATGGCTTATTGATCAATTTCTATAGAGTCTGATATGGATGGCTTATTGATCAATTTCTATAGAGTCTGATATGGATGGCTTATTGATCAATTTCTGTAGACATTGTCTACGTGAATGGCATGGTGGTCTTGTTACGTGGATGGCATGTCGATCATTGTCTGCGTGGATGGCATGTAGGTCCTTGTCTACGTGTATGGCATGTTGGTCATTGTCTACGTGGATGACATGTAGGTCATTGTCTACGTAGATGGCATGTTGGTCATTGTCTACGTGTATGGCATGTTGGTCATTGTCTACGTGGATGGCATGTTGGTCATTGTCTATGTGGATGGCATGTAGGTCATTGGTTACGTGGATGGCGTGTTGGTCATTGTCTACGTGGATGGCATGTTGGTCATTGTCTACGTGGATGGCATGTTGGTCATTGTCTACGTAGATGACATGTAGGTCATTGTCTACGTAGATGGCATGTTGGTCATTGTCTACGTGGATGGCATGTAGGTCATTGGTTACGTGGATGGCGTGTTGGTCATTGTCTACGTATATGGCATGTTGGTCATTGTCTACGTAGATGACATGTAGGTCATTGTCTACGTAAATGGCATGTTGGTCATTGTCTACGTGGATGGCATGTAGGTCATTGGTTACGTGGATGGCGTGTTGGTCATTGTCTACGTAGATGGCATGTTGGTCATTGTCTACGTGGATGGCATGTTGGTCATTGTCTACGTAGATGACATGTAGGTCATTGTCTACGTAGATGGCATGTTGGTCATTGTCTACGTGGATGGTATGTAGGTCATTGTCTACGTGGATGGCGTGTTGGTCATTGTCTACGTGGATGGCATGTAGATCATTGTCTACGTGGATGGCATGTAGATCATTGTCTACGTGGATGGTATGTAGGTCATTGTCTACGTGTATGGCATGTAGATCATTGTCTACGTGTATGGCATGTAGATCATTGTTAAGTGGATTGAAGTCGATGTTGACGATGTAAGACGCCGGCTTATAAAATAATATAAAAACTATATTTCTGTGCGCGTCTGATGAACAGTAAGGCTAGCATTAGGTGTCACATAAAAATGGCTAGTTCGACTAAGTAACTCTTTCGCTGCACTCATATACCTGCAATTCTCTCTCAATAACGTCATGCTCGTCGCAATCTCATGATACGACCGTCTGACGTAAAGCGTCAATTGCTGTAATCATCAGTTGTTATTTCCCCAATAGACACTTTGTTATTGATAATGTTGAAGCATATAATGTCAACTGATAAACAATACACTTTCTGGAGTATTCCAGAAAACCACATGTCTTTTCTCGCGTCAGATTTAGTAGATTTAGCCATTGCAATACGCTGTACTGGTTTGACCTAGACTAAATATATACCACACCCATCTCGTCACGTGTACCCAATGTGAGAGGACCGCCTCAGAATTTATCTGACCTTAATGTCTCAGTACTTATCATTGACGACCAGACTCGGTAATCCCGAAATCACTATTGCTGCACAATAATTCAAATCCTGTTTAAGTCATAGGAATCGCAGTCAATAGGGTCTGTGACACTCGGTGAAAGAATACCGTAACCGCTGTTCATTTCATTCATGCACTTTAATTCGTCGCAAAACATGTTGTGTATCAATAATAGAAGAGGCAAAGTAAGCCCATAACAGTTGGCGATGATTCCGGTCACCGCCATCCCAAGCAGGCATTGTGCCATCTCTCCCAATCATAATAAAATGGCAGTGGTGTTAATTTGGCGCTCGGGTGTCTGTGAATTCAGCTTGATGGCCGTGATAGTTTGATCTGACTCAGAATGTACGCTTGCCATAGCACGCTCATCAAACTCACTGCCATTGATCACTAACCAGTTCTTCACGTCTGTGGGTACCATCAATCACGCATGCGCAGTTAATGAATTGGAGCGAGCATAACCATCAAACTATGACACCTCCCTTTGAGTCGAACCTGCTTATTGAATGTATGTGGGGCATCATAAATACTTTTTCATCTTTTCCCATATCAGGAATGAATGTTCTTTTACGCATTGGCAACAGCCACTGGGTCTTCTCGGAGCACAGGGATCCTTTTGTCCGGTTTTGACCGGAGGGGCCAGTAACAGTTGGCCAGAAAGCAAACTTAATCAACGTTAAGTAATCAATGTCTCCCACAGCCTGTCATAGCCGCCCAGGAGCTATTGTCATCGGCCTCACCATGGCGACGGCGGGGAAGGAGGCTGAGGTGCTTCTTGGCTTCTCGGTGCCAGCGGGATACAATGTTGCAGTAAATCTGGCTCTTCGCAAACACACAGACATGGAAAATTCAATTAATGTGTTAGGAGATGGGCGTGGTCTGTCTGTCGTTGGCGGTAGAGATGATCTATGTTGGGAGAAGGCGATTGAAAAGATGCCATCTGATGCAGGGTTGCAACAACGATGATATGTCGTGAGGAAGAGTCGCCGGAGAAATGATCTGATATGAGCGGGTGTCACAGAACAAATGACCCAATGTGAGAAAAAGGCGTAGAGAAAATTATTAGATGTGAGAGAGTCGATGAATAAATGATTGTATATGAGGGAGAGTCACAGAGAAAATGTTATTATATGAGGGAGAGTCACAGAGAAAATGCTATTATATGAGGGAGAGTCACAGCGAGAAAATGATATTATATGAGGGGGAGTCATAGAGAAAATGATTGTATATGAGGGAGAGTCACAGAGAAAATGAAATTATATGAGGGAGAGTCACAGAGAAAATGATCGTATATGAGGGGGAGTCACAGAGAAAATGATAGTATATGAGGGAGAGTCACAGAGAAAATGAACTGATGTGTAGGAGACTTGGAGAAGAAATGATTTGATTTGGGGGCGAGTCACAAAAGAAAGTTTCTGAGGAGAGGGAGAGTCACAAAAGAAATGATCGAATGCGAGGGAGAGTCGCACACGAATTTTCTTATGTGAGTGAAAGTCACAGAGAAAATGATTTGATGTGCAGGAAAGTTGCGGAAGAAATGATCTGATCTGAGGGGAATCACATAAGAAATTAACTGATGTGAGGGACAGTCAAAGGACCCCCCAAAAATTTTAAGGGTGGTGGGAGTTGGGTATCTCTCGTAGGCGCGATGATCTCGCATCTAGGGAGAAGTGTATGGGGTGTTATCTCTTTGGAGAGACGCTGATCAGGTTGATGAGATTAATCGACGCACGCCAGGAGGTCCAAGTTTGAGGAGTTCTATTTGATGTCTCGAGAAGCCATGACACCGTATGCAATGTTCTTTATAGAACCTGATGGCAACGATGAAACATCTGGGTCAGTAAATATGCTGAGTACATACATGAACGCAACATTGCAATACCAAGGTTGAACACCCAGAGAAATTGCAATCATACTCTTGAGGGAGCTGTTCTGGGTTCATATGAAATTAACTTTTGCACTTATTCATAATGGAGAGGAAAGTCATGCCTCGACCCCTGAAACAGATATTGGTCTTACAAAGGTAATTTGTGATGTCCGTTAGAGTAAAAATGTTTAAATCATCGCTAGAGGCTCGCCAAAGATTTTTACGTGCTATTCATAGTCCATCGCCACGCCTGAGCCGGAGTAGCACAGGACGCGTCTGAGACGAACTTAAGTTCTGCTAGCCTCATCCCCTTTCTCATCCATCGCAGACGGGCCCGGGAATTCCAGATATCCCCCAAGAAGCCTTGGGTGACCTGGGTCAGCCCTGATCCCGAAATCTGTGCCTATCACTCGTGGATCCCGCGACCTGTCTTAATCCCCTTTACCCCGAAGCAAGACACCCTTTCTGATTGGCTTCCCACTGGCCCTATGCTATCCCGCGCGACCCTAGCGGCGACCCCCACTCGCGAGAGGGCGCTATCGTCTGCAACTGTAATAGGCTGTGTCATGTTCATTGAGAAATAACGGCGCGGGCTAAACCCGTGTCGGATAAAATGACCATCTGTGGTTGCGCGTTGGTAGATGGGGAATGAGGGGTACTTTGCGGGGCGCTGGCCAGCACGGATATGGGGTTAACTCGGTCACAATGTTCACAGGATGTTGTCTGACCAGTGGTACAGTTCAAATCTCATTTGTATCCACGTCTGTTAGCGTTACGCGTCGTAGACGGAATTAAGTTTGTTTTCAGCTAATTCGAGCCCTGAAACAATCGATAATCCTTCATTTCAGACGGGGTCTTACTCAAAATTGAAATAAACACACAGATAATATCGGTGTAAAAAAACAATTATATGCAACATGCGTCTCGCACACAGCCTTTATGTTTCCTGTTTGCTTCCTGTCTTGAAAAGAAAGATCGTATCGTTATCGTGAAATTGATTGAATTGCATGTTATATTGGCAATACCATTGCAGGAGCTTGGTAAGAACATAACAGAAAACAATCTGCGCATTGTCTGTTGAAGCTGGTCGCGTGAAATTCATTTGCGAGACCGATATCAGAGAGGAATTCGTCGAACTTCGCAAATCGCCATTACTGTCGATAACGCCTTCGTGGGTTACTGTGTCGTAAATCCATTTTTTATTGATATGTGTGCTACCATAAAAAAAACTATAAGCTAGTAATTGACGGCTTCTGGTCTTATCCTTGGCATAATGTCTTGTTTTGTATAAGATTGACGTTTCTCTTTTAAAGATGTATTTTTCAGCGATTGTGTGTATCTTAAAGAAAAAAATTGTGGGGTTGCTCAAATGACTCGATTGTAATCATTGCTTGGCATTGGTAACACCGAATCACCAATATATGACCGAAAAAGGCACCTTGAAAACAGCCTGCAGACTTTATTTGCAAACATATGCAAAGGAATAGTGATTTCGACCAGTGACTACGCATGCGCATCTCTATTACTTTCTGGCATTATCTCGCAAACTCCTTTCTATTCAGCCTCGGATGTTTTGTAGTGTATGCCTTGTGACATATTTCGTTCCGTCATTTATAGAAATTAGACAGAACAACGGTCGTAAGAATGGCCGGTTCACCGATAAGACCCGAGTTAACGGATGAAATTAGCAAAGTAGTAGGGAATCATGTTCACAACATAATTTGGATTATTTTTCTCATTCAATGTGCATTTAAATGCACGAATCCTATCCAAGGGGAATTTTATTCGATTGACTGCGTGAACCAAGCACGTATTTAAAAAAAACCCAGGCATTTATGAACTTCTAAGATTGTATGTAAACTTATAGTATTGATGTTTGTATGCATCTCAGTTTACTGGTAAACTTGAAGCATAGATGATAGCAAAAGTTTACAAGCGATCTCGACGTTCAACGATAAGCAATGGAATTGCTGAGCGCGTGTGAGCGATAACATCCGTTATGATTACAATGGCTCTGTTCATTAATCGACATCATAGCGGGGACTAGCCATCGGACGTCAGTGTCTTTATGTGACCTACAATTGACCTCGCACTAAATGTTAAGCCCCTTGCGGCCAAGCCAAATAGTCTGGAATTATAACAGTGTAATTTTTTTATGATGAAATAGTTATCCGTACATATAAGGCATCGGATGGTTTTCTTGTTAATTGAGTCAATAGTTTAGTGAAGATTCCATTATTTGGGCACTCCTGATGATAACGCAAGCGTGGTCGTCGCTCGCATTCGGACACCGCAAATAATATCGCGACCAAATATAATGATTTTCGACATAAAGAGATACGTACGCTTCCACAAAATATATTTTTATTTCGGAACAAGAAATCATATAAACCATTATGACATAGTCAAATTGTCATAATGTTTTTTTTTCAATCATAACGTTTCATTTGCTTTCTTCGTTACCACGAATCCGATGGATGTCAGATATCAAATATCACCTTTACGCTATTGCACGTAATACACGAGCTCTGTGTTTCGATCGAGCCATTGCATATATTATTGCTTGAGGTGATTAAGACAATGTAATGGTAAGCAAATGGCGAGGTGTAAACAGGCCACGGTGGGGGCACTAATGATGGCTACGATGATCACGATGGCAAATGTGAATATACTGGCGATGATGATGATGATGATGATAAAATGGCAATGGCAATGGTGATAATATATATATATATATATATATATATATATATATATATATATATATATATATATATATATATATATATATATATAGATATATATATATATATATATATATATATATATATATATATATATATATATATATATATATATATATATATATATATATATATATATATATATATATATATATATATACATATATATACACACACATTGTGTGTGTATTGTGTATAAACATTACAATCGATACCCAGGTTCGGTTACAATCATCTCAATAGCCGCCTACCTAGTGGAGAGCGGGGCTAGGGCTAGTGACTGTATTCGCCTTTGATGTGTGTTTACCTCGCTGACACCTGACACGGCTCATCGATGACCCCACGGTTAATTGAATGCATCAGGCCCTCCTTTACGATACCATACCTGTAATCAGACTCGTTTCTCACCTGCTGCTTAGCATGCATCATTAATGCCGGTCCTCACCATCTCTCCTGTGGTATTACAGGTACGTACCGTACGCTCTGGAGGTGCTCGTCGCATACCTCTGCTAATCAATCAAGAGATCCGGGTCTTTGATAACCGCAGATGAGTCGCGCTTTATAGATGCAACCGGCTCATGGTTTCACCCACCTGACAACATCGACTAATTAGATTTCAATAGACAAGAAGTGTTTGTTTCTGTTGATTGATTGGAAATATACCGCCAATCCTGGGTGTGGCCCTTTAACGCAGGCGAATTGATAGGGTGGATCTAGGGACCAAGACATTTTCTTCCGGCTGAAATAACTGATATAGGGATCTGCTTTTCTTGAAGGGTAATCAAAGAAAATCCGACCTTTTAATATTTGGAATGGGAAAAGGTGTCACGTAACATAACATCACATCATAGCGTAACATATGGTCATGACCCGCTATCATAATGCACAGGCTTTTTGGTCCGGCATATCCACTTACTCTCGACCGTCATACAGGATAAGGCCGTACTGCTGTAATGAGTTCTGACCGAAACCGTCCACCTTCACCCTCGTTTTCGTAACCAGGATCTTTTTTGTGCTTGATCACAAGTTGAATAGCCGTCAGCTGATTGGAGCGAACTTTAATCCGTATCCATAATAAGAGTGCTAAAATCTTTCTTCTAAATGGAATTTCAAGCTATTTGAAACAATACCTCATTGGCTAATTTGAGTTACCGTCCAAATATAACAATGCGGATGTTATTTTTCTACAGAAAACGAAAAAGGAAGGAAAATCCTCAGCATACGATGATCAGCCCCGATCCTTCTACAGAAGGCGTTGTCAACGGAAAATGAAGTAAATAGTTTGTGAAAGAACATAGCCAACTGGGTGCGGTATTGTAGCGGTGTTGTTGTCGCCAGGCTGAATCAGCCATTAACAGAAACCATACCATCCGGTGTCATTTGATTCAATTTTGCAACACGAACTGCATCGCATTTGAAAACAAAAGCTTCAGTGCGTAGCATCTCGACACGGAAGATTTTTCCCCATGTCTCACTGGGCACATTTCTATTCTGATGCATCCTGGGTAACATGACTAGGAATATGTAATGAATGGAAGATAAAGACAGAGTCTCTGTAGGGAGTAATAATAAATACATAAATGCGCTAATCAAACTTAGTTGACTTCTTTTAAAGGGCTAATGTTAGGGGGAAATGAGGTGGTGGGTGTGGGGTGCATTGTGTTCCTGGGCACCAAAGCACCCAGCTCTTCACACAATTCATTCCGACGGCAGTATCATGAAGTTGACGAGATGAACGCAGCGTATGACGCGCGACGTCTGATGCGGCAAGGCGGTTTATTCATGTCTGCTACATGGTGCAAAGGTTTCCATGCACAGCGTCATATATACGAGCTGGTTTATGCAGCGGTAAACTTACCCTAACTGCCACACCTGGCAACTCTCTTAGTCTTGATATTCTATTAGCGAAAGAACGTTGATATATATATTCGCCGTGCTGACAACATGTTATCCGGACCGCGTGGTGAGTAAGGCGATAATCTAGTTAATAGCTCGGATATTTGGATTCATCATTTTGGCATGAAACGAGAGAGGATGCTCGCTAGTCGATCAATCGCTCACTTCAGATCATTCACGTGCCTAAAAAGCGCAACTCGCTACCACAGCACTTGCAATAGCATTCTATAGAGGTTGGATTATGTTCTAAATGTCATGTGGTCTACGGGGGGTAGGAAGCGCGCGTGGCGCTGCGTTACTCCCAGAATGCACCACGCTAAGTCCGTTCCATCGACGGAAAAACACGCCGTTTACTGAGAACATTGAACGAGCAATTTATAGATGATACAAGTTTGATATACCGGCTACATAGGCTTGTTCAATGGGGGGTCTTTGGTCTGCTGGTCGGAATTGCAAAGTATTGGATGTTAACTCGACATATTATCGCCCACTAGGTTCATTACCGCCCACCCTCTGCCTTGCTCCACCACGCTCGACGCTCCATCAATTTCGTTATCTATCTCGCGATGCAGGTGTCTCTATACTTCATACGACCATAACCTTCTCCCTTAGATTCCTCTTAATAATTAATTGATATGTTCCAGGCGGAATGGGCCTCGAGAAATATATTGTGATGATTGCAAATAGGTAGTGTAAACTTAACTAAGTGAAAAATATGTTGGCTATTATAAATATATGGGCGGAGGTAGATCCATCTGTAGATGATGAAGTGGACGGATAAACCTACAGGGGGAACCATGTAGCTTGTTTACTACCCATCACCTCTAACTATTTGGCCCGACCCCCGCGCTTTTACACGACCAAGTAGGAGGTTAATGACAAAAATTTCCTCACTCGCGAGCGTAACTTGCCAGGTGGACCAGGTATTTTGCAATCAACAGTCACGGACAGGGGTAATTGATAAAAAAATACCTCAGCAACATGATGGCTATTAGCATTGGGTAGGGCTGGTATTATCGCCCACTCTCGCTGGTCTTTGATGACGACGAGCAAGGCGGTAGATCAGTCAAATTGTTCATAAATTCTATGCCACCATCTGTGGTTGCTGTGAACCATTTGCGCCTAGCCCTGAGTGATCAGCTTGTTATCAGAAGGCCCTTCCAAACGAGGGAGCTTTCGCTTAAGCTGTCGTCGTAGGTGGACAAGACGTGTGCGTTTTGATCATTAGCCCGTTACCTTATTGGACGGGTTTATGGCAGCTAGTGTCGTAAAAGCCCATTGCAGCTTAATTGCCGATAGATGCCCCTTAGCCCAACGGGGAACTCTCCTGCATCGTCCTCGTCACGATCCACGTGATGATGATGATGTCGACGATCGCGTCATGAAGTCACGACCAACATCTTCATCCAGTGCACCGACCTCGTCCTTAACAAAAAAATCGCGATGATTGCTATGCTTATGATATGGACTTATTCATAAATTAAACAGAATTGTGCATTATTGTGACGATAATAACAATAAAACAAATAAACATCGTCATTGTCATCATTTTCCCAGCTATTAACATCGTTTCAACCATCGTCGAGGACATGGCCTGCTGCAAAAAGAAGACAATATGTACCCACAAACCACCATAGGTTCGACACAAGCAAGCATACGCCAGGTGGCACCAGTCAACTCAAGTGGCTATTTGCCGCCCTATCACCACACTTCGTTATTTGTTTTCCAGACCGATTACAAGACGGCGTTTGAGTTGAGTTTGTTTTTCAAGCAAACTGCCTAGGGGAGAAATCTGTAACGCTAGAACAGAGAATTAAATCTCGTTTGTTGTCATAAGCGGCTGACATACCATGACTTTAACCAATCATAATGCATGAACTGGGTCATGTGATACCACCGGTGAGCTTTTAAGATAGCAATTACCGACAACATTGGATTACCAGGCACACATCGAATCTCCTTCAGCAGTACTTACAATAAAGGAGCACTGCGGCTTGTCATCTGTCAACTTTATAATCGAGTTATAATGGTAGCATTCATGTACTGCTAAATTACATACTCATAACAGTCACAGCTAGCGCTGATAGAACGCTCGGATTCCTCTTATTTCATACTCATAATTATTTCGACTTTTACTCATTGAGCGCTCAGATAACATTCAGTACAAGTTCGTAGAGTACTTAGATTTCACACTCATTCATTGCACTCATTCATTGCACTCATTCATTGCACTCATTCATTGCACTCATTCGATATTCCTACCAACCTCGACTTGTCCTCTTAGAACGCTCACGTTATTCTCCTTGTACACTCAGAACGATCTCGACTCATACAACACTTTGATCACATTCATTTCATATTCATAACCATCTCGACATAAACTCACGCGACTCTCAGAATACTGAGCTTACATCGATGGCCTAATCGGCTTACACTCACAGCGCACGTGATGCAAGGATAATACCGCCCATTCTTAAGAGCACGTATTCTTTGCACGATTAAGTGAGGGTCTGCTCTGTACCGATCAAACATCAATGAAACTCGACATGTTCGCTTACCGGCAGATTTTTAACCAATCGCATTTCGACGTTGATCTTTGGCTATTCGTTGTCATTTCTACGATAGTGATTGACTGATCTGATTGTAGCTTCTTGCTGTCAAGATCATCATGAGGCTAAGAAGATTTCGAATTTGAGGCCATGACTGATTTATGACGAGTATGATTGGCAGTTGGGGTCTGTGCATGAATGAGCCACATTCTTACCCCATCAGTACAATGGCGACTGTGTCGGTGATTCTCCTTTATATTGTCAGCATTAATGCTGCCATGAAGTAATATTGTGGGACTTGTTTTATTTTATACTTGAGCTCGTAGCGACTCTAACAGCCCATACACCGCTATTATGGTTTGATAAACCGATAACAGTCGGAGAACACTTTTGCCAGGGAACAATAGTTCCCTTCGCGCAAACCTGAGACGCGGTAAGTTGGTGAGTGCGAGCGCGAGGCTAGCTATGCCAGCGCTTTGTGGCCGGTTTATCGCGGGGAATCACTTAGTATAGTCGTCTATGATGCATGGCAGCGCTCGTTGTTACCATGGTGTAGCCTTATTGGCCTTCAGCCGCATATTAATTTGTCACCAATTTGCTGCAACTGAAAAGACGCCATTATGCGGAGGAAGTGTCTGATTAACCGACTAACTGCCCCACAGCCCATAACGCAGCGAGAGAGAAAAGAGTGCCGCTCATTACCTCGGTGTAGATCGGCCAGCTCAGTCGTCACTTTCCGTCAAGCGGCCATCAAGATTTGCCGTAAGCGATCGTTCGGTAGTTATTAAAACGACAGAGGAAGTTACAGGCAAGATGGCAATCTCGTAAACGTGGCTCAATCACGCGCTATTATGACTGTCATTTACACGCCTCAACGAGGTGCAATATCGCTCAGTTTCAGCGCCAACAAGCAGCGCATAAGTGTCGCCCCCTATCCGCCAATGCTGTACTTGTCATAAGCGTTCCATTATCGCTCGCAAGCAAAAGCGAGGGAAAGAAACGCATTGGCCACTAAAGGCGGATATCACTTGGCTGTCAGCTTTTATGGGATGACCCCAGTCCATAATGAGAATCACTTTCCAAGCCGCCCGACCGACTGAATCATCGGTCTACCATACCAGATGATCGCTTCACAGACACATTTCGCTACCTTGTGGTGTAAAGCTAGCGCCCAAGAATCGATTAAATATTTTAATTGAAAACTCTTGACAGCCCTTTGCGTGGATTATTGCCTCAAAGTGCAAATATTAAAGCTATAAATAACTGCACTTGGTTCCGTGAGAAGTCCATAATGAAAGCCACAGGCAATGAAAAGCCGCGGTCTCGCTTCGCAATTGAACTTTTTCATTTGCGAATTGCAGCAAGTATGAATTGATGGCTCAACAAGAGTTGTAATTGACACATCTGATTCACAAACATCCCGCCTATGATGACCCCAATGACCTTGACTCTATGAACGCAATATATTGCAGACAAATGGTGAAGTGATAACACAGGTCCTGCCCTACGGTGTCCAATAACCCAGCACTATTCTCCGTCTGGCGATGGATCTACGCAGCAATGTGTCCGATCAGGGGACAGTTAGTCTGGACACAGATGCAACCCTACGTTTCTATTGTCTGTCTCCACCGCATGCCGCGAGCCGATGTCCCTCTAGCGACACTGATTCATAGCATGTATACCAATAAAACGTTGTATTATCGCCCAGAGTTCGCCAGTCAGTGGCCTTTTGCTTGTGACCCATTTGTCGAGAAGAGCAATATCAGCAGCTCATCGCTTGAATCGCTTCATATGGCGACCCCTATCTATAAGGGAGGTTAACCCGGCAATGGCCACACTTGTTCGGCCTTTTGTAGAGATTAATATCCCGCCCGTGTAAGCGACCTCATTTCTAGTGATAGACCTTCGCGGAAACTGCGATTATTTCCTGACTTCATCAAGTTCAATGTCACATTGAGACGCGAGCGATTCTTCGGTGAAAGTAAATTACATTTAATTTGATTGTCAAGGTTTTTATTTCTTGGTTATTAGATATCGTGAATGTTCCAGCGATTGTGAAAGGTGACAAGCGAATGCCCATATCAATTATATACAACAGGAGCTTGGCGCATATCGAAGCGGTCGGGCAATCGTACTGTTTTTCCAAGTGGTAGTTAAAGGAAAGTAATGAGGAAAGCGGTGGTGGTATAGATAGCGGTGCTGATGGGGCTGCTGGCTGTAATAAGGATAGCGGAGGTGATAAAGTTGTTGGTAGTAATGAGGATAGTGGAGGTGGTGGAGTTGTTGGTAGTAATGAGGATAGTGGAGGTGATAAAGTTGTTGGTAGTAATGAGGATAGTGGAGGTGATAAAGTTGTTGGTAGTAATGAGGATAGTGGAGGTGATAACGTTGTTGGTAGTAATGAGGATAGCGGAGGTGATAAAGTTGTTGGTAGCAATGAGGATAGTGGAGGTGGTGGAGTTGTTGGTTGTAATGAGCAGATGTCATTAAGACAGCAGAGAATAATGAGACAGTAGATGTCTTTAAGACAGCGGAGAATAATGAGACAGTAGATGTCTTTAAGACAGGGGAGAATAATGAGACAGTAGATGTCTTTAAGACAGCAGAGAATAATGAGACAGTGGATGTCTTTAAGACAGCGGAGAATAATGAGACAGTGGATGTCTTTAAGACAGGGGAGAATAATGAGACAGTGGATGTCTTTAAGACAGGGGAGAATAATGAGACAGTAGATGTCTTTAAGACAGCAGAGAATAATGAGACAGTGGATGTCTTTAAGACAGCGGAGAATAATGAGACAGTGGATGTCTTTTCCATTGTTCTAATGACCCGTCTATGAATGCATCGTGAAGTAACAGCCTGATAGAAGCCGGTGTCTAGATGGGCATCTGAGGTGACCATCACTGCCCCCTGTTCCTATACTAGCCATCTCACACTACCCATTGGACAGTGACACAGATTGTCATTGACTGCTGTAACCAGAAACACTGGCACGCCGATGTACACACGATAATACCTATTTGTGGATGTCGCCTTGGATAGGGCCTTGGCATTTAGAACATCAAGGTGGCAAATAAACGTTCGTGAGGTCTGGGAGGTCAGGGAGGTCTAGAGGTCTGGGCGTGCATATTCGAATGGAGACACGAATCGCAGAACATCTCGGTGCGTATACTCGTAACTGAATTACAAACACTTTGCTATTTGTTTGTATGTGACATTAAGTTAAATGAGTGGTAGCATGTTAATGGACGCTCTGACAATGCCTTGATTAAGTGTTTACGATGATGGTTGTAACTCGGTCTACTCTAAAGCTGTTGTCTGTTGAGATGCAACATACGTGTCAATTTCAGTTCCTATTCAAGTGTATACATGTATGTAAAGGATCAACGACGAAATAACCCAAGCCTTGATGGCATATAACTTGAATTTGATGCAATCCGATGACATTTTCATTCGACCTGGATACAGCTAATTGTACTGATCAAGAGTTAATGAAAAGCTGTTGTGCCAGATCTGACATTACCATAGAAACGCCCACTGACAATTAGTGTTCACATTGTGCAACAAAGGCGAACTGATGTACAGTGATAATAGGTCAGAACAACAGCAAATGCAGTTTTATACGCATGCCTCGAGCCATCAAAACAGAGCTGTAGACTAACAGCCACGTTGTTCAGCATCGAAATTGACAGCCTAGAAACCCAACCCTGATCAGAACTGCTCTAACAATAGGCAATATTCCAGCATGCATTGAAATTAATTAACATTCATTTGTTGTTGTTGCATCGATGATGATGATGATTGATGATACCTTCCTCGACAAATTAACGAGGGCTATTCTAAATATAATTGTTGGTGCTTTCTTATTTAGAACAATACTTGGGTTTGCGCAAACAATAACTACCGATCAAAAGCAATTTAAATTGCAAATAATTGAAAATTTCACAGCATGCTTTTATTGTATTAATTTAAGCAACTATAAGATAATTGCAATTTTGATGACAAAATTAACCACAGAAACCCATCAAATACGCCGGCCATCTTAGGAAGACTTGGTTAAGAGCAGTGTCCAAATTAATCTTTACCGCACGCATTGATCGAATTTTCCCGCATGTATTAATTGAACTCTTCTACATGTATTAATTTAACCATCCCGCATGTATTAATCCAACTCTCCCGATGGTATTAATTGAACTCTCCCGCGCAATCTAATGTATCTAATTGAACTCTCCCGCATGTATTAATTGAACTCTCCCGCAACTCTCCCGCATGTATTAATTGAACTCTCCCGCATGTATTAATCTAACTCTCCAACATGTATTAATCTAACTCTCCCGCATGTATTAATCTAACTCTCCAACATGTATTAATCTACCCCGCATGTATTAATCTAACTCTCCAACATGTATTAATCTAACTCCCGCATGTATTAATCTAACTCTCCCTCGTGTATTAATCTTACTCTCCAACATGTATTAATTGAACTCTCCCGCATGTATTAATCTAACTCTCCAACATGTATTAATCTAACTCTCCCGCATGTATTAATCTAACTCTCTCCAACATGTATTAATCTAACTCTCCCGCATGTATTAATCTAACTCTCCAACATGTATTAATCTAACTCTCCCGCATGTATTATCTATCTAACTCTCCAACATGTATTAATCTAACTCTCCCGCATGTATTAATCTAACTCTCCAACATGTATTAATCTAACTCTCCAACATGTATTAATCTAACTCTCCCGCATGTATTAATCTAACTCTCCAACATGTATTAATCTAACTCTCCCGCATGTATTAATCTAACTCTCCAACATGTATTAATCTAACTCTCCCGCATGTATTAATCTAACTCTCCAACATGTATTAATCTAACTCTCCCGCATGTATTAATCTAACTCTCCAACATGTATTAATCTAACTCTCCCGCATGTATTAATCTAACTCTCCAACATGTATTAATCTAACTCTCCCGCATGTATTAATCTAACTCTCCAACATGTATTAATCTAACTCTCCAACATGTATTAATCAACTCTCCCGCATGTATTAATCTAACTCTCCAACATGTATTAATCAACTCTCCCGCATGTATTAATCTAACTCTCCAACATGTATTAATCTAACTCTCCCGCATGTATTAATCTAACTCTCTCCCTCGTGTATTAATTAATCTTACTCTCCAACATGTATTAATTGAACTCTCCCGCATGTATTAACCTAACTCTCCAACATGTATTAATTGAACTCTTCCGCATGTATTAATCAAAAAAACGAGTTGCTTCTATCCCCTATTGAATTTGGAGCTGGATTCAAACTCTCGAGTTTACAGGGTCACCGATGAAGATGCTGAATATTGTGAAACTGGTACTTATTTCTTCCGAATTTGTCATTGTTTCTAGAGTAACATGTCGATGGCTCTATGCCCATGTGAACTAGTTTGTGGTTGGAAAGAGTCTGGAATTATGAAAGATAACAGAAGATAATAACTACAAAAATTATTGTTGCTGAAAGTGTGTCGGACCTATTTGTGATTGATAGAGCGTGTCGGACCTATTTGTGATTGATAGAGCGTGTCGGACCTATTTGTGGTTAATATAGCGAGTGGTGGTACCTATTTGTGGTTTAGGAGGGAATAGGAACTAATTATGACTGACAGAGACAGCTTTACCGAGTACGATCTGTTTGTTGTTGTTGAGTGCAGCATATTTATTGTTTAAAATGCCCGTATTACGTATTTGTGGTTGATAGGGCGAGTATAGTGTCAACTGCAGTTTAAGGAGCAGACCCTTTTTCAATAGAGTAATGGTACACGTGTCATTGAAGATAATCTCTTATTTTGGTTTAATTAATATGATGAACAGAAGAGCAAGATAGGAATTCGGCGATAAAGCCATTAAACTAACTGACAAATTACAATCTGACATGACCTTTCTGTCACGTGACAAAACACTTGAGCTAAGCACATACAGCCAGATTATCCACTAAGCGTCTGTGGTCGATAATTAGGACACCTTTGCTTCAAGACAGTTCATGTGAATTAGTTTGTGGGTGGTAAGAGTCTGGAATTATGAAAGATAACAGGAGATAATAACTATAAAAATTATTGATGCTGATAGTGTGTCGGACCTATTTGTGATTGATAGAGCGTGTCGGACCTATTTGTGATTGATAGAGCGTGTCGGACCTATTTTTTATTGAAAGTGCGTGTGGGACCTATTTGTTACTGATAGAGCGTGTCGGACCTATTTGTGGTTGATAAATCGTGTCAGACCTATTTGTGGTTGATAGAGCTGATCGGAACTATTTGTTATTGATATAGCTCGTCGGACCTATTTGTGATGAAAAGAGCGTGTCAGACCTTTTTGTTAGTGATAGAGCGTGCGGGACCTATGTGTGATTGATAGAGCTCGTCGGACCGATTTGTGGTTGATAGAGCATGTCGGACCTATTTGTGATTGATAGAGCGTGTGGGACCTATTTGTGATTGATAGAGCGTGTCGGAACTATGTGTGATTGATAGAGCTCGTCGGACCGATTTGTTATTGATAGAGCGTGTCGGACCTATTTGTTATTGATAGAGCGTGTCGGACCTATTTGTTATTGATAGAGCGTGTGGGACCTATTTGTTATTGATAGAGCTCGTCGGACCGATTTGTTATTGATAGAGCGTGTCGGACCTATTTGTTATTGATAGAGCGTGTCGGACCTATTTGTTATTGATAGAGCGTGTCGGACCTATTTGTTGTTAATATAGCGAGTGGTGGTACCTATTTGTGGTTTAGGAGGGAATAGGACCTGATTATGACTGACAAAGACAGCTTTACAGAGAACGATCTGTATGTTGTTGTTGAGAGCAGCAGCATATCTATTGTTTAAAATGCCCGTATTACGTATTTGTGGTTGATAGGGCGAGTATAATGTCAACTGCCGCTTAAGGAGCAGACGACCTTTTCAATAGAGTAATGGTACATGTTATCATTGAAGATAATCTCTTATTTTGGTTTAATTAATATAAAACAATGAACAGAAGAGCAAGATAGGAATTCGGCGATAAAGCCTAAAACTAACTGACAAATTACAATCTGACATGACCTTTCTGTCAAGTGAGAAACACTGGAGCTAAGCACGTACTGCTAGATTATCCACTAAGTGTTTTGGTTATCATATTAAGAAGACCTTTGCTTCAAGACAGATTTTCTATGAGAATAGAAGTGAGCGATGATTCAGATGTCTATTTTGACTGTGAGTCACGGATATTTTAGAACAATGTTTGTTTTTTTCCTTCTGTTAACAAATAGAACGCCCCATCAAATATAGGCCAACAAGGTATACAGCAGTGTAACTTGATTAGCGCCGGATATGTCACACGTCCCTTGTTGTTTGGACAAGCGCAGTATTGCTGGGAAGCTGTCCAGCGTAAACACGACTCGTTCTACAGGCGATGAGGCCCAGTATGGTAGGTGACACATCAGTCAGTACCAGTGCCAAACTGCTCTTCCCTCTTCAGTATTTGCTGCTGTACCATCACAACAATCAGACAGGCTTTTTGTCAACTTCGCCAAAGATACTTTATGTGATCGTTGTGGTAAGGTTTGTGTGTAGCACACATCTGACATAGAGAGGAGCATTGCTTCATCGTATAGTAGGATGATATTCAACCAGTAAACGATGGTGCGGCTCTGATTGCTGCTCGCTGAGATTGGCTGTTTTGATTGTTATGCTGGAGGTAAAAAACATATTTAGAACCTTTACTCCGTCAGTAGCATGGTGTTAAGGTTATAAAACAATGCCCGTAAAAAGCTTATGTTAAATGGGCTGTTTTTGATATTATGGATCTAAAAACAGCAGGTGATGCGGGTGTATTGTATGAGGCGACGACTCCACAGGACGTCTACTGATCACCTAGATCATTTGAAAAAGAGCAGCGCATTATTTTATAAATAACACATGAATGAACGAGGGGAATTGTGGAGATGGGCGATCATCATGAGAAAGCTGGCTACACTCGCAGCCAGCAGTGACGTCATGAACATCCGACATAACCTTCCTTTAAGTTTGTTAATCTGATCGAAATTCGATGAAAATCGGACAAATGATAACGGTTTTATGAGTGATCGATTTTTTTTCACGGCGATTGTGTCTGTTATTACAAATACCATTATAGATTATAGCTTGTGATATAACGTAAATTAACTCATTAATTATTACAAGATTCTGCGCTTTTTGAGGTCACAACGCTAGAAATACCATTATACATTCAGATTGTGATGAAACGCAAATTATTTCTTTAAAAATTCTGCGCTTTCTGAAGTCCACATTTGGCTAGAGCCTCCGAGAGTTGACAAGCAGGTTATCATGTTATGCATTACAGGGCAATCGTAACGGCGGGGATTAGGGTTAAGTAATGGCAGGGAGACGAGGTTCTAAGACTTTTTATTTCTCAGGCAACTTTGGGTAACCTTCTGGTAAATAAAGTCGTTGTCCCCCAACCAAACCATTAAAGGGTTACATTTTTCCAACAAGCCAAAAACGGAATTTGATGAAATCGCCGACACATGTATCTTTGAAGATTCTGTGCTTTTACAAAGTTTACTTTATACAAAATGATTGATATATTCCAACACGTGTCATAACGAGGGGAGGGGTATGGGTGTGACTCTATTTTGCCCATCAGGCCTGACGACCAGTGACGTCAGTAACATTTATATTGAGTTCAGAGTGAAGAGTAGCAGTTTAAAGGCAATCATGTCTTCGCAAACGAATGTTATCAGACGCGAACAAAGCAGCAGGTGGGTTGTCCTATTCATGGCAGTTATTTGTGGCCTTTAAACGGCTTAGTACTTAACGGTCGTTGATACAAACAAAGTACTGTGGAACGGCGTTCTGGCTGCCAATTAGGTTACTAGCGCAATAGCAGTGATTTCTGAAGTCTTGTAACACGGGGGAATACATTCATACCATCACCGGGCAAAGTATTATGGCACGGCAGTCGTGATAATGAAAAGGACCAAAGCAGAGTAAAACAGGCGTCTATTTCAGGTCTGTTTTACAAACTGCTAATGAGCTGTATGGAAAATACTCATCATGAATGAGGCCAGTCTACGGCATACAACATTCATGTTTTGAATATTTTACAAATAGTTTCCAGTAAATACAATGTTTATAACAGTTCCAAGAGTAAACAAATGAGCCTTCAGCGAATTATATATCTTTGCCAACGATTGTGGTATTTGTGTAGCTCTTTTGAAACAGGTGAAGCTTTTGAAGACCTTACCTTCACGATGTCCACCTGACTTGCAATTTAATAAGAAATAGTTAATATCTACGGTGAATGAGTTTCAGTAACCGAAATAACTTGTAAATATGCATAATCGTCTAAACTGCAATTAACTTCTCCAACTAACTTCCAATATGCAGACGATATTGCAAATGGATTATGAAGTACTTGGAAAGATATCTGGTGTTATTAAAAACTTCCGTTGTCATGATGTCATCTACACAGCCGAGTGCCATATCACGACTCTTGACAATCAACGGAAAATCATAATTGCACTGGAAAGAGTGACGGATTTGTTGTGAGACCTAAACAATGCGCGTTTTTGATGAAGTGCGCCAATAAATTTTAAACATGCCAACATATCAGCATTAGATATCCAATGATTAAATGTTGCTTTGCAGTATGCAGCATCACTTAGTACCCCCGCGTGACGTGAAAAATGATTGCACGTGCTGACGGTCTGCTTGTGAGACCTGCCTCGGGTGGATGAAGTCGCCTTTACCGTACTGTCTCTATCAGCATTAGTCTTCTCAATTAAAATACTGCCTTGGTGTTTGTGCAATCACATACCATCGTTGTGTAAACGGCCAGACAACGTTAAGGAAGCGCCGGAATTTGAGCACATGACACAGCACTACTGTATGGTTTTGATAGAATAGTCCTGCAAAAAAACTCAGCCGCGTCAGTGGCTTAGAGGACACTTTCTTGGCACTTTCCGTCAGATTTATATTATACAGAAAGCCATGAGAGGGCGCCACCAGATCGTGTGTAAATAGCCCCCGTGTTAGTCTTAATTGACTTAACCGACAACCAAAGGTGACCGTTATCATCAATGTCCTTCCCGTGATAAAGCAAATAATCATGGCATTGTATTATTTCCTTAATGACAATATCATCATCCTTATTCATGGTCCGTATGTACAGTATTTGCTCGTAATGGCTGACGCTTTTTATTAATGGCGACAATTCATAGAAATATCATGGAGACGGAAAAAAACGTATCCGGAAAAGCCCATTACTGTCTTTGACAATTATTGCACCTTATGCAGTAATAATAGATATATCTCGCGTTCGTGGTAATCATATTTCAGCGTTTGCTCCTTCCTTTCGTAGAACAACACACGACTCAGCACAATAAACAAAGCAACAGTTCATTACACTGCACACCTGATGTGCTAATTACTCATACAGGTGCGTCTGAGAGGTGAATCAGTAACCAAGGTGCTTGTTTTAAAAACTTATCCGCACATCTAGGGATGGTTACGCAATGACCATTTATTTGGCAGTGAAGATGAAGTAATTTGACGTGTAATGAACGCAATATGAGTTGTATAGACCATGTACATCAATTAACAAGACCTTCGTCACTAGTCTCTTTCATTTGTATTGCTACATCAAGTCGTAGCGGACTAGGTGAAGGAGCAGGATAACGTTCAATTTTGAGGCCGTTCAAACAATACGCTAGGACACCCCTCACACCCCGTAAGCTCGATATCACTTTCTCACACCCACCCACAATGCACTGTTACACTATCCCACCTACCCCTTCCCCCACAACGCTACGTTATGTTTGAATGACTCGGCGCAAATAATGTGGTGGACGTGGTCGAGGCAACAAGCAGGTATTTAACTGCATCTGGGAAACATATGGCAGTTATAGCATTTGATACAATCTGGTAATTTTCTAAGATGCGGTTTATGAACTACTAAGTATCTTATGAAAACAATTGATCCGAGCACACTCTATTACCTGAATGTTTATACGCATCGAATGACACCTATACCGATCGCATTCTTCTTCCTAGCACGTTTTGCGCTGTCCGAGGTTGTGAACAATAATTGAACCAATAAAGGTGTTGTTAATTATATTTGCAAGCATTTGCATTTCGTGTTGCACCCGATGCTAATCAGCAATGTCGATAAAACACTTCTCTGCTGTATCGTTGGATTAGTATGCATATAAATGAAAAGAGAATAATGAAATGGATTTTAATTTAACTGTGTCATTGATTTCCAACAATATCAAGAAAAAAAGTGTCTATTGGGGAAATAATAACTGGTGATTGCGGCAATTGACGCTTTACGTCAGACGGTCGTATCATGAGATTGCGTCGAGCATGATGTGACGTTATTGAGAGAGAATTGCAGGTATATGAATGCAGCGAAAGAGTTACTTAGTCGAACTAGCCATTTTCATGCGACACCTAATGCTAGTCTTACTGTTCATCAGACGGATTTCGCACAGAAACATAGTTTTTATATATTTTAATACACCGGCGTCCAACATCGTCAACATCGACTTCAATCCACTTAACAATGACCTACATGCCATACACGTAGACAATGACCTACATGCCATACACGTAGACAATGACCTACATGCCATACACGTAGACAATGACCTAACATGCCATACACGTAGACAATGACCAACATGTCATCTACGTAGACAATGACCAATATGTCATCCACGTAGACAATGACCAACATGTCATCCACGTAGACAGGGACCAACATGCTATCACGTAGACATGACCAATATGTCATCCACGTAGACAATGACCAATAAGTGTCATCCACGTAGACATTGACCAACATGTCATCCACGTAGACAATGACCAACATGTCATCCACGTAGACAATGACCAACATGTCATCCACGTAGACAGGGACCAACATGTCATCCACCTAGACAATTGACCAACATGGTCGGATCTTAAAAACGGCAGTGGAGATATAGTGGATGTCTTTCCACGGTAGAGAATAATGAGATAGTGGATGTCTTTAAGAGCAGAGAATAATGAGATAGTGGATGTCTTTAAGACAGGGGAGAATAATGAGATAGTGGATGTCTTTAAGACAGGGGAGAATAATGAGATAGTGGATGTCTTTAAGACAGGGGGGAGAATAATGAGATAGTGGATGTCTTTAAGACAGGGGAGAATAATGAGATAGTGGATGTCTTTAAAGACAGGGGAGATTAATGAGATAGTGGATGTCTTTAAGACAGGGGAGAATAATGAGATAGTGGATGTCTTTAAGACAGGAGAGAATAATGAGATAGTGGATGTCTTTAAGACAGGGGAGAATAATGAGATAGTGGATGTCTTTAAGACAGCAGAGAATAATGAGATAGTGGATGTCTTTAAGACAGGGGAGAATAATGAGATAGTGGATGTCTTTAAGACAGGGGAGAATTATGAGATAGTGGATGTCTTTTCCATTGTTCTAATGACCCGTCTATGAATGCATCGTGAAGTAACAGCCTGATAGAAGCCGGTGTCTAGATGGGCATCTAAGGTGACCATCACTGCCCCCTTGTTCCTATTCTCGCCATCTCACGCTACCCATTGGACAGTGAGACAGATTGTCATTGACTGCTGTAACCAGAAACACTGGCACGCCGATGTACACACGATAATACCTATTTGTGGATGTCGCCTTGGATAGGGCCTTGGCATTTAGAACATCAAGGTGGCAAATAAACGTTCGTGAGGTCTGGGAGGTCAGGGAGGTCTAGAGGTCTGGGCGTGCATATTCGAATGGAGACACGAATCGCAGAACATCTCGGTGCGTATACTCGTAACTGAATTACAAACACTTTGCTATTTGTTTGTATGTGACATTAAGTTAAATGAGTGGTAGCATGTTAATGGACGCTCTGACAATGCCTTGATTAAGAGTTTACGATGATGGTGTTAACTCGGTCTACTCTAAAGCTGTTGTCTGTTGAGATGCAACATACGTGTCAATTTCATTTCCTATTCAAGTGTATACATGTATGTAAAGAATCAACGAAGAAATAACCCAAGCCTTGATGGCATATAACTTGAATTTAATGCAATCCGATGACATTCTCATTCGACCTGGATACAGCTAATTGTACTGATCAAGAGTTAATGAAAAGCTGTTGTGCCAGATCTGACATTACCATAGAAACGCCCACTGACAATTAGTGTTCACATTGTGCAACAAAGGCGAACTGATGTACAGTGATAATAGGCCAGAACAACAGCAAATGCAGTTTTATACGCATGCCTCGACATCAGCCAATCAAAACAGAGCTGTAGACTAACGAGCCACGTTGTTCAGCATCGAATGATTGACAGCGCCTAGAAACCCAACCCGCTGATCAGCAGAACTGCTCTAGTACAATAGGCAAGATTGATGATAATGATGTGAAGGTGTATGATACCTTCCTCGACAAATTAACGAGGGCTATTCATTAAATATAGCTCTTTTATTGTTGGTGCTTTCT
>CM067351.1:10512277-10724777 GCA_034190875.2 Urechis unicinctus
ATGTCATCCACGTAGACATTGACCAACATGCAGAGACAAGGCAATTCGGATAGTGGAGATAGTCTTAAAAAACGGCGGAGAATAATGAGATAGTGGATGTCTTTAAGACAGGGGAGAATAATGAGACAGTGGATGTCTTTAAGACAGGGGAGAATAATGAGATAGTGGATGTCTTTAAGACAGGGGAGAATAATGAGATAGTGGATGTCTTTAAGACAGGGGAGAATAATGAGATAGTGGATGTCTTTAAGACAGGGGAGAATAATGAGATAGTGGATGTCTTTAAGACAGGGGAGAATAATGAGATAGTGGATGTCTTTAAGACAGCAGAGAATAATGAGATAGTGGATGTCTTTAAGACAGGGGAGAATAATGAGATAGTGGATGTCTTTAAGACAGGGGAGAATAATGAGATAGTGGATGTCTTTAAGACAGCAGAGAATAATGAGATAGTGGATGTCTTTAAGACAGGGGAGAATAATGAGATAGTGGATGTCTTTAAGACAGGGGAGAATTATGAGATAGTGGATGTCTTTTCCATTGTTCTAATGACCCGTCTATGAATGCATCGTGAAGTAACGTCCTGATAGAAGCCGGTGTCTAGATGGGCATCTAAGGTGACCATCACTGCCCCCTTGTTCCTATTCTCGCCATCTCACGCTACCCATTGGACAGTGACACAGATTGTCATTGACTGCTGTAACCAGAAACACTGGCACGCCGATGTACACACGATAATACCTATTTGTGGATGTCGCCTTGGATAGGGCCTTGGCATTTAGAACATCAAGGTGGCAAATAAACGTTCGTGAGGTCTGGGAGGTCAGGGAGGTCTAGAGGTCTGGGCGTGCATATTCGAATGGAGACACGAATCGCAGAACATCTCGGTGCGTATACTCGTAACTGAATTACAAACACTTTGCTATTTGTTTGTATGTGACATTAAGTTAAATGAGTGGTAGCATGTTAATGGACGCTCTGACAATGCCTTAAGTGTTCATGATGATGGCTGTTACCCGGTCTACTCTAAAGCTGTTGTCTGTTGAGATGCAACATACATGTCAATTTCAGTTCCTATTCAAGTGTATACATGTATGTAAAGGATCAACGACGAAATAACCCAAGCCTTGATGGCATATAACTTGAATTTAATGCAATCCGATGACATTCTCATTCGACCTGGATACAGGTAATTGTACTGATCAAGAGTTAATGAAAAGCTGTTGTGCCAGATCTGACATTACCATAGAAACGCCCACTGACAATTAGTGTTCACATTGTGCAACAAAGGCGAACTGATGTACAGTGATAATAGGTCAGAACAACAGCAAATGCAGTTTTATACGCATGCCTCGACATCAGCCAATCAAAACAGAGCTGTAGACTAACGAGCCACGTTGTTCAGCATCTAATGATTGACAGCGCCTAGAAACCCAACCCGCTGATCAGCAGAACTGCTCTAGTACAATAGGCAATATTCTTGAAAATTAACAGCATGCATTGAAATTAATTAACATTCTAATAATTATTTGTTGTTGTTGACATTCATGATGATGATGATGATGATGATGATGATAATGATGATGATGATGATGATGATGATGATGATAATGATGATGATGATGATGATGATAACGATGATGATGATGATGGAAGGTGTATGATACCTTCCTCGACAAATTAACGAGGGCTATTCATTAAATATAGCTCTTTTATTGTTGGTGCTTTCTTATTTAGAACAAGGCTTTGTGCGGTACTTGGTTTGCGCAAACAAGATATTAACTACCGATCAAAAGTACAAATATTTAAATTGCAAATAATCGCAACCTCACAGACATCGATGTCAAGTTTCACATAATTCATTATCTTTTATTGTATTAATTTAAGCAACTATAAGATAATTGCAATTTTGATGACAAAATTTAACCACAGAGGAACCCATCAAATACGCCGGCCATCTTAGGAAGACTTGGTTAAGAGCAGTGTCCAAATTAATCTTTACCGCACGCATTGATCGAATTTTCCCGCATGTATTAATTGAACTCTTCTACATGTATTAATTTAACCATCCCGCATGTATTAATCCAACTCTCCCGCATGTATTAATTGAACTCTCCCGCATGTAATAATCTAACTTTCCCGCATGTATTAATTGAACTCTCCCGCATGTATTAATGTAACTCTCCCGCATGTATTAATTGAACTCTCCCGCATGTATTAATCTAACTCTCCAACATGTATTAATCTAACTCTCCCGCATGTATTAATCTAACTCTCCAACATGTATTAATCTAACTCTCCCGCATGTATTAATCTAACTCTCCAACATGTATTAATCTAACTCTCCCGCATGTATTAATCTAACTCTCCCTCGTGTATTAATCTTACTCTCCAACATGTATTAATTGAACTCTCCCGCATGTATTAATCTAACTCTCCAACATGTATTAATCTAACTCTCCCGCATGTATTAATCTAACTCTCCAACATGTATTAATCTAACTCTCCCGCATGTATTAATCTAACTCTCCAACATGTATTAATCTAACTCTCCAACATGTATTAATCTAACTCTCCAACATGTATTAATCTAACTCTCCCGCATGTATTAATCTAACTCTCCAACATGTATTAATCTAACTCTCCCGCATGTATTAATCTAACTCTCCAACATGTATTAATCTAACTCTCCCGCATGTATTAATCTAACTCTCCAACATGTATTAATCTAACTCTCCCGCATGTATTAATCTAACTCTCCAACATGTATTAATCTAACTCTCCCGCATGTATTAATCTAACTCTCCAACATGTATTAATCTAACTCTCCCGCATGTATTAATCTAACTCTCCAACATGTATTAATCTAACTCTCCAACATGTATTAATCTAACTCTCCAACATGTATTAAATCTAACTAACTCTCCCGCATGTATTAATCTAACTCTCCAACATGTATTAATCTAACTCTCCCGCATGTATTAATCTAACTCTCCAACATGTATTAATCTAACTCTCCCGCATGTATTAATCTAACTCTCCAACATGTATTAATCTAACTCTCCAACATGTATTAATCTAACTCTCCAACATGTATTAATCTAACTCTCCCCGCATGTATTAATCTAACTCTCCAACATGTATTAATCTAACTCTCCAACATGTATTAATCTAACTCTCTCCAACATGTATTAATCTAACTCTCCCGCATGTATTAATCTAACTCTCCAACATGTATTAATCTAACTCTCCCCGCATGTATTAATCTAACTCTCCAACATGTATTAATCTAACTCTCCCGCATGTATTAATCTAACTCTCCAACATGTATTAATCTAACTCTCCCGCATGTATTAATCTACTCTCCCAACATGTATTAATCTAACTCTCCCGCATGTAATCTAACTCTCCAACATGTATTAATCTAACTCTCCCGCATGTATTAATCTAACTCCCGCATGTATTAATCTAACTCTCCAACATGTATTATCTAACTCTCTCCCGCATGTATTAATCTAACTCTCCAACATGTATTAATCTAACTCTCCCGCATGTATTAATTAATCTCCAACACTCTCCACTCTCCCGCATGTATTAATCTAACTCTCCAACATGTATTAATCTAACTCTCCAACATGTATTAATCTAACTCTCCCAACATGTATTAATCTAACTCTCCAACATGTATTAATCAACTCTCCCTCATGTATTAATCTTACTCTCCAACATGTATTAATCTAACTCTCCAACATGTATTAATCTAACTCTCCCGCATGTATTAATCTAACTCTCCCGCATGTATTAATCTAACTCTCCAACATGTATTAATCTAACTCTCCCGCATGTATTAATCTAACTCTCCCGCATGTATTAATCTAACTCTCCCGCATGTATTAATCTCTCTCTCCAACATGTATTAATCTAACTCTCCTAACATGTATTAATCTAACTCTCCCCGCATGTATTAATCTAACTCTCCAACATGTATTAATCTAACTCTCCAACATGTATTAATCTAACTCTCCAACATGTATTAATCTATTAACTCTCCAACATGTATTAATCTAACTCTCCAACATGTATTAATCTAACTCTCCAACATGTATTAATCTAACTCTCCCGCATGTATTAATCTAACTCTCCCGCATGTATTAATCTAACTCTCCAACATGTATTAATCTAACTCTCCAACATGTATTAATCTAACTCTCCCGCATGTATTAATCTAACTCTCCAACATGTATTAATCTAACTCTCCCGCATGTATTAATCTAACTCTCCAACATGTATTAATCTAACTCTCCCGCATGTATTAATCTAACTCTCCAACATGTATTAATCTAACTCTCCCGCATGTATTAATCTAACTCTCCAACATGTATTAATCTAACTCTCCAACATGTATTAATCTAACTCTCCCAACATGTATTAATCTAACTCTCCCGCATGTATTAATCTAACTCTCCAACATGTATTAATCTAACTCTCCCGCATGTATTAATCTAACTCTCCAACATGTATTAATCTAACTCTCCAACATGTATTAATTAACTCTCCCGCATGTATTAATCTAACTCTCCCGCATGTATTAATCTAACTCTCCAACATGTATTAATAATCTAACTCTCCCGCATGTATTAATCTAACTCTCCAACATGTATTAATCTAACTCTCCCGCATGTATTAATCTAACTCTCATGTATTAATCGCATGTATTAATCTAACTCTCCAACATGCATGTATTAATCTAACTCTCCCGCATTATTAACTCTATTCCAACATGTCTAATCTAACTCTCCCGCATGTATTAATCTAACTCTCCAACATGTATTAATCTAACTCTCCAACATGTATTAATCTAACTCTCCCGCATGTATTATCTAACTCTCCAACATGTATTAATCTAACTCTCCCGCATGTATTAATCTAACTCTCCAACATGTATTAATCTAACTCTCCCGCACATGTATTAATCTAACTCTCCAACGCATGTATTAATTAATCTAATCTAACTCTCCCGCATGTATTAATCTAACTCTCCAACATGTATTAATCTAACTCTCCCGCATGTATTAATCTAACTCTCCAACATGTATTAATCTAACTCTCCCGCATGTATTAATCTAACTCTCCCGCATGTATTAATCTAACTCTCCAACATGTATTAATCTAACTCTCCCGCATGTATTAATCTAACTCTCCAACATGTATTAATCTAACTCTCCCGCATGTATTAATCTAACTCTCCAACATGTATTAATCTAACTCTCCCGCATGTATTAATCTAACTCTCCAACATGTATTAATCTAACTCTCCAACATGTATTAATCTAACTCTCCAACATGTATTAATCTAACTCTCCCGCATGTATTAACTCTAACTCTCCAACATGTATTAATTAATCTAATCTAACTCTCCAACATGTATTAATCTAACTCTAATGTATTAATCTAACTCTCCAACATGTATTAATCTAACTCTCCAACATGTATTAATCTAACTCTCCAACATGTATTAATCTAACTCTCCCGCAGTATTAATCTAACTCTCCAACATGTATTAATCTAACTCTCCCGCATGTATTAATCTAACTCTCCCGCATGTATTAATCTAACTCTCCCGCATGTATTAATCTAACTCTCCAACATGTATTAATCTAACTCTCCCGCATGTATTAATCTAACTCTCCCGCATGTATTAATCTATCTCCCGCATGTATTAATCTAACTCTCCCACATGTATTAATCTAACTCTCCACTCCCGCATGTATTAATCTAACTCTCCGCATGTATTAATCTAACTCTCCCCGCATGTATTAATCTAACTCTCCAACATGTATTAATCTAACTCTCCCGCATGTATTAATCTAACTCTAACTCTCCAACATGTATTAATCTAACTCTCCCGCATGTATTAATCTAACTCTCCAACATGTATTAATCTAACTCTCCCGCATGTATTAATCTAAATCTAACTCTCCCGCATGTATTAATCTAACTCTCCAACATGTATTAATCTAACTCTCCCGCATGTATTAATCTAACTCTCCAACATGTATTTCTAAATCTATTAATCTACTCTCCCAACATGTAATCTAACTCTCTAACTCTCCAACATGTATTAATCTAACTCTCCCGCATGTATTAATCTAACTCTCCCAACATGTATTAATCTAACTCTCCAACATGTATTAATCTAACTCTCTCCCGCATGTATTAATCTAACTCTCCAACATGTATTAATCTAACTCTCCCAACATGTATTAATCTAACTCTCCAACATGTATTAATCTAACTCTCCAACATGTATTAATCTAACTCTCCCGCATGTATTAATCTAACTCTCCAACATGTATTAATCTAACTCTCCAACATGTATTAATCTAACTCTCCAACATGTATTAATCTAACTCTCCAACATGTATTAATCTAACTCTCCAACATGTATTAATCTAACTCTCCAACATGTATTAATCTAACTCTCCAACATGTATCTAACTCTCCAACATGTATTAATCTAACTCTCCAACATGTATTAATCTAACTCTCCAACATGTATTAATCTAACTCTCCCGCATGTATTAATCTAACTCTCCAACATGTATTAATCTAACTCTCCCGCATGTATTAATCTAACTCTCCAACATGTATTAATCTAACTCTCCCGCATGTATTAATCTAACTCCAACATGTATTAATCTAACTCTCCAACATGTATTAATCTAACTCTCCGCATGTATTAATCTAACTCTCCACATGTATTAATCTAACTCTCCCGCATGTATTAATCTAACTCTCCAACATGTATTAAACTCTCCAACATGTATTAATCTAACTCTCCCGCATGTATTAATCTAACTCTCCATGTATTAATCTAACTCTCCAACATGTATTAATCTAACTCTCCAACATGTATTAATCTAACTCTCCAACATGTATTAATCTAACTCTCCCGCATGTATTAATCTAACTCTCCAACATGTATTAATCTAACTCTCCCGCATGTATTAATCTAACTCTCCAACATGTATTAATCTAACTCTCCCGCATGTATTAATCTAACTCTCCAACATGTATTAATCTAACTCTCCCGCATGTATTAATCTAACTCTCCAACATGTATTAATCTAACTCTCCCGCATGTATTATCTACTCTCCAACTCTCCAACATGTATGAATCTAACTCTCCCGCATGTATTAATCTAACTCTCCAACATGTATTTCTAACTCTCCCGCATGTATTAAATCTAACTCTCCAACATGTATTTCTAACTCTCCAACATGTATTAATCTAACTCTCCCGCATGTATTAATCTAACTCTCCAACATGTATTAATCTAACTCTCCCGCATGTATTAATCTAACTCTCCAACATGTATTAATCTAACTCTCCCGCATGTATTAATCTAACTCTCCTCGTGTATTAATCTTACTCTCCAACATGTATTAATTGAAACTCTCCCGCATGTATTAATCTAACTCTCCAACATGTATTAATTGAACTCTCCGCGCATGTATTAATCAAAAAAACGAGTTGCTTCTATCCCCTATTGAATTTGGAGCTGGATTCAAACTCTCGAGTTTACAGGGTCACCGATGAAGATGCTGAATATTGTGAAACTGGTACTTATTTCTTCCGAATGACATCAGTTGTTTCTAGAGTGTGTCGGATGCCCTTTGAACTAGTTTGTGGTTGGTAAGATCTGGATAGATAACAGGAGATAATATCTACAAAAATTATTGTTGCTAAAAGTGTGTCGGACCTATTTGTGATTGATAGAGCGTGTCGGACCTATTGTGATTGATAGAGCGTGTCGGGACCTATTTGTGGATAATATAGCGAGTGTGGTACTTACTTGTGGTTTAGGAAGGAATAGGAACTAATTATGACTGACAAAGACAGCTTTACCGAGTACGATCTGTTTGTTGTTGTTGAGTGCAGCATATTTATTGTTTAAAATGCCCGTATTACGTATTTGTGGTTGATAGGGCGAGTATAGTGTCAACTGCAGTTTAAGGAGCAGACGACCTTTTTTCAATAGAGTAATGGTACACGTTATCATTGAAGATAATCTCTTATTTTGGTTTAATTAATATAAAAAACAATGAACAGAAGAGCAAGATAGGAATTCGGCGATAAAGCCATTAAACTAACTGACAAATTACAATCTGACATGACCTTTCTGTCACGTGACAAACACTTGAGCTAAGCACATACAGCCAGATTATCCACTAAGCGTCTGTGGTCGATAATTAGGACACCTTTGCTTCAAGACAGTTCATGTGAATTAGTTTGTGGGTGGTAAGAGTCTGGAATTATGAAAGATAACAGGAGATAATAACTATAAAAATTATTGATGCTGATAGTGTGTCGGACCTATTTGTGATTGATAGAGCGTGTCGGACCTATTTGTGATTGATAGAGCGTGTCGGACCTATTTGTTATTGAAAGTGCGTGTGGGACCTATTTGTTACTGATAGAGCGTGTCGGACCTATTTGTGGTTGATAAATCGTGTCAGACCTATTTGTGGTTGATAGAGCTGATCGGAACTATTTGTTATTGATATAGCTCGTCGGACCTATTTGTGATGAAAAGAGCGTGTCAGACCTTTTTGTTAGTGATAGAGCGTGCGGGACCTATGTGTGATTGATAGAGCTCGTCGGACCGATTTGTGGTTGATAGAGCATGTCGGACCTATTTGTGATTGATAGAGCGTGTGGGACCTATTTGTGATTGATAGAGCGTGTCGGACCTATTTGTGATTGATAGAGCGTGTCGGACCTATTTGTTATTGATAGAGCGTGTCGGACCTATTTGTTATTGATAGAGCGTGTCGGACCTATTTGTTGTTAATATAGCGAGTGGTGGTACCTATTTGTGGTTTAGGAGGGAATAGGACCTGATTATGACTGACAAAGACAGCTTTACAGAGAACGATCTGTATGTTGTTGTTGAGAGCAGCATATCTATTGTTTAAAATGCCCGTATTACGTATTTGTGGTTGATAGGGCGAGTATAATGTCAACTGCCGCTTAAGGAGCAGACGACCTATTTTCAATAGAGTAATGGTACATGTTATCATTGAAGATAATCTCTTATTTTGGTTTAATTAATATAAAACAATGAACAGAAGAGCAAGATAGGAATTCGGCGCGATAAAGCCATTAAACTAACTGACAAATTACAATCTGACATGACCTTTCTGTCAAGTGAGAAACACTGGAGCTAAGCACGTACTGCTAGATTATCCACTAAGTGTTTGGGTTCATATTAAGAAGACCTTTGCTTCAAGACAGATTTTCTATGAGAATAGATAAGTAAGCGATGATGTAGATATCTATTTTTGACTGTGAGTCACGGATATTTTAGAACAATGTTTGTTATTTTCCTTCTGTTAACAAATAGAACGCCCCACCCAATATAGGCCAACAAGGTATACAGCAGTGTAACTTGATTAGCGCTGGATATGTCACACGTCCCTTGTTGTTTGGACAAGCGCAGTATTGCTGGGAAGCTGTCCAGTGTAAGCACGACTCGTTCTACAGGCGATGAGGCCCAGTATGGTGATGACACATCAGTCAGTACCAGTGCCAAACTGCTCTTCCCTCTTCAGTATTTGCTGCTGTACCATCACAAGGATCAGACAGGCTGTTTGTCAACTTCGCCAAAGATACTATATGTGATCGATGTTGGTAAGGTTTGAGTGTAGCACGCATCTGACATAGATAGGGGCTTTTCTTCATTGTATAGCAGGATGATATTCAACCAGTAAACGATGGTGCGGCTCTGATTGCTGCTCGCTGAGATTGGCTGTTTTGATTGTTATGCTGGAGGTCGAAACATGTATAGAACTTTTACTCAGTCAGTAGCATGGTGTTAATGAAATAAATCAAAGCCCGTATAAAGCTTATGTTAAATGGGCTGTTTTTGATATTATGGATCTAAAAACAGCAGGTGATGCGGGTGTATTGTATAAAGCGACGACTCCACAGGACGTCTACTGATCACCTAGATCATTTGAAAAAGAGCAGCGCATTATTTTATAAATACAAAAATGAATGAACGAGGGGAATTGTGGAGATGGGCGATCATCATGAGAAAGCTGGCTACACTCGCAGCCAGCAGTGACGTCATGAACATCCGACATAACCTTCCTTTGAGTTTGTTAATCTGATCGAAATTCGATGAAGATCAGACAAATGATAACGGTTTTTATGAGTGATCGATTTTTTTCACGGTGATTGTGTCTGTTATTACAAATACCATTATACATTAAGCTCAGATTGTGATGAAACGCAAATTATTTCTTTAAAAATTACAAGATTCTGCGCTTTTTAAAGTCAAATTTGGTTAGAGTCTCCGGGAGTTGACAAGCAGGTTATCATGTTATGCATTACAGGGCAATCGTAACGGCGGGGATTAGGGTTAAGTAATGGCAGGGAGACGAGGTTCCAAAACTTTTATTTCTCAAGCAACTTTGTGTAACCTTCTGGTAAATAAAGTCGTTGTCCCCCAACCAAACCATTAAGGGCTACATTTTTCCAACAAGCCAAAAACGGAATTTGATGAAATTGTCGACGCATGTATCGTTAAAGATTCTGTGCTTTTACAAAGTTTACTTTATACAAAATGATTGATATATTCCAACACCTGTCATAACGAGGGGAGGGGTATGGGTGTGACTCTATTTTGCCAAGCAGGCCTGACGACCAGTGACGTCAGTAACATTTATATTGAGTTCAGAGTGAAGAGTAGCAGTTTAAAGGCAATCATGTCTTCGCAAACGAATGTTATCAGACGCGAACAAAGCAGCAGGTGGGTTGTCCTATTCATGGCAGTTATTTGTGGCCTTTAAACGGCTTAGTACTTAACGGTCGTTGATACAAACAAAGTACTGTGGAGCGGCGTCCTGAGTCCCAATTAGGTTACTAGCGCAATAGCAGTGATTTCTAAAGTCTTGTAACACGGGGGAATACATTCATACCATCACCGAGCAAAGTATTATGGCACGGCAGTCGTTATAATGAAAAGGACTAAAGCAGAGTAAAACAGGCGTCTATTTCAGGTCTGTTTTAAAAACTGCTAATGATCTGTATGGAAAATACTCATCATGAATGACGTCGGTCAACGGCATACAACATTCATATTTTGAATATATTGCACATAGTTTCCAGTAAATGCAATGTTTATAACAGTTCCAAGAGTCAAAAAATGAGCCTTCAGCGATTATATATCTTTGCCAATGATTGCGGTATTTATGTAGCTCTTTTGAAGCAAGTGGAGCTTGCGTAAGACCTTACCTTCACGATGTTCACCTGATGTAATATGTGCAATTTAATAGGAAATCGTTATTATCTACGGTGAATGAGTTTCAGCAACCGAAATAACTTGTAAATATGCATAATCGCCTTAACTGTGGGAGGCGATTAGCTTTTCCAACTAAAGACTGCAGCAATATGCAGACGAGCTGCAAATGGATTAATTACGTACGTGGAAAGCCAGCATCATCTGGTGTTATAGGTAAAAATCTCCATCCGTTGACATCATCGGATGTCAACTACTTTCTACCGAGTGCCATAACTTCACGACTCGTTGACAATAAACAACGGAAAATCATAATTAAGCTGGAAAGAGTAGAAGGGATTTGTTCAGATAAACAACTTTTAAACAATGCGCGTTTTTGATGAAATGCACCAATAAATTTGAACATGCCAACATATGCAACTTTAGATATCCATGATTATAATGTAGCTTGCAGTATGCAGCACAGTCTTAGTATGCGACGCGTGACGTCATAAAATGATTGCACGTGCTGACGGTCTGCTTGTGAGACCTGCCTCGGGTGGATGAAGTCGCCTTTACCGTACTGTCTCTATCAGCATTAGTCTTCTCAATTAAAATACTGCAATCACATACCATCGTTGTGTAAACGGCCAGACAACGTTAAGGAAGCGCCAGAATTTGAGCGTATGACACAGCACTACTGTATGGTTTTGATAAAATAGTCCTGCAGAGAACACCTTCTCGGCACTTTCCGTCAGATTTACATTCTCAGTTTATACAGAAAGCCATGAGAGGGCGCCACCAGATCGTAGTGTCGATAGCCCCCGTGTTAGTAGTATGCTTACATGGTCACCTTGACTTAACCGACAGCCAAAGGTGACCGCTATCAACAATGTCCTTCCCGTGATAAAGCAAATAACCATGGCATTATATTGTTTCCTTAATGGCATCATCATCATCCTTATTCATGGTCCGTATGTACAGTATTTGCTCGTAATGGCTGACGCATATTATTGATGGTGAACATTCATAGAAATATCATGGAGACGGAAAAAAACATATCCTGAAGAGCCCATTACTGTCTTTGACAATTATTGCACCTTGTACAAACAATAAATATATTTTGCGTTCGTGGTAATCGTTTGCTTCCTTATTCGTAGAACAACACACGACCAAGCACAATAAACACAGCAACAGTTCATTACACTGCACACCTGATGTGCTAATTACTCATACAGGTGCGTCTGAGAGGTGAATCAGTAACCAAGGTGCTTGTTTTAAAAACTTATCCGCACATCTAGGGATGGTTACGCAATGACCATTTATTGGGCAGTGAAACTGAAGTAACTTGACGTGTAATGAACGGAATATGAGTTCTCTAGACCATGTTTTCATCAATTAACTTCGTCCTTCGTCTCTCGTCTCTTTACTTTGTATTGCTACATCAAGTCGTAGCGGACTAGGTGAAGGAGCAGGATAACGTTCAATTTGGAGGCCGTTCAAACATGACGCTAGGACACCCCTCACACCCCGTAAGCTCGATATCGCTTTCTCACACACACCCACAATGCACTGTTACGCTAGTCCACCTACCCCTTCCCCTTCCCCCACAACGCTACGTTATGTTTGAATGAATCAGCGCAAATAATGTGGTAGACGTGGTCGAGGCACCAAGCAGGTATTTAACTGCATCTGGGAAACATATGGCAGTTATAGCATTTGATACAATCTGGTAATTTTCTAAGATGCGGTTTATGAACTACTAAGTATCTTATGAAAACAATTGATCCGAGGACACTCTATTACCTGAATGTTTATACGCATCGAATGACACCTATACAGATCGCATTCTTCTTCCTTGCACGTTTTACGCTGTCCAAGGTTGTGAACAATAATTGAACCAATAAAGGTGTTGTTAATTATATTTGCAAGCATTTGCATTTCGTGTTGCACCCGATGCTAATCAGCAATGTCAATAAAACACTTCTCTGCTGTATCGTTGGATTATTATGCATATTAATGAAAAGAGAATGATGAAATGGATTTTAATTTAACTGTGTTATTGATTTCCAACAATATCAAGAAAAAAAGTGTCTATTGGGGAAATAATAACTGGTGATTGCGGCAAATGACGCTTTACGTCAGACGGTCGTATCAAGAGATCGCGATGAGCATGATGTGACGTTATTGAGAGAGAATTGCAGGTATATGAGTGCAGCGAAAGAGTTACTTAGTCGAACAAGCTATTTTTATGTGACACCTAATGCTAGCCTTACTGTTCATCAGACGCGCACAGAAACATAGTTTTTAAATATTTTAATACGCCGGCGTTTTTAAATATTTTAATACGCCGGCGTCCAACATCATCAACATCGACTTAGTTTGTGAGCTTAAGTACAATCAGAAACACTCTCTAAAATGGAGACTGAATTGCAATAACCGAAATACAATCCACGTAACAATGACCAAAATGCCATCCACGCAGACAATGACCAATGCCATCCACGTAGACATGAACTACATGCCATCACGTAGACAATGACCAACATGTCATCCACGTAGACATTGCCACATGTCATCCACGTAGACAATGACCAACATGTCATCCACGCAGACAATGACCAACATGTCATCCACGTAGACAGGGACCAAAATGTCATCCACCTAGACAATGACCAACATGTCATCCACGTAGACAATGACCAACATGCCTTCCACGTAGACAATGACCAACATGCCATCCACGTAGACAATGACCAACATGTCATCCACGTAGACAATTACCAACATGTCATCAGCGTAGACAGGGACCAACATGTCATACTCGTACACAATGACCAACATGCCAGAGACAAGGCAATTCGGATAGTGGAGACTGTCTTATAAACGGCGGAGAATAATGAGACAGTGGATGTCTTTAGACAGCGGAGAATAATGAGATAGTGAATGTCTTAAAGACAACGGAGAATAATGAGATATTGGATGTCTTTAAGACAGGGGAGAATAATGAGATAGTGGATGTCTTTCCATTGTTCTAATGACCCGTCTATGAATGCATCGTGAAGTAACAGCCTGATAGAAGCCGGTGTCTAGATGGGCATCTAAGTTGACCATCACTGTCCCCTTGTTCCTATACTCGCCATCTCACGCTACCCATTGGACAGTGACACAGATCGTCATTGACTGTTGTAACCAGAAACACTGGCACGCCGATGTACACACGATAATACCTATTTGTGGATGTCGCCTTGGATAGGGCCTTGGCATTTAGAACATCAAGGTGGCAAATAAACGTTCGTGAGGTCTGGGAGGTCTGGGAGGTCTGGGCGTGCATATTCGAATGAAGACAAGAATCACAAAACATCGCGGCGTGTATACTCGTAACTGAATTTAAAACACTTTGCTATTTGTTTGTATGTGACATTAACTTAAATGAGTGGTAGCATGTTAATGGACGCTCTGACAATGCCTTAAGTGTTTACGATGATGGTTGTAACTCGGTCTACTCTAAAGCTGTTGTCTGTTGAGATGCGACATAGATGTCAATTTCAGTTCCTATTAAAGTGTATACATGTATGTAAAGGATCAACGACGAAATAACCCAAGCCTTGATGGCATATAACTTGAATTTGATGCAATCCGATGACATTCTCATTCGACCTGGATACAGCTAATTGTACTGATCAAGAGTTAATGAAAAGTTGTTGTGCCAGATCTGACATTACCATAGAAACCACCCACTGACAATTAGTGTTCACATTGTGTAACAAAGGCGAACTGATGTACAGTGATAATAGACCAGAAAAACAGCAAATACAGTTTTATACGGACACATCGACATCAGCCAATCAAATCAAAGCTGTAGACCAACGAACCACGCTGTTCAGCATCTAATGATTGACAGCGCCTAGAAACCCAACCCGCTGATCAGCAGAACTGCTCTAGTACAATAGGCAATATTCTTGAAAATTAACAGCATGCATTGAAATTAATTAACATTCTAATAATTATTATTTGTTGTGACATTGTTGACATTCATGATGATGATGATGATGATGATAATGATGATGATGATGATGATGATGATGATGATGATGATGATGATGGAAGGTGTATGATACCTTCCTCGACAAATTAACTAGGTCTATTCATTAAATATAGCTCTTTTATTGTTGGTGCTTTCTTATTTAGAACAAGGCTTTGTGCGGTACTTGTTTTGCGCAAACAAGATATTAACTACCGATCAAAAGTACAAACATTTAAATTGCAAATAATCGCAACCTCACAGACATCGATGTCAAGTTTCACATAGTTCATTATCTTTTATTGTATTAATTTAAGCAAATATAAGATAATTGCAATTTTGATGACAAAATTTAACCACAGAGGAACCCATCAAATACGCCGGCCATCTTAGGAAGACTTGGTTAAGAGCAGGGTCCAAATTAATCTTTACCGCACGCATTGATCGAATTTTCCCGCATGTATTAATTGAACTCTTCCACTTGTATTAATTTAACCATCCCGCATGTATTAATCCAACTCTCCCGCATGTATTAATTGAACTCTCCCGCATGTAATAATCTAACTTTCCCGCATGTATTAATTGAACTCTCCCGCATGTATTAATGTAACTCTCCCGCATGTATTAATTGAACTCTCCCGCATGTATTAATCTAACTCTCCAACATGTATTAATCTAACTCTCCCGCATGTATTAATCTAACTCTCCAACATGTATTAATCTAACTCTCCCGCATGTATTAATCTAACTCTCCAACATGTATTAATCTAACTCTCCCGCATGTATTAATCTAACTCTCCCTCGTGTATTAATCTTACTCTCCAACATGTATTAATTGAACTCTCCCGCATGTATTAATCTAACTCTCCAACATGTATTAATCTAACTCTCCCGCATGTATTAATCTAACTCTCCAACATGTATTAATCTAACTCTCCCGCATGTATTAATCTAACTCTCCAACATGTATTAATCTAACTCTCCCGCATGTATTAATCTAACTCTCCAACATGTATTAATCTAACTCTCCCGCATGTATTAATCTAACTCTCCAACATGTATTAATCTAACTCTCCAACATGTATTAATCTAACTCTCCCGCATGTATTAATCTAACTCTCCAACATGTATTAATCTAACTCTCCCGCATGTATTAATCTAACTCTCCAACATGTATTAATCTAACTCTCCCGCATGTATTAATCTAACTCTCCAACATGTATTAATCTAACTCTCCCGCATGTATTAATCTAACTCTCCAACATGTATTAATCTAACTCTCCCGCATGTATTAATCTAACTCTCCAACATGTATTAATCTAACTCTCCCGCTAATCTCTCTCCAACATGTATTAATCTAACTCTCCAACATGTATTAATCTAACTCTCCCGCATGTATTAATCTAACTCTCCAACATGTATTAATCTAACTCTCCCGCATGTATTAATCTAACTCTCCAACATGTATTAATCTAACTCTCCCGCATGTATTAATCTAACTCTCCCGCATGTATTAATCTAACTCTCCCTCGTGTATTAATCTTACTCTCCAACATGTATTAATTGAACTCTCCCGCATGTATTAATCTAACTCTCCAACATGTATTAATTGAACTCTTCCGCATGTATTAATCAAAAAACGAGTTGCTTCTATCCCCTATTGAATTTGGAGCTGGATTCAAACTCTCGAGTTTACAGGGTCACCGATGAAGATGCTGAATATTGTGAAACTGGTACTTATTTCTTCCGAATGACATCAGTTGTTTCTAGAGTAACATGTCGATGGCTCTATGCCCATTTGAACTAGTTTGTGGTTGGTAAGAGTCTGGAATTATGAAAGATAACAGGAGATAATATCTACAAAAATTATTGTTGCTAAAAGTGTGTCGGACCTATTTGTGATTGATAGAGCGTGTCGGACCTATTTGTGATTGATAGAGCGTGTCGGACCTATTTGTGGATAATATAGCGAGTGGTGGTACTTACTTGTGGTTTAGGAAGGAATAGGAACTAATTATGACTGACAAAGACAGCTTTACCGAGTACGATCTGTTTGTTGTTGTTGAGTGCAGCATATTTATTGTTTAAAATGCCCGTATTACGTATTTGTGGTTGATAGGGCAAGTATAGTGTCAACTGCAGTTTAAGGAGCAGACGACCTTTTTTCAATAGAGTAATGGTACACGTTATCATTGAAGATAATCTCTTATTTTGGTTTAATTAATATAAAACAATGAACAGAAGAGCAAGATAGGAATTCGGCGATAAAGCCATTAAACTAACTGACAAATTACAATCTGACATGACCTTTCTGTCACGTGACAAACACTTGAGCTAAGCACATACAGCCAGATTATCCACTAAGCGTCTTTGGTCGATAATTAGGACACCTTTACTTCAAGACAGTTCATGTGAATTAGTTTGTGGGTGGTAAGAGTCTGGAATTATGAAAGATAACAGGAGATAATAACTATAAAAATTATTGATGCTGATAGTGTGTCGGACCTATTTGTGATTGATAGAGCGTGTCGGACCTATTTGTGATTGATAGAGCGTGTCGGACCTATTTGTTATTGAAAGTGCGTGTGGGACCTATTTGTTACTGATAGAGCGTGTCGGACCTATTTGTGGTTGATAAATCGTGTCAGACCTATTTGTGGTTGATAGAGCTGATCGGAACTATTTGTTATTGATATAGCTCGTCGGACCTATTTGTGATGAAAAGAGCGTGTCAGACCTTTTTGTTAGTGATAGAGCGTGCGGGACCTATGTGTGATTGATAGAGCTCGTCGGACCGATTTGTGGTTGATAGAGCATGTCGGACCTATTTGTGATTGATAGAGCGTGTGGGACCTATTTGTGATTGATAGAGCGTGTCGGACCTATTTGTGATTGATAGAGCGTGTCGGACCTATTTGTTATTGATAGAGCGTGTCGGACCTATTTGTTATTGATAGAGCGTGTCGGACCTATTTGTTATTGATAGAGCGTGTCGGACCTATTTGTTATTGATAGAGCGTGTGTCGGACCTATTTGTTATTGATAGAGCGTGTCGGACCTATTTGTTGTTAATATAGCGAGTGGTGGTACCTATTTGTGGTTTAGGAGGGAATAGGACCTGATTATGACTGACAAAGACAGCTTTACAGAGAACGATCTGTATGTTGTTGTTGAGAGCAGCATATCTATTGTTTAAAATGCCCGTATTACGTATTTGTGGTTGATAGGGCGAGTATAATGTCAACTGCCTTTTAAGGAGCAGACGACCTATTTTCAATAGAGTAATGGTACATGTTATCATTGAAGATAATCTCTTATTTTGGTTTAATTAATATAAAACAATGAACAGAAGAGCAAGATAGGAATTCGGCGATAAAGCCATTAAACTAACTGACAAATTACAATCTGACATGACCTTTCTGTCAAGTGAGAAACACTGGAGCTAAGCACGTACTGCTAGATTATCCACTAAGTGTTTGGGTTCATATATTAAGAAGACCTTTGCTTCAAGACAGATTTTCTATGAGAATAGATAAGTAAGCGATGATGTAGATATCTATTTTTGACTGTGAGTCACGGATATTTTAGAACAATGTTTGTTATTTTCCTTCTGTTAACAAATAGAACGCCCCACCCAATATAGGCCAACAAGGTATACAGCAGTGTAACTTGATTAGCGCTGGATATGTCACACGTCCCTTGTTGTTTGGACAAGCGCAGTATTGCTGGGAAGCTGTCCAGTGTAAGCACGACTCGTTCTACAGGCGATGAGGCCCAGTATGGTGATGACACATCAGTCAGTACCAGTGCCAAACTGCTCTTCCCTCTTCAGTATTTGCTGCTGTACCATCACAAGGATCAGACAGGCTGTTTGTCAACTTCGCCAAAGATACTATATGTGATCGATGTTGGTAAGGTTTGAGTGTAGCACGCATCTGACATAGATAGGGGCTTTTCTTCATTGTATAGCAGGATGATATTCAACCAGTAAACGATGGTGCGGCTCTGATTGCTGCTCGCTGAGATTGGCTGTTTTGATTGTTATGCTGGAGGTCGAAACATGTATAGAACTTTTACTCAGTCAGTAGCATGGTGTTAATGAAATAAATCAAAGCCCGTATAAAGCTTATGTTAAATGGGCTGTTTTTGATATTATGGATCTAAAAACAGCAGGTGATGCGGGTGTATTGTATAAAGCGACGACTCCACAGGACGTCTACTGATCACCTAGATCATTTGAAAAAGAGCAGCGCATTATTTTATAAATAACAAATGAATGAACGAGGGGAATTGTGGAGATGGGCGATCATCATGAGAAAGCTGGCTACACTCGCAGCCAGCAGTGACGTCATGAACATCCGACATAACCTTCCTTTGAGTTTGTTAATCTGATCGAAATTCGATGAAGATCAGACAAATGATAACGGTTTTATGAGTGATCGATTTTTTTCACGGTGATTGTGTCTGTTATTACAAATACCATTATACATTAAGCTCAGATTGTGATGAAACGCAAATTATTTCTTTAAAAATTACAAGATTCTGCGCTTTTTAAAGTCAAATTTGGTTAGAGTCTCCGGGAGTTGACAAGCAGGTTATCATGTTATGCATTACAGGGCAATCGTAACGGCGGGGATTAGGGTTAAGTAATGGCAGGGAGACGAGGTTCCAAAACTTTTATTTCTCAAGCAACTTTGTGTAACCTTCTGGTAAATAAAGTCGTTGTCCCCCAACCAAACCATTAAGGGCTACATTTTTCCAACAAGCCAAAAACGGAATTTGATGAAATTGTCGACGCATGTATCGTTAAAGATTCTGTGCTTTTACAAAGTTTACTTTATACAAAATGATTGATATATTCCAACACCTGTCATAACGAGGGGAGGGGTATGGGTGTGACTCTATTTTGCCAAGCAGGCCTGACGACCAGTGACGTCAGTAACATTTATATTGAGTTCAGAGTGAAGAGTAGCAGTTTAAAGGCAATCATGTCTTCGCAAACGAATGTTATCAGACGCGAACAAAGCAGCAGGTGGGTTGTCCTATTCATGGCAGTTATTTGTGGCCTTTAAACGGCTTAGTACTTAACGGTCGTTGATACAAACAAAGTACTGTGGAGCGGCGTCCTGAGTCCCAATTAGGTTACTAGCGCAATAGCAGTGATTTCTAAAGTCTTGTAACACGGGGGAATACATTCATACCATCACCGAGCAAAGTATTATGGCACGGCAGTCGTTATAATGAAAAGGACTAAAGCAGAGTAAAACAGGCGTCTATTTCAGGTCTGTTTTAAAAACTGCTAATGATCTGTATGGAAAATACTCATCATGAATGACGTCGGTCAACGGCATACAACATTCATATTTTGAATATATTGCACATAGTTTCCAGTAAATGCAATGTTTATAACAGTTCCAAGAGTCAAAAAATGAGCCTTCAGCGATTATATATCTTTGCCAATGATTGCGGTATTTATGTAGCTCTTTTGAAGCAAGTGGAGCTTGCGTAAGACCTTACCTTCACGATGTTCACCTGATGTAATATGTGCAATTTAATAGGAAATCGTTATTATCTACGGTGAATGAGTTTCAGCAACCGAAATAACTTGTAAATATGCATAATCGCCTTAACTGTGGGAGGCGATTAGCTTTTCCAACTAAAGACTGCAGCAATATGCAGACGAGCTGCAAATGGATTAATTACGTACGTGGAAAGCCAGCATCATCTGGTGTTATAGGTAAAAATCTCCATCCGTTGACATCATCGGATGTCAACTACTTTCTACCGAGTGCCATAACTTCACGACTCGTTGACAATAAACAACGGAAAATCATAATTAAGCTGGAAAGAGTAGAAGGGATTTGTTCAGATAAACACTTTTTTAAACAATGCGCGTTTTTGATGAAATGCACCAATAAATTTGAACATGCCAACATATGCAACTTTAGATATCCATGATTATAATGTAGCTTGCAGTATGCAGCACAGTCTTAGTATGCGACGCGTGACGTCATAAAATGATTGCACGTGCTGACGGTCTGCTTGTGAGACCTGCCTCGGGTGGATGAAGTCGCCTTTACCGTACTGTCTCTATCAGCATTAGTCTTCTCAATTAAAATACTGCAATCACATACCATCGTTGTGTAAACGGCCAGACAACGTTAAGGAAGCGCCAGAATTTGAGCGTATGACACAGCACTACTGTATGGTTTTGATAAAATAGTCCTGCAGAGAACACCTTCTCGGCACTTTCCGTCAGATTTACATTCTCAGTTTATACAGAAAGCCATGAGAGGGCGCCACCAGATCGTAGTGTCGATAGCCCCCGTGTTAGTAGTATGCTTACATGGTCACCTTGACTTAACCGACAGCCAAAGGTGACCGCTATCAACAATGTCCTTCCCGTGATAAAGCAAATAACCATGGCATTATATTGTTTCCTTAATGGCATCATCATCATCCTTATTCATGGTCCGTATGTACAGTATTTGCTCGTAATGGCTGACGCATATTATTGATGGTGAACATTCATAGAAATATCATGGAGACGGAAAAAAAAAACATATCCTGAAGAGCCCATTACTGTCTTTGACAATTATTGCACCTTGTACAAACAATAAATATATTTTGCGTTCGTGGTAATCGTTTGCTTCCTTATTCGTAGAACAACACACGACCAAGCACAATAAACACAGCAACAGTTCATTACACTGCACACCTGATGTGCTAATTACTCATACAGGTGCGTCTGAGAGGTGAATCAGTAACCAAGGTGCTTGTTTTAAAAACTTATCCGCACATCTAGGGATGGTTACGCAATGACCATTTATTGGGCAGTGAAACTGAAGTAACTTGACGTGTAATGAACGGAATATGAGTTCTCTAGACCATGTTTTCATCAATTAACTTCGTCCTTCGTCTCTCGTCTCTTTACTTTGTATTGCTACATCAAGTCGTAGCGGACTAGGTGAAGGAGCAGGATAACGTTCAATTTGGAGGCCGTTCAAACATGACGCTAGGACACCCCTCACACCCCGTAAGCTCGATATCGCTTTCTCACACACACCCACAATGCACTGTTACGCTAGTCCACCTACCCCTTCCCCTTCCCCCACAACGCTACGTTATGTTTGAATGAATCAGCGCAAATAATGTGGTAGACGTGGTCGAGGCACCAAGCAGGTATTTAACTGCATCTGGGAAACATATGGCAGTTATAGCATTTGATACAATCTGGTAATTTTCTAAGATGCGGTTTATGAACTACTAAGTATCTTATGAAAACAATTGATCCGAGGACACTCTATTACCTGAATGTTTATACGCATCGAATGACACCTATACAGATCGCATTCTTCTTCCTTGCACGTTTTACGCTGTCCAAGGTTGTGAACAATAATTGAACCAATAAAGGTGTTGTTAATTATATTTGCAAGCATTTGCATTTCGTGTTGCACCCGATGCTAATCAGCAATGTCAATAAAACTTCTTCTCTGCTGTATCGTTGGATTATTATGCATATTAATGAAAAGAGAATGATGAAATGGATTTTAATTTAACTGTGTTATTGATTTCCAACAATATCAAGAAAAAAAGTGTCTATTGGGGAAATAATAACTGGTGATTGCGGCAAATGACGCTTTACGTCAGACGGTCGTATCAAGAGATCGCGATGAGCATGATGTGACGTTATTGAGAGAGAATTGCAGGTATATGAGTGCAGCGAAAGAGTTACTTAGTCGAACAAGCTATTTTTATGTGACACCTAATGCTAGCCTTACTGTTCATCAGACGCGCACAGAAACATAGTTTTTAAATATTTTAATACGCCGGCGTTTTTAAATATTTTAATACGCCGGCGTCCAACATCATCAACATCGACTTAGTTTGTGAGCTTAAGTACAATCAGAAACACTCTCTAAAATGGAGACTGAATTGCAATAACCGAAATACAATCCACGTAACAATGACCAAAATGCCATCCACGCAGACAATGACCAACATGCCATCCACGTAGACAATGAACTACATGCCATCAGCGTAGACAATGACCAACATGTCATCCACGTAGACATTGACCAACATGTCATCCACGTAGACAATGACCAACATGTCATCCACGCAGACAATGACCAACATGTCATCCACGTAGACAGGGACCAAAATGTCATCCACCTAGACAATGACCAACATGTCATCCACGTAGACAATGACCAACATGCCTTCCACGTAGACAATGACCAACATGCCATCCACGTAGACAATGACCAACATGTCATCCACGTAGACAATTACCAACATGTCATCAGCGTAGACAGGGACCAACATGTCATACTCGTACACAATGACCAACATGCCAGAGACAAGGCAATTCGGATAGTGGAGACTGTCTTATAAACGGCGGAGAATAATGAGACAGTGGATGTCTTTAAGACAGCGGAGAATAATGAGATAGTGAATGTCTTAAAGACAACGGAGAATAATGAGATATTGGATGTCTTTAAGACAGGGGAGAATAATGAGATAGTGGATGTCTTTCCATTGTTCTAATGACCCGTCTATGAATGCATCGTGAAGTAACAGCCTGATAGAAGCCGGTGTCTAGATGGGCATCTAAGTTGACCATCACTGTCCCCTTGTTCCTATACTCGCCATCTCACGCTACCCATTGGACAGTGACACAGATCGTCATTGACTGTTGTAACCAGAAACACTGGCACGCCGATGTACACACGATAATACCTATTTGTGGATGTCGCCTTGGATAGGGCCTTGGCATTTAGAACATCAAGGTGGCAAATAAAAACGTTCGTGAGGTCTGGGAGGTCTGGGAGGTCTGGGCGTGCATATTCGAATGAAGACAAGAATCACAAAACATCGCGGCGTGTATACTCGTAACTGAATTTAAAACACTTTGCTATTTGTTTGTATGTGACATTAACTTAAATGAGTGGTAGCATGTTAATGGACGCTCTGACAATGCCTTAAGTGTTTACGATGATGGTTGTAACTCGGTCTACTCTAAAGCTGTTGTCTGTTGAGATGCGACATAGATGTCAATTTCAGTTCCTATTAAAGTGTATACATGTATGTAAAGGATCAACGACGAAATAACCCAAGCCTTGATGGCATATAACTTGAATTTGATGCAATCCGATGACATTCTCATTCGACCTGGATACAGCTAATTGTACTGATCAAGAGTTAATGAAAAGTTGTTGTGCCAGATCTGACATTACCATAGAAACCACCCACTGACAATTAGTGTTCACATTGTGTAACAAAGGCGAACTGATGTACAGTGATAATAGACCAGAAAAACAGCAAATACAGTTTTATACGGACACATCGACATCAGCCAATCAAATCAAAGCTGTAGACCAACGAACCACGCTGTTCAGCATCTAATGATTGACAGCGCCTAGAAACCCAACCCGCTGATCAGCAGAACTGCTCTAGTACAATAGGCAATATTCTTGAAAATTAACAGCATGCATTGAAATTAATTAACATTCTAATAATTATTTGTTGTTGTTGACATTCATGATGATGATGATGATGATGATGATGATGATGATGATGATGATGATGATGATGATGATGATGATGGAAGGTGTATGATACCTTCCTCGACAAATTAACTAGGTCTATTCATTAAATATAGCTCTTTTATTGTTGGTGCTTTCTTATTTAGAACAAGGCTTTGTGCGGTACTTGTTTTGCGCAAACAAGATATTAACTACCGATCAAAAGTACAAACATTTAAATTGCAAATAATCGCAACCTCACAGACATCGATGTCAAGTTTCACATAGTTCATTATCTTTTATTGTATTAATTTAAGCAAATATAAGATAATTGCAATTTTGATGACAAAATTTAACCACAGAGGAACCCATCAAATACGCCGGCCATCTTAGGAAGACTTGGTTAAGAGCAGGGTCCAAATTAATCTTTACCGCACGCATTGATCGAATTTTCCCGCATGTATTAATTGAACTCTTCCACTTGTATTAATTTAACCATCCCGCATGTATTAATCCAACTCTCTCCGCATGTATTAATTGAACTCACCCGCATGTAATAATCTAACTTTCCCGCATGTATTAATTGAACTCTCCCGCATGTATTAATGTAACTCTCCCGCATGTATTAATGTAACTCTCCTGCATGTATTAATCTAACCCTCCCTCGTGTATTAATCTAACTCTCCAACATGTATTAATCTAACTCTCCCGCATGTATTAATTGAACTCTTCCGCATGTATTAATCAAAAAACGAGTTGCTTCTATCCCCTATTGAATTTGGAGCTGGATTCAAACTCTCGAGTTTACAGGGTCACCGATGAAGATGCTGAATATTGTGAAACTGGTACTTATTTCTTCCGAATGACATCAGTTGTTTCTAGAGTAACATGTCGATGGCTCTATGCCCATGTGAACTAGTTTGTGGTTGGTAAGAGTCTGGAATTATGAAAGATAACAGGAGATAATAACTACAAAAATTATTGTTGCTGAAAGTGTGTCGGACCTATTTGTTACTGATAGAGCGTGTTGGACCTATTTGTGATTGATAGAGCGTGTCGGACCTATTTGTGATTGATAGAGCGTGTCGGACCTATTTGTTACTGATAGAGCGTGTCGGATCTATTTGTGATTGATAGAGTGTGTCGGACCTATTTGTTACTGATAGAGCGTGTCGGACCTATTTGTGATTGATAGAGCGTGTCGGACCTATTTGTTATTGATAGAGCGTGTCGGACCTATTTGTGATTGATAGAGTGTGTCGGACCTATTTGTTACTGATAGAGCGTGTCAGACCTATTTGTGATTGATAGAGCGTGTCGGACCTATTTGTTACTGATAGAGCGTGTCGGACCTATTTGTTACTGATAGAGCGTGTCGGACCTATTTGTGATTGATAGAGTGTGTCGGACCTATTTTTGATTATTGACCTATTTTTTATTGATGTCGGACCTATTTGTTACTGATAGAGCGTGTCGGACCTATTTGTGATTGATTGAGCGTGTACCTATTTGATTGATAGAGTGTGTCGGACCTATTTGTTACTGATAGAGCGTGTCAGACCTATTTGTGATTGATAGAGCGTGTCGGACCTATTTTTGATTGATAGAGCGTGTCGGACCTATTTGTGATTGATATAGCGTGTCGGACCTATTTGACGTCATGAACATCCGACATAACCTTCCTTTAAGTTTGTTAATCTGATCGAAATTCGATGAAGATCAGACAAATGATAACGGTTTTATGAGTGATCGATTTTTTTCACGGCGATTGTGTCTGTTATTACAAATACCATTATAGATTAGGCTTAGCTTGTGATATAACGTAAATTAACTCATTAATTATTACAAGATTCTCCGCTTTTTGAGGTCACAATTGGCTAGAAAATACCATTATACATTAAGCTTAGATTGTAATGAAACGCAAATTATTTCTTTAAAAATTACAAAAGTCTGCGCTTTTTGAGGTCACAATTGGCTAGAGCCTCCGGGAGTTGACAAGCAGGTTATCATGTTATGCATTACAGGGCAATCGTAACGGCGGGGATTAGGGTTAAGTAATGGCAGGGAGACGAGGTTCTAAGACTTTTTATTTCTCAGGCAACTTTGGGTAACCTTCTGGTAAATAAAGTCGTTGTCCCCCAACCAAACCATTAAAGGGCTACATTTTTCCAACAAGCCAAAAACGGAATTTGATGAAATTGTCGACGCATGTATCGTTAAAGATTCTGTGCTTTTACAAAGTTTACTTTATACAAAATGATTGATATATTCCAACACCTGTCATAACGAGGGGAGGGGTATGGGTGTGATTCTATTTTGCCCATCAGGCCTGACGACCAGTGACGTCAGTAACATTTAGATTGAGTTCAGAGTGAAGAGTAGCAGTTTAAAGGCAATCATGTCTTCGCAAACGAATGTTATCAGACGCGAACAAAGCAGCAGGTGGGTTGTCCTATTCATGGCAGTTATTTGTGGCCTTTAAACGGCAGTACTTAACGGTCGTTGATACAAACAAAGTACTGTGGAACGGCGTCCTGGGTGCCAATTAGGTTACTAGCGCAATAGCAGTGATTTCTGAAGTCTTGTAACACGGGGGAACACATTCATACCATCACCGGGCAAAGTATTATGGCACGGCAGTCGTTATAATGAAAAGGACTAAAGCAGAGTAAAACAGGCGTCTATTTCAGGTCTGTTTTATAAACTGCTCATCATGAATGAGGCCGGCCTATGGCATACAACATTCATGTTTTGAATATATTGCACATAGTTTCCAGTAAATACAATGTTTATAACAGTTCCAAGAGTAAACAAATGAGCCTTCAGCGATTTTATATCTTTGCCAATGATTGTGGTATTTATGTAGCTCTGTTGAAGCAAGTGGAGCTTGCTTAAGACCTTACCTTCACGATGTTCACCTGATGTGATATGTGCAATTTAATAAGAAATCGTTATTATCTACGGTGAATGAGTTTCAGCAACCAAAATAATTGTAAATATGCATAATCGTCTAAACTGGGGAAGGCGATTAACTTGTCCAACTAACTTCCAATATGGCGGCGAGATTGCACATCATTTGCCGGATGGTAAAGGACTTGTTATGATGCTGAATAAAGGAGAGGGAAAGGCAACTAGGTCGGAAATGTATAAGGTATAAATCTATTATAAATTGACTCACCAATGAAATATACTATCAAGCAAATAATGACAATAACGGTATGATAAAAACTTAGCAAATTCCGCGCGGTAGTTTATGACAACGTCATGCAAGAGACCGGTTGTTGGCAACGGAAGTTGCAGGGGTCGTTCCCACCAGAATTATGATTGGAATCACCGAAAAGTTATAAATTAATCGAATATCAAGTGTTCGCCCGGACATTGGTTAAAAAAAAACACCACAACAATTAAATTCAGTTAATACTCTCACCTTTGGTGACTGTACATTCTTCTCAGTACGTATTTTTAACGGGATAAGTGGTGATGAATTAAGCATGTTTGTCAATCTACTGATAAAAGTGGGTTCTCCTGTTAGACCAACAAGGTAGTACTCGATCGACTGTTGGTCTGTTGGGCTATATTTATGGGCTAAAACGTTGGCTAAAACTAATAGATGTTGACGAAACTGTCATAATTCTCCTAAAAGACTGCAGCAATATGCAGACGAGCTGCAAATGGATTAATTACGTACGTGGAAAGCCAGCATCATCTGGTGTTATAGGTCAAACTCCATCCGTTGTCAGCATCAGATGTCATCTACTTTCTACCGAGTGCCATAAACATGTTGACAATAAGCAATGGAAAATCATAATAAGGCTGGAAAGAGTAGAAGGGAATTGTTCAGATGAACAACTTTCAAACAATGCACGTTTTTGAAGAAATGCACCAATTAATTTAAACATGCCAACATATGAAGCTTTAGATATCCATGATGATAAAGTAACTTTCGGTATGCAGCACAGCCTTAGTACACGACTCTTGACGTCATGAATTGATTGCACGTGCTGACGGCCTGCTTGTGAGACCTGCCTCGGCTGGATGAAGTCGTCTTTACCGTACTGTCTCTATCAGCATTAGTCTTCTCAATCAAAATATTGCCTGGGTGTTGTGCAATCACATACCATCGTTGTGTGAAACGGCCAGACAACGTTAAGGAAGCGCCAGAATTTGAGCACATGACACAGCACTACTGTATGGTTTTGATAGAATAGTCCTGCATAAAAACTCAGCCGCGCCAGTGGCTTAGAGAACACCTTCTCGGCTCTTTCCTTCAGATTTACATTCTCAGTTTATACAGAAAGCCATGAGAGGGCGCCACCAGATCGTAGTGTTGATTGCCCCCGTGTTAGTCTTATGCTTGCATGGTCACATTGACTTAACCGACAGCCAAAGGTGACCGCTATCAACAATGTCCTTCCTGTGATAAAGCAAATAACCATGGCATTATATTGTTTCCTTAATGGCAATATCATCATCCTTATTCATGGTCCGTATGTACAGTATTTGCTCGTAATGGCTGACGCTTTTTATTAATGGCGAAAATTCATAGAAATATCATGGAGACGGAAAAAAACGTATCCGGAAAAGCCCATTACTGTCTTTGACAATTATTGCACCTTATGCAGTAATAGATATATCTCGCGTTCGTGGTAATCATATTTCAGCGTTTGCTTCCTTATTCGTAGAACAACACACGACTCAGCACAATAAACAAAGCAACAGTTCATTACACTGCACACCTGATGTGCTAATTACTCATACAGGTGCGTCTGAGAGGTGAATCAGTAACCAAGGTGCTTGTTTTTTAAAAACCTATCCGCACATCTAGGGATGGTTACGCAATGACCATTTATTGGGCAGTGAAGATGAAGTAATTTGACGTGTAATGAACGGAATATGAGTTGTATAGACCATGTACATCAATTAACAAGTCCTTCGTCACTTGTCTCTTTCATTTGTATTGCTACATCAAGTCGTAGCGGACTAGGTGAAGGAGCAGGATAACGTTCAATTTTGAGGCCGTTCAAACATTACGCTAGGACACCCCTCACACCCCGTAAGCTCGATATCACTTTCTCACACCCACCCACAATGCACTGTTACACTATCCCACCTACCCCTTCCCCCACAACGCTACGTTATGCTTGAATGACTCGGCGCAAATAATGTGGTGGACGTGGTCGAGGCAACAAGCAGGTATTTAACTGCATCTGGGAAACATATGGCAGTTATAGCATTTGATACAATCTGGTTATTTTCTAAGATGCGGTTTATGAACTACTAAGTATCTTATGAAAACAATTGATCCGAGCACACTCTATTACCTGAATGTTTATACGCATCGAATGACACCTATACAGATCGCATTCTTCTTCCTAGCACGTTTTACGCTGTCCGAGGTTGTGAACAATAATTGAACCAACAAAGGTGTTGTTAATTATATTTGCAAGCATTTGCATTTCGTGTTGCACCCGATGCTAATCAGCAATGTCGATAAAACACTTCTCTGCTGTATCGTTGGATTAGTATGCATATAAATGAAAAGAGAATAATGAAATGGATTTTAATTTAACTGTGTCATTGATTTCCAACAATATCAAGAAAAAAAGTGTCTATTGGGGAAATAATAACTGGTGATTGCGGCAATTGACGCTTTACGTCAGACGGTCGTATCATGAGATTGCGTCGAGCATGATGTGACGTTATTGAGAGAGAATTGCAGGTATATGAATGCAGCGAAAGAGTTACTTAGTCGAACTAGCCATTTTCATGCGACACCTAATGCTAGTCTTACTGTTCATCAGACGGATTTCGCACAGAAACATAGTTTTTATATATTTTAATACACCGGCGTCCAACATCGTCAACATCGACTTCAATCCACTTAACAATGACCTACATGCCATACACGTAGACAATGACCTACATGCCATACACGTAGACAATGACCTACATGCCATACACGTAGACAATGACCTACATGCCATACACGTAGACAATGACCAACATGTCATCTACGTAGACAATGACCAATATGTCATCCACGTAGACAATGACCTACATGTCATCCACGTAGACAGGGACCAACATGCTATCTACGTAGACAATGACCAATATGTCATCCACGTAGACAATGACCAACATGTCATCCAAGTAGACAATTACAAACATGTCATCCACGTAGACATTGACCAACATGCCATCCACGTAAACAATTACCAACATGTCATCCACGTAGACATTGACCAACATGCCAGAGACAAGGCAATTCGGATAGTGGAGATAGTCTTAAAAACGGCGGAGAATAATGAGATAGTGGATGTCTTTAAGACAGCAGAGAATAATGAGATAGTGGATGTCTTTAAGACAGGGGAGAATAATGAGACAGTGGATGTCTTTAAGACAGGGGAGAATAATGAGATAGTGGATGTCTTTAAGACAGGGGAGAATAATGAGATAGTGGATGTCTTTAAGACAGGGGAGAATAATGAGATAGTGGATGTCTTTAAGACAGGGGAGAATAATGAGATAGTGGATGTCTTTAAGACAGCAGAGAATAATGAGATAGTGGATGTCTTTAAGACAGGGGAGAATAATGAGATAGTGGATGTCTTTAAGACAGGGGAGAATAATGAGATAGTGGATGTCTTTAAGACAGCAGAGAATAATGAGATAGTGGATGTCTTTAAGACAGGGGAGAATAATGAGATAGTGGATGTCTTTAAGACAGGGGAGAATTATGAGATAGTGGATGTCTTTTCCATTGTTCTAATGACCGTCTATGAATGCATCGTGAGTAACGTCCTGATAGAAGCCGGTGTCTAGATGGGCATCTAAGGTGACCATCACTGCCCCCTTGTTCCTATTCTCGCCATCTCACGCTACCCATTGGACAGTGACACAGATTGTCATTGACTGCTGTAACCAGAAACACTGGCACGCCGATGTACACACGATAATACCTATTTGTGGATGTCGCCTTGGATAGGGCCTTGGCATTTAGAACATCAAGGTGGGCAAATAAACGTTCGTGAGGTCTGGGAGGTCAGGGAGGTCTAGAGGTCTGGGCGTGCATATTCGAATGGAGACACGAATCGCAGAACATCTCGGTGCGTATACTCGTAACTGAATTACAAACACTTTGCTATTTGTTTGTATGTGACATTAAGTTAAATGAGTGGTAGCATGTTAATGGACGCTCTGACAATGCCTTTAAGTGTTCATGATGATGGCTGTTACCCGGTCTACTCTAAAGCTGTTGTCTGTTGAGATGCAACATACATGTCAATTTCAGTTCCTATTCAAGTGTATACATGTATGTAAAAAGAATCAACGAAGAAATAACCCAAGCCTTGATGGCATATAACTTGAATTTAATGCAATCCGATGACATCTCATTCGACCTGGATACAGCTAATTGTACTGATCAAGAGTTAATGAAAAGCTGTTGTGCCAGATCTGACATTACCATAGAAACGCCCACTGACAATTAGTGTTCACATTGTGCAACAAAGGCGAACTGATGTACAGTGATAATAGGTCAGAACAACAGCAAATGCAGTTTTTTTATACGCATGCCTCGACATCAGCCAATCAAAACAGAGCTGTAGACTAACGAGCCACGTTGTTCAGCATCTAATGATTGACAGCGCCTAGAAACCCAACCCGCTGATCAGCAGAACTGCTCTAGTGCAATAGGCAATATTCTTGAAAATTAACAGCATGCATTGAAATTAATTAACATTCTAATAATTATTTTTGTTGTTGACATTCATCGCATGATGATGATGATGATGATGATGATGATGATGATGATCTGATGATGATGACTCTGATGATGTATGATGACTCTGATCCGATGATCCAACTCTCTCGATGGTATTATTAAACTCTCCTCGACAAATTAACGAGGGCTATTCATTAAATATAGCTCTTCTTTTATTTTGGTGCTTTCTTATTTAGAACAAGGCTTTGTGCGGTACTTGGTTTGCGCAAAAGAAGATCTTAACTACCGATCAAAAGTACAAACATTTAAATTGCAAATAATCGCAACCTCACAGACATCGATGTCAAGTTTCACATAATTCATTATCTTTTATTGTATTAATTTAAGCAACTATAAGCAACTATAAGAAAATTGCAATTTTGATGACAAAATTTAACCACAGATGGGAACCCATCAAATACGCCGGCCATCTTAGGAAGACTTGGTTAAGAGCAGGGTCCAAATTAATCTTTACCGCACGCATTGATCGAATTTTCCCGCATGTGTTAATTGAACTCGTCTACATGTATAATGTATCATCCCGCATTTAACCATCCCGCATGTATTAATCCAACTCTGTTCCCGCATGTAATTAATTGTAACTCTCCCGCATGTAATAATCTAACTTTCCCCGCATGTATTAATAGAACTCTCCCGCATGTATTAATGTAACTCTCCAACATGTATTAATGCATGTAACTAACTCCCGCATGTATTAATTGAACTCTCCCGCATGTATCAATCTAACTCTCCAACATGTATTAATCTAACTCTCCCGCATGTATTCGGACTCTATGTTTGTATTAATCTAACTCTCCCTGTGTGTATTAATCTTACTCTCCAACATGTATTAATCTAACTCTCCCGCATGTATTAATCTAACTCTCGGACCTATTTGTATGTATGAAAGCGTGTATCGGACTAACTCTCCAACATGTATTAATCTTACTCTCCAACTATGTATTAATCTAACTCTCCCGGACCTGTATTAATGATCTAACTCTCGGACCTATTTGTATTAATCTAACTCTCCAACATGTATTAATCTAACTCTATTATAGAGCGTGTATTAATCTAACTCTCCCTCGTGTATTAATCTTACTCTCCAACATATTATTATAGAGCAACTCTCCCGCATGTATTAATCTAACTCTCGGACCTCGTGTATTAATAGAGCGTGTCCAACATTTGTATTAATAGAACTCTGTCGCATGTATTAATGAAAAAACGAGTTGCTTCTATCCCCTATTTGTGATTGATAGAGCTGGATTCAAACTCTCGTGTTTACAGGGTCACCGATGAAGATGCTGTATTTGTGAAACTGGTACTTATTTCGGACCGATTTGACATCATTTGTTTCTAGAGTAACATGTTGTGGCTTGATACCCATGTCGGAACTAGTTGTGATTGGTAAGTAAGAGTCTGGAATTATGAAAGTTTATGAGGGGAGATAATATCTACAAAAATTATTGTACGAAAATTGTTGTTTCTTGAAATTTGTGTGTCGGACCTATTAAGAACTGTTTGACTGACAGGGACAGCTTTTGTTGGGACCTATTTATTGTTGATAATGCGTGTGGGACCTATTTGTTATTGATAGAGCGTGTCGGACCTATTTGTGATTGATAGAGCGGGCGACTTATTTTCATTGGACTAATGTGGCCTATTTGTGATTGATAGAGCGTGTCGGACCTATTTTGGTTTATTACTATTACACAATGTCGGACCTATTTGTGATTCGGCGATAGAGTCGTGTCGGACCTATTTACAATTGATAGAGCGTGTCGTGACCTATTTGTGCTATTGATACAGCGTGATTATGGACCTATTTGTTATTGATAGACACGTGTGGTCAAGACAGATTTTTGTGGTTAATATAGTGAGCGATGAGTCAGATGTCTATTTTGTGGTGAGTGAGGGATATTTAAGAACTAATTATGACTGACATAGACCCCATTATAGGCCGAGTAGGTATCTGTTTGTTGTTGTTGAGTGCAGCATACGTTTATTGTTTAAAATGCCCGTATTACGTATTTGTGGTTGATAGGGCAAGTATAGTGTCAACTGCAGTTTAAGGAGCAGACCTTTTTTCAATAGAGCCCAATGGTACACGTTATCAGTCAGTACCAGATAATCTATTATTTTGGTTCAGTAATTAATATAAAACAATGACAACAATCAGAGCAAGATAGGAATTCGCCAAAGATACAAATTACAATTATGACCTTTCTGTCATCGTTGAGCTAAGTTACAGGATTATCCACTGTGTGTCATTTTAGAACACCTTTGCTTCAAGACATCTATGAGAATGACATAGCCAAAGATACTATATGTGATCGTTGTGTTAAGGTTTGTGTGTAGCACACATCTGACATAGAGAGGGGCTTTGCTTCATTGTATAGTCAACCAGTAAACGATGGTGCGGCTCTGATTGCTGCTCGCTGAGATTGGCTGTTTTGATTGTTATGCTGGAGGTAAAAACATATTTAGAACCTTTACTCCGTCAGTAGCATGGTGTTAAGGTTATAAAACAATGCCCGTAAAAAGCTTATGTTAAAGGGGCTGTTTTTGATATTATGGATCTAAAAACAGCAGGTGATGCGGGTGTATTGTATGAGGCGACGACTCCACAGGACGTCTACTGATCACCTAGATCATTTGAAAAAGAGCAGCGCATTATTTTATAAATAACACATGAATGAACGAGGGGAATTGTGGAGATGGGCGATCATCATGAGAAAGCTGGCTACACTCGCAGCCAGCAGTGACGTCATGAACATCCGACATAACCTTCCTTTAAGTTTGTTAATCTGATCGAAATTTGATGAAAATCGGACAAATGATAACGGTTTTATGAGTGATCGATTTTTTTCACGGCGATTGTGTCTGTTATTACAAATACCATTATAGATTAGGCTTAGCTTGTGATATAACGTAAATTAACTCATTAATTATTACAAGATTCTCCGCTTTTTGAGGCCACAATTGGCTAGAAAATACCATTATACATTAAGCTTAGATTGTGATGAAACGCAAATTATTTCTTTAAAAATTACAAGAGTCTGCACTTTCTGAGGTCACAATTGGCTAGAGCCTCCGAGAGTTGACAAGCAGGTTATCATTGTTATGCATTACATGGCAATCGTAACGGCGGGGATTAGGGTTAAGTAATGGCAGGGAGACGAGGTTCTAAGACTTTTTATTTCTCAGGCAACTTTGGGTAACCTTCTGGTAAATAAAGTCGTTGTCCCCCAACCAAACCATTAAAGGGCTACATTTTTCCAACTAGCCAACAACGGAAAGTCAAAAACAAATTTGATGAAATCGCCGACACATGTATCTTTGAAGATTCTGTGCTTTTACAAAGTTTACTTTTATTAAAATGATTGATATATTCCAACACCTGTCATAACGAGGGGAGGGGTATGGGTGTGACTCTATTTTGCCCATCAGGCCTGACGACCAGTGACGTCAGTAACATTTATATTGAGTTCAGAGTGAAGAGTAGCAGTTTAAAGGCAATCATGTCTTCGCAAACGAATGTTATCAGACGCGAACAAAGCAGCAGGTGGGTTGTCCTATTCATGGCAGTTATTTGTGGCCTTTAAACGGCTTAGTACTTAACGGTCGTTGATACAAACAAAGTACTGTGGAACGGCGTTCTGGGAGCCAATTAGGTTACTAGCGTAATAGCAGTGATTTCTTGTAACACCATACCATCACCGGGCAAAGTATTATGGCACGGCAGTCGTGATAATGAAAAGGACCAAAGCAGAGTAAAACAGGCGTCTATTTCAGGTCTGTTTTAAAAACTGCTAATGATATGTATGGAAAATACTCATCATGAATGAGGCCGGTCTATGGCATACAACATCCATGTTTTGAATATATTGCACATAGTTTCCAGTATATACAATGTTTATAACAGTTCCAGGAGTCAAAAAATGAGCCTTCATCGATTATATATCTTTGCCAATGATTGTGGTATTTATGTAGCTCTTTTGAATCAAGTGGAGCTTGCATAAGACCTTACCTTCACGATGTTCACCTGATGTGATATGTGCAATTTAATAGGAAATCGTTATTATCTACGGTGAATGAGTTTCAGGAACCGAAATAACTAGTAAATATGCATAATCGCCTTAACTGTGGGAGGCGATTAACTTTTGCAACTAACTTCAAATATGGCGGCGAGATTGCACCACATAAGCCGGATGGAAACGGACTTGTTATGATGCTGAATAAAGAAGAGGAAAAGGCAACTAGGTCGGAAAGTTATAAGGTATATATCTAGTATAAATTGACTCACCTGTGAAATGTATTATCAGGCAGATGATGACAATAACGGTATGATAAAAACTTAGCAAATTCCGTGCGGTCGTTTACGACAACGTCATGCAAGAGACCGGTTGTTGGCAACGGAAGTTGCAGGGGTCCTTCCCACCAGAATTATGAGTGAAATTTCGCCGAAAAGAAATTAAATAATCAAATATCAAGTGTTCGCCCGGAGATTGGTTAAAAAACACCATAGCAATTAAATTCAGTTAATACTCTCACCTTTGGTGACTACATTCTTCTCAGCACGTATTTGTAAAGGGATAAGTGGTGATGAATTAAGCACGTTTGTCAATCTACTGGTAAAAATGGCTTCTCCTGTTAGACCAACAAGGTAGTACTCGATCGACTGTTGGTCTGTTGGGCTATATTTATGGGATAAAACGGCTGAAATTAATAGATGTTGACGAAACTGTCATAATTCTCCTAAAAGACTGCAGCAATATGCAGACGAGCTGGATTAATTACGTACGTGGAAAGCCAGCATCATCTGGTGTTATAGGTCAAACTCCATCCGTTGTCAGCATCAGATGTCATCTACTTTCTACCGAGTGCCATAAACATGTTGACAATAAGCAACGGAAAAATCATAATAAGGCTGGAAAGAGTAGAAGGGATTTGTTCAGATGAACAACTTTCAAACAATGCACGTTTTCGAAGAAATGCACCAATAAATTTAAACATGCCAACATATGAAGCTTTAGATATCCATGATGATAAAGTAACTTTCGGTATGCAGCACAGCCTTAGTATACGACTCTTGACGTCCTGAATTGATTGCACGTGCTGACGGCCTGCTTGTGAGACCTGCCTCGGCTGGATGAAGTCGCCTTTACCGTTCTGTCTCTATCAGCATTAGTCTTCTCAATCAAAATACTGCCTTGGTGTTGTGCAATCACATACCATCGTTGTGTGAAACGGCCAGACAACGTTAACGAAGCGCCGGAATTTGAGCACATGACACAGCAACTGTATGACACAGCACTACTGTATGTTTGATATAGAATAGTCCTGCAAAAAAACTCAGCCGCGTCAGTGGCTTAGAGAACAACACCTTCTCGGCTCTTTCCTTCAGATTTACATTCTCAGTTTATACAGAAAGCCATGAGAGGGCGCCACCAGATCGTAGTGTCGATTGCCCCCATGTGTTAGTCTTATGCTTGCATGGTCACATTGACTTAACCGGCAGTGAAAGGTGACCACTATCCTTCGTGTGATAAAGCAAATAACCATGGCATTATATTGTTTCCTTAATGGCAATATCATCATGCTTATTCATGGTCCGTATGTACAGTATTTGCTCGTAATGGCTGACGCTTTTTATTGATTGCGAAAATTCATAGAAATATCATGGAGACGGAAAAAACAATTGACAATTATTGCACCTTATACAGTAATAGATATATCTGGCGTTCGTGGTATCAAATTAATATTCGTTATTCGTCGACAACACACGACACAGCACACTAAACGCAGCAACAGTTCATTACACTGCACACCTGATGTGCTAATTCATCATACAGGTGCGTCTTAGAGGTGAATCAGTAACCAAGGTGCTTGTTTTAAAAACAGCATCCGCACATCTAGGGATGGTTACGCAATGACCATTTATTGGGTAGTGAAACTGTGTAATTGATTTCCAACAATATCAAGAAAAAAAGTGTCTATTAGGGAAATAATAACTGGTGATTGCGGCAATTGACGCTTTACGTCAGACGGTCGTATCATGAGATTGCGTCGAGCATGATGTGACGTTATTGAGAGAGAATTGCAGGTATATGAGTGCAGCGAAAGAGTTACTTAGTCGAACAAGCCATTTTCATGCGACACCTAATGCTAGTCTTACTGTTCATCAGACGGATTTCGCACAGAAACATAGTTTTTATATATTTTAATACACCGGCGTCCAACATCGTCAACATCGACTTCAATCCACTTAACAATGACCTACATGCCATACACGTAGACAATGACCTACATGCCATACACGTAGACAATGACCTACATGCCATACACGTAGGCAATGACCTACATGCCATACACGTAGACAATGACCAACATGTCATCCACGTAGACAGGGACCAACATGCTATCTACGTAGACAATTACCAACATGTCATCCACGTAAACAATTACCAACATGTCATCCACGTAGACAATGACCTACATGCCATACACGTAGACAATGACCTACATGTCATCCACGTAGACAATGACCAACATGTCATCCAAGTAGACAATTACCAACATGTCATCCACGTAGACATTGACCAACATGTCATCCACGTAAACAATTACCAACATGTCATCCACGTAGACAATGACCTACATGCCATACACGTAGACAATGACCAACATGTCATCCACGTAGACAATGACCAACATTCCATCCACGTAGACAATTACCAACATGCCATCCACCTAGACAATGACCAACATGTCATCCACGTAGACAATTACCAACATGTCATCTACGTAGACAATGACCGACATGTCATCCATGTATACAATGACCAACATGCCATCCACGTAGACAATGACCAACATGTCATCTACGTAGCCAATGACCAACATTCCATCCAAGTAAACAATGACCAATATGTCATCCACGTAGTCAGGGACCAACATGTCATCCTCGTAGACAATGACCAACATTCCATCCACTTAGACAATTACCTACATGTCATCCACGTAGACAATTACCAGCATGTCATCCACGTAGACAATGACCAACATTCCATCCACTTAGACAATGACCAACATTCCATTCACGTAGACAATTACCTACATGTCATCCACGTAGACAAAGTCCAACATGTCATCCACGTAGACAATTACCAACTTGTCATCCACGTAGACAGGGACCAACATGTCATCCATGTAGACAATGACCAACATGTCATCCACGTAGACAATTACCAACATGTCATCCACGTAGACAATGACCAACATGTCATCCTCGTAGACAATGACCAACATGCCAGAGACAAGGCAATTCGGATAGTGGAGATAGTCTTAAAAACGGCGGAGAATAATGAGACAGTGGATGTCTTTAAGACAGCAGAGAATAATGAGATAGTGGATGTCTTTAAGACAGGGGAGTATAATGAGATAGTGGATGTCTTTAAGACAGGGGAGAATAATGAGATAGTGGATGTCTTTAAGACAGGGGAGAATAATGAGATAGTGGATGTCTGTAAGACAGGGGAGAATTATGAGATAGTGGATGTCTTTTCCATTGTTCTAATGACCCGTCTATGAATGCATCGTGAAGTAACAGCCTGATAGAAGCCGGTGTCTAGATGGGCATCTAAGGTGACCATCACTGCCCCCTTGTTCCTATTCTCGCCATCTCACGCTACCCATTGGACAGTGACACAGATTGTCATTGACTGCTGTAACCAGAAACACTGGCACGCCGATGTACACACGATAATACCTATTTGTGGATGTCGCCTTGGATAGGGCCTTGGCATTTAGAACATCAAGGTGGCAAATAAACGTTCGTGAGGTCTGGGAGGTCAGGGAGGTCTAGAGGTCTGGGCGTGCATATTCGAATTGAGACACGAATTGCAGAACATCTCGGTGCGTATACTCGTAACTGAATTACAAACACTTTGCTATTTGTTTGTATGTGACATTAAGTTAAATGAGTGGTAGCATGTTAATGGACGCTCTGACAATGCCTTAAGTGTTCATGATGATGGCTGTTACCCGGTCTACTCTAAAGCTGTTGTCTGTTGAGATGCAACATACATGTCAATTTCAGTTCCTATTCAAGTGTATACATGTATGTAAAGGATCAACGACGAAATAACCCAAGCCTTGATGGCATATAACTTGAATTTAATGCAATCCGATGACATTCTCATTCGACCTGGATACAGCTAATTGTACTGATCAAGAGTTAATGAAAAGCTGTTGTGCCAGATCTGACATTACCATAGAAACGCCCACTGATAATTAGTGTTCACATTGTGCAACAAAGGCGAACTGATGTACAGTGATAATAGGTCAGAACAACAGCAAATGCAGTTTTATACGCATGCCTCGACATCAGCCAATCAAAACAGAGCTGTAGACTAACGAGCCACGTTGTTCAGCATCTAATGATTGACAGCGCCTAGAAACCCAACCCGCTGATCAGCAGAACTGCTCTAGTACAATAGGCAATATTCTTGAAAATTAACAGCATGCATTGAAATTAATTAACATTCTAATAATTATTTGTTGTTGTTGACATTCATGATGATGATGATGATGATGATAATGATGATGATGATGATGGAAGGTGTATGATACCTTCCTCGACAAATTAACTAGGGCTATTCATTAAATATAGCTCTTTTATTGTTGGTGCTTTCTTATTTAGAACAAGGCTTTGTGCGGTACTTGGTTTGCGCAAACAAGATATTAACTACCGATCAAAAGTACAAACATTTAAATTGCAAATAATCGCAACCTCACAGACATCGATGTCAAGTTTCACATAATTCATTATCTTTTATTGTATTAATTTAAGCAACTATAAGATAATTGCAATTTGGATGACAAAATTTAACCACAGAGGAACCCATCAAATACGCCGGCCATCTTAGGAAGACTTGGTTAAGAGCAGGGTCCAAATTAATCTTTACCGCACGCATTGATCGAATTTTCCCGCATGTATTAATTGAACTCTTCCACATGTATTAATTTAACCATCCCGCATGTATTAATCCAACTCTCCCGCATGTATTAATTGAACTCTCCCGCATGTAATAATCTAACTTTCCCGCATGTATTAATTGAACTCTCCCGCATGTATTAATGTAACTCTCCCGCATGTATTAATTGAACTCTCCCGCATGTATTAATCTTACTCTCCAACATGTATTAATCTAACTCTCCCTCGTGTATTAATCTTACTCTCCAACATGTATTAATCTAACTCTCCCGCATGTATTAATCTAACTCTCCCTCGTGTATTAATCTTACTCTCCAACATGTATTAATCTAACTCTCCAACATGTATTAATCTAACTCTCCCGCATGTATTAATCTAACTCTCCAACATGTATTAATCTAACTCTCCCGCATGTATTAATCTAACTCTCCAACATGTATTAATTGAACTCTCCCGCATGTATTAATCTAACTCTCCCTCGTGTATTAATCTAACTCTCCCTCGTGTATTAATCTAACTCTCCCTCGTGTGTATTAATCTAACTCTCCCTCATGTATTAATCTAACTCTCCAACATGTATTAATCTAACTCTCCAACATGTATTAATCTAACTCTCCCGCATGTATTAATCTAACTCTCCAACATGTATTAATCTAACTCTCCAACATGTATTAATCTAACTCTCCAACATGTATTAATCTAACTCTCCCGCATGTATTAATCTAACTCTCCAACATGTATTAATCTAACTCTCCCGCATGTATTAATCTAACTCTCCAACATGTATTAATCTAACTCTCCCGCATGTATTAATCTAACTCTCCCTCGTGTATTAATCTTACTCTCCAACATGTATTAATCTAACTCTCCAACATGTATTAATCTAACTCTCCAACATGTATTAATCTAACTCTCCAACATGTATTAATCTAACTCTCCCGCATGTATTAATCTAACTCTCCAACATGTATTAATCTAACTCTCCCGCATGTATTAATCTAACTCTCCCTCGTGTATTAATCTTACTCTCCAACATGTATTAATGGATATCAACCAGTAAACGATGGTGCGGCTCTGATTGCTGCTCGCTGAGATTGGCTGTTTTGATTGTTATGCTGGAGGTCGAAACATATTTAGAACATTTACTCCGTCAGTAGCATGGTGTTAAGGTGATAAAACTATGCCCGTATAAAGCTTATGTTAAAGGGGCTGTTTTTGATATTATGTATCTAAAAACAGCATGTGATGCGGGTGTATTGTATGAGGCGACGACTCCACAGGACGTCTACTGATCACCTAGATCATTTGAAAAAGAGCAGCGGATTATTTTATAAATAACACATGAATGAACGAGGGGAATTGTGGAGATGGGCGATCATCATGAGAAAGCTGGCTACACTCGCAGCCAGCAGTGACGTCATGAACATCCGACATAACCTTCCTTTAAGTTTGTTAATCTGATCGAAATTTGATGAAAATCGGACAAATGATAACGGTTTTATGAGTGATCGATTTTTTTCACGGCGATTGTATCTGTTATTACAAATACCATTATAGATTAGGCTTAGCTTGTGATATAACGTAAATTAACTCATTAATTATTACAAGATTCTGCGCTTTTTGAGGTCACAATTGGCTAGAAAATACCATTATACATTAAGCTTAGATTGTAATGAAACGCAAATTATTTCTTTAAAAATTACAAAAGTCTGCGCTTTCTGAGGTCACAATTGGCTAGAGCCTCCGGGAGTTGACAAGCAGGTTATCATTGTTATGCATTACATGGCAATCGTAACGGCGGGGATTAGGGTTAAGTAATGGCAGGGAGACGAGGTTCTAAGACTTTTTATTTCTCAGGCAACTTTGTGTAACCTTCTGGTAAATAAAGTCGTTGTCCCCCAACCAAACCATTAAAGGGTTATATTTTTCCAACAAGCCAAAAACGGAATTTGATGAAATTGTCGACGCATGTATCGTTAAAGATTCTGTGCTTTTACAAAGTTTACTTTATACAAAATGATTGATATATTCCAACACGTGTCATAACGAGGGGAGGGGTATGGGTGTGATTCTATTTTGCCCATCAGGCCTGACGACCAGTGACGTCAGTAACATTTAGATTGAGTTCAGAGTGAAGAGTAGCAGTTTAAAGGCAATCATGTCTTCGCAAACGAATGTTATCAGACGCGAACAAAGCAGCAGGTGGGATGTCCTATTCATGGCAGTTATTTGTGGCCTTTAAACGGCTTAGTACTTAATGGTCGTTGATACAAACAAAGTACTATGGAACGGCGTTCTGGGTGCCAATTAGGCTACTAGCGCAATAGCAGTGATTTCTGAAATCTTGTAACACGGGGGAATACATTCATACTATCACCGGGCAAAGTATTATGGCACGGCAGTCGTTATAATGAAAAGGACCAAAGCAGAGTAAAACAGGCGTCTATTTCAGGTCTGTTTTACAAACTGCTAATGATCAGTATGGAATATACTCATCATGTATGAGGCCGGTCTACGGCATACAACATTCATGTTTTGAATATATTGCACATAGTTTCCAATAAATACAATGTTTATAACAGTTCCAAGAGTCAAAAAATGAGCCTTCAGCGAATTATATATCTTTGCCAATGATTGTGGTATTTATGTAGCTCTGTTGAAGCAAGTGGAGCTTGCGTAAGACCTTACCTTCACGATGTCCACCTGATGTAATATGTGCAATTTAATAAGAAATCGTTATTATCTACGGTGAATGAGTTTCAGGAACCGAAATAACTAGTAAATATGCATAATCGCCTAAACTGTGGGAGGAGATTTACTTTTCCAACTAACTTCCGATATGGCGGCGGGATAGCACCACATAAGCCGGATGGAAACGGACTTGTTATGATGCTGAATAAAGGAGAGGAAAAGGCAACTAGGTCGGAAAGTTATAAGGTATAAATCTAGTATAAATTGAATCACCTGTGAATGTATTATCAGGCAGATGATGACAATAACGGTATGATAAAAACTTAGCAAATTCCCTGCGGTATTTTACGACAACGTCATGCAAGAGACCGATTTTTGGCAACGGTAGTGGCAGGGGTCCTTCCCATCAGAATCATAAGTGGAATTTCGCCGAAAAGTAATTAATTAATCGAATATCAAGTGTTCGCCCGGAGATTGGTTAAAAAAACACCATAACAATTAAATTCAGTTAATACTCTCACCTTTGGTGACTGTACGTTCTTCTCAGTACGTATTTTTAACGGGGATAAGTGGTGATGAATTAAGCATGTTTGTCAATCTACTGATAAAAGTGGGTTCTCCTGTTAGACTAACAAGGTAGTACTCGATTGACTGTTGGTCTGTTGGGCTATATTTATGGGATAAAACGTAGGCTAATATTAATAGTAATTCTCCGAAAAGACTGCAGCAATATGCAGGCGAGCTGCAAATGGAGTAATTACGAACGTGGAAAGCCAGCATCATCTGGTGTTATAGGTCAAACTCCATCCGTTGTCAACATCAGATGTCATCTACTTTTAACCGAGTGTCGTAACTTCACGACTCGTTGACAATAAACAACGGAAAATCATAATTAAGCTGAAAAGAGTAGAAGGAATTTGTTCAGATAATCAACTTTTAAACAATGCACGTTTTTGATGAAATGCACCAATAAATTTAAACATGCCAACATATGCAGCTTTAGATATCCATGATTATAATGTAACTTGCAGTATGCAGCACAGCCTTAATATGCGACGCGTGACGTCATAAAATGATTGCACGTGCTGACGGCCTGCTTGTGAGACCTGCCTCGGCTGGATGAAGTCGCCTTTACCGTACTGTCTCTATCAGCATTAGTCTTCTCAATCAAAATACTGCCTGGGTGTTGTGCAATCACATACCATCGTTGTGTAAACGGCCAGACAATGTTAAGGAAGCGCCAGAATTTGAGCACATGACATAGCACTACTGTATGGTTTTGATAAAATAGTCCTGCAAAAGAACTCAGCCACGTCAGTGGCTTAGAGGACACTTTCTCGGCACTTTCCGTCAGATTTACATTATACAGAAAGCCATGAGAGGGCGCCACCAGATCGTAGTGTCGATTGCCCCCGTGTTAGTCTTATGCTTACATGGTCACATTGACTTAACCGACAGCCAAAGGTGACCGTTATCAACAATGTACTTCCCGTGATAAAGCAAATGACCGTGGCATTGTATAATTTCCTTAATGGCAATACCATCATCCTTATTCATGGTCCGTATGTACAGTATTTGCTCGTAATGGCTGACGCTTTTTATTGATGGCGAAAATTCATAGAAATATCATGGAGACGGAAAAAAACATATCCGGAAGAGCCCATTACTGTCTTTGACAATTATTGCACCTTATACAAACAATAAATATATCTCGCGTTCGTGGTAATCATACTTCAGCGTTTGCTTCCTTATTCGTAGAACAACACACGACTCAGCACAATAAACACAGCAACAGTTCATTACACTGCACACCTGATGTGCTAATTACTCATACAGGTGCGTCTGAGAGGTGAATCAGTAACCAAGGTGCTAGTTTTTAAAAACTTATCCGCACATCTAGGGATGGTTACGCAATGACCATTTATTTGGCAGTGAAGATGAAGTAATTTGACGTGTAATGAACGCAATATGAGTTGTATAGACCATGTACATCAATTAACAAGTCCTTCGTCACTAGTCTCTTTCATTTGTATTGCTACATCAAGTCGTAACGGACTAGGTGAAGGAGCAGGATAACGTTCAATTTGGAGGCCGTTCAAACATACGCTAGGACACCCCTCACACCCCGTAAGCTCCATAGCACCTTCTCACACACCCACAATGCACTGTTACACTAGCTCACCTTCCCCTTCCCCTTCCCCCACAACGCTACGTTATGTTTGAATGACTCCTCAGCGCAAATAATGTGGTGGACGTGGTTGAGACACCAAGCAGGCCGTTAACTGCATCTGGGAAACATATAGCATTGGATACAATCAGGTAATTTTCTAAGATGCGGTTTATGAACTACTAAGTATCTTATGAAATCAATTGATCCGAGCACGCACTTTCACCTGAATGTTTATACACATCGTTTAAGGTTGTGAACAATAATTGAACCAATAAAGGTCATCATTCAAGCTAAAACCATGCATCTATAGGAATGCGTCTAAGCTGTAAGTAACCTTACAATGATTGCCATATAAGATGGTTTTTTGCGGTAATTCGCTAAGAAGTAATGTTAATTATATTTGCTAGTTGTAGCATCTGCATTTCTTGCTGCTCCCGATGCTAATCAGCAATGTCAACATAACCCTTCTCTGCTGTATCGTTGGATTAGTATGGATATATATTGAAAGAGAATAATGAAATGGAAATTTATTTAACTGTGTTATTGATTTCCATTCACAAACATTGGTGATATATTGCATGCCAGACGAAAATGATATGGCTTTTTACTGTCTATTTGTCTGCAGCAATAAGCATCAACGAGGATTCAGGAATACCTGTAACTTTCAAAATGCTGTGTTCTGAGGTCTCTACGTTTATCAGATCGTTAAAGGCTCGACAGGGCGTCATAGTTAAGGTCATTGCAGGCATTGTATTGATTAGATCGCATCCTTTGTCCACTCGCGCTATCTAAAGCAGCCAGCTTTCTCTATTAACGCATGAACCAAAGGGCATCTGTCAGCTGATGAATGCATTATATGGGGAACATGAGTGTCTAACAATGCCGCCCTATTTGATTCTGTGAATGATGTCGCATGGTTGCAGTAACAACAATGTGTTGTTTGTAATTATAATCAAATGCTCTTTACATTGTTTGAACATAGCCGGTGGTGATGGGTATACGTAAAGAGCCAGATTTACCATAGTTTCTAGAGGCACTTGTATGGACAATCACTGCAAATGAAATGGATGGCTTCTTGTTGACACCATGTAACTGGTCAATAATCTACATGAATATACTTCCTAGAAAGCCTCTATGGTGTTTGTTAATGCAATGTATGGGGTGATGTCAAACATCGGCCCTGTTTGACTCGAGAAGTTGGATGTTGTGTTGTTAGAATTCCGTCGAAACTAATGCATAACTTGGAAAGCTAGGAAAGTGATTCATTTAATGTTTGTTTATTATTTATATTTGTTATTCTCAACATGAATGTGTGGCATATATGGTTTCCACAATTCGATAACAGACATAGTGAACCGCATGACGTCAGTAGATAAAACGAGAACATGGGCGCGAAGACATCTGACTAACATACTGTTAATAGAATCACTCATGTAATTTCCATTGAACTTATGTTAACAACGGTGATCCATACTTAAAATCGATAACATGGTCGATAACTGTGTAGACATGAAGAGCAATTGCAACTCCATGTTACCATAACACCCAGAATGTTTGAATTCACCACACCGACACTGAACTTATACAATTCATGCTCAAGATGTCACCCGAACTGACACTTAACCTTTAAAACTCATGCTCAATATGTCATCCGAAATGACACTAAACCTATTAAATTCATGCTCAAGATGTCATACGAACTGACACTGTGAAATAAAAAAGAATGAGGGAATTGAATAGAATAGATTGGGTTTAATGATTATATAAACATATCATCGAGAATTTCATTTAGTGAATTCTGCCATTCAGGTCAAATTCACAGCAACTGCCACACACACACACACACACACACACACACACACACACACACACACACACACACACACACACACACACACACACACACACACACACACACACACACACACACACACACACACACACACACACACACACACACACACACACACACACACACACACACACACACACACACACACACACACACACACACTTCACCTGACTATTTAGTTAGTGTGTTAATTTATTGTTAGCTCCGGAAAAAGGCAGTCTGTTTATGAAGGGCAAATATCCCTGGTGATATTTGGTTGACGCGACAACACATTAGCAAGTTTTCACTGATGCTAATATCTTGGCATCGCCGATAGAATCCAACCAATTACCGCAATCAGGATCAATATTATCACGTCTTCATTCCGTTCAGAATCGCATGCATATACAGCAGAACCTATCGACCTATCGGATCTTTTGAAATCACGAAAATGAACATCAGTGGGTTGTGATTTGCAGGATACTACGACGGCCTGTCCAACACCTTTTTTGATATTTGAATGAATCGGGTGGCCTTGCTCTTTATCATTCAATTTGTACCTCATTCTTGTATTCTAATTGAGCAATTCTGAAGCACGCTATGCTGTTAATCTACAGGTAACGTGTGTCGATTAGTGGGATACATCTTCATTTTTCTTAATAATAGAACAGCCAATAAATAAGCGACAGTGACAAGCAAGCTGTAATGTGTATATCCGGGTGTTATCTTCCATCATTAAATGACCTACAAAGTTTGAAGATGTTCAATCCAGTCAATCAGTGATTCCTGTTATTCAAATGAAAGCACAGCCAATCTGATGCGGTAATATGTCCCGGATATCGGTCACTTCCTCTCTTGGTAGAGTTGATGTCTGCGCTTAAAGCAAGATACAAGTTAATGTAATTTGACGAATCGAATGAAATGAGACTATATCTCAATGTGACACCGTCTCACCGGCGTCTACAGACTTCTCACGCAGATGACGTGGTTACCATGGTTACTTGATACGCGACATGCTAGATACAATTACCAATCAGTGATAATTCCGTGAAGGCAACAGCGACTGGTTAACGCAGTCGGCATTACCTGATTCAACAGCGACTGGTTAACACAGTCGGCATTACCTGATTCAACAGCGACTGGTTAACGCAGTCGGCATTACCTGATTCAACAGCGACTGGTTAACACAGTCGGCATTACCTGATTCAACAGCGACTGGTTAACGCAGTCGGCATTACCTGATTCAACAGCGACTGGTTAACGCAGTCGGCATTACCTGATTCAACAGCGACTGGTAAACACAGTCGGCATTACCTGCTTCAACAGCGACTGGTTAACACAGTCGGCATTACCTGCTTCAACAGCGACTGGTTAACACAGTCGGCATTACCTGCTTGAACAGCGACTGGTTAACACAGTCGGCATTACCTGCTTCAACAGCGACTGGTAAACACAGTCGGCATTACCTGCTTTAACTCGCGCCCTGTGCAACCCAAACGGGACTCTTGTTAGAGACATAAGGTGTCTTGTCATCAAACGGAAGTGCCGTTATCGAATGGCAGCTATTCATATGGATGGAGTCCCTCGCGTTCAATGCTACCAGTAATAGACAGTCGATTTGGCTAGATCTTATACAAATGACCCACATCAGTATGCTGCAGTAGGCGTTCTATGTGTTTGTGAAGTATTCCGCTGCAATGTCATTCAACAACCAGGGAGTTAACGCCGCTTGTAAATATACATGTTGACGTTTAACGTCCCAGATGTACATTTTAACATGACATGGGTTAAGCTATAAGCCCCAATGCAATTCCTACCCAGTTGATTACAGATGATGGGTACACGAGCAATAGGAACATGGAGTTAGTACTTTGAGCGATTTATGCGTCATTCAATGTTGACCTTTGGTTCATCGGAGCTTAAATGGACTTTTCAATTCATTAACGACTCAATGCGAGTAATCCATCTGGCTTTTTCCAGTTTTGACCTGTGATATATCTTGTTGATAAAAATGATGTACTTTAGTAGATGATCAAAGCCATTTTGTAACCGATCGATTCCGTAATTACCTACCTCTTAATTACCTGTCTATTACGGATTTAACATATTTGGTAGGCGTCTAGCAAATTGCTCACTATCCGAAGCAACAGCTGGGCAGTTCCAAAACGAAACTCGTTTCCACTGCTGCATTCACCCGTATATATATATATATATATACATATGTGTGTGTGTTTCTGTGTTTCGTCATGTCTGAGGTTGTGTAGAGTTTGCTGCGTTGTTTGGTGACAAAGCGACACATCGCCAGGAGAATCACAGAAGAACTATTTTATCATACGTCTAAGGCTTCTGTTTGCTTCAGATATCATAGTATATATGCATGCATAAATAAATATTTGTATGTATGTATGAATATCGTATATGTCTGAGGTCGATAGAGTTTGCTGCGTTGTTTGGTGACAAAGCCACACATCGCCAGGACATCACAAAAGAATATTTATCATATATAAGGCTTCTGTTTGCTTCAGATATCATAGTATATATGCATGCATATATAAATATTTGAATGTATGTATGAATATCTATATATACATATATATATATATATATCGATACATATATGTATGTATAAACATACACACACACACATATATATATATATATATATATATATATATATATATATATATATATATATATATATATATATTTATATATATATATATAAGATATAAACATATATATATATATAGATATCTATATATATTTATATCTAAATATATATTGTATATATATATATATATATATATATTTGAAGTATATATATATATGTTGAATATATATATGTTTCGTGAATTTCACATAAATCAATATAAAATATAGTATATTTTAATTGATTTATATATAAATTCACGAAATATATATGCCATTCAACATATATATATATATATATATCTTATGTATACATATATATTTAAGTTTATATATTTTAATGGCATATGTTTCGGAGACGCAATCTCACATACAAATGTTGGTGTGCCGTTAAACCCTATACTTGATCTTACTTTGACATATATGTATCTACTTTGACATATATATATATAAACGACTGCGCCGATGGTGTTCTTGCTGAAAACGCGTATCATGTAGGCGACGATTTGCACAGGATTGCATCGATGAAGATCATTATTCAAGCATCACAATTGGAATACATGAAGTGCATCAATAACATCAATGTACTTATCACACAAGAAAGCCATATGTAATCACATGCTGCTATTGTATATATCGGCAGTAGCATCTGCAGTTTGTGTTGATAAAACGGCTACACAGTAGCGTCGACGGAACATTTCTTCTAAGATTCAGAACGCGTCAACAATAAAACTATTTACAGAAACACAGAACCTTGTATGGTTACGCATATCAGCCTTTTACCATCGTATACAGAATGTCATGCATATCTGCCAGAACATTTGTACACGTCTGTACTTTGGAAATAAGAAATGATTGTCAATCTCTTTGGGGATTTGAGTGAGCCACAATCGACCCACATTCAGCTGACAGTCATTTGTAATCCACACCCTTTTGAAACGTATTATTATTAAACTTAACCAAACCAGCTCAAAGAACAGGTCACTGATATGCGTAGCGCGAAATTCAGTGGGCTCAAAGAGAACATCTACCGCAGAAATATTGTTGACGGGAGAAAAATACCATGTGGAAAACACTGTAGTGTAAACAAAACTATAAACCTCATTTGTAAAATCAAAACTGGCATCAACAAGAGAAAAAACCTATGGAAAAGGTTTAGGACAGTATGACTGACTAAATATCCTATAAAATTCAATAAACGCAAATGTGTTTGTAAACAGAAGCGAAAAATTAGTAAAGTATTGCAAAGCAAATCATAAAAAATCAAGCACAAAAGCCATTGTTAAGCTACGAATGGTAAAAGCTGACAACAAAAAGGACATTGCCAGCAACCTTAATTCAGAAGACAACGGAAGTGCAATCGTTGCTACTTTGCATCAGTACTCACTGACCAGGTAGCATTACTCTCTGAAGATGATCATTAATAATAACAGTTTAACAAGCCTAACTTGAAGACCCTTTGCAAGGAAATCCTTAAACTAACAAACCGTAGTTAACATCTCTTCATTAATCACGTTGATACCAACGACAATATGTCAATTCTGACTCATTTCTATGATCCTTTTTTCTCACCTTGGATGCAGAAGTGTGAATTTTCAGGCGAAAAGGCTTACTTCTGATTAACTCTAGAAATGTATATGATTTTGGTTTTGGAACACTGTCTTTCTGGGTTGTGTAAGCCATATATGTAATTATCGCCGGATATACACCTAGGGTTTTACGATGACACCTGGGCAAGATTGTGTTGTCATTGATTAGTGCATTTATAATATAGATGTTATCAACCCACTGGATCATTGCTCATTACTTTAATAAGAACTCGCTTATCTTGCAAACACCGCCTTTGATACAATGATTGTAGAGTTACGATCCCATTTCTTGTCACTTTTGGTATGGTGTTCGATTTGTCAGTGTGCTTTCCGAACAATTCGTGTTGCAATACAATGACATCGATATAGATATATTGCAATAATCTACAAAAACGTTCATGAAAAAGGTCGACATTTCTCGACACCAAAAACAGAATAATGCCAGAGGGCAGAGAAAGAGCTAAGAGGACGTCGACGAGTTACAGACTCACATTGTGTGGGAAATCCGAAAAACGTCATTGCCAGTGTCACAGAACTCAATTCTTTGGACAACAAATTACGGAAATGGATACTTATATGCGTGCACAGAGGACATATTGTCGACCGAAACCTTCCATTTACGGCTCATTATCTGTCTATCCGAACACTGATAGATGGATATCAAAATCTTGCTGCTTGGCAATATCCATCATGCGGGTCAATTGTTTTTATTCGCCTGTTGGGGGATTCTAGCTCCAGAGATCCTATCGCAGAGAAGCCATTGTATATATATATATATATATATATATATATATATATATATATATATATATATATATATATATATATATATATATATATATATATATATATATATATATATATATATATATATATATATATATATATATATATATATATATATATATATATGTATTCATTAATCAATTCAATGTTTGCGATATATATGTTTATTGAATGACAGAGAAATCAATAAGCATGAAATTGATGATACTATAAGGTCATAAATAAGTCCCCTTTAATGTACAAGCATTCATAACAAGTTAGAGATGCACTTAATGAACTTTTTGGAGACAGGACACAACCAGTCTTGGGGATAGACCAGAAATAGACGGCTGTTTATCTGTGATTTGCTCGTCATCATTGTAATGGTACCCGTGCGATACTACTGCAGTCCGCTGATCGTCTGAAGTCCCATTGGCTGAATGAACATCAATCTAATCCGCTTAAAGCATCACAGCAAGGACCTCACAAAAGACGCCATCAATGATGCTCGACTAAAGCACATTTGTTGAAAACTACGCCACCCATGTTCATTTCCATTAAGTTGTGGAATTTGGCCTCTGGAAGCATTTAATGTATTCCTCTTGCGCCGTGTTGCAAGACTGAAGAATTGAGTGATGTTGCATTAGATACCTAATTGGTACACAGAACGCATTGCCAAAGAACGTTCTGCATATCAGGGACTAAGTGTAGTACTAATGCCGCAAATAACTGCCCTAAATAGGACGACCAGCTTGCTTCTTTCTGGACGGCAGATAACACTCGCATGTGACGTCATCATTGCCTTTAAACTGGTACACTTCATGGTGGGAAGTAGACCAATGATTTCAACAGGATTTATCGTTACTGACTTCGATGACTGGCAGGTCTAATTTGCGAAGTCGCTTTGGCGGTCATGTAAAGGCGATTTCCAAGTGCGGAAATATATGAATCATTCGGCACAATCTATTGATGTTATAATAGCGACTTTGAGTTCTTTGATCCAATGCATAATTGTCTAATACGGTAATATATGCAGTTTTAGACATACAATAAGGTGATCTTGCAGTACATCATTACAAGACAGGTATTCTATAGCATCAGATGCTACGCTACTATCGTTCTCAATCAGATGCCTTTACCGCGCTGCTCGTGTCATTTGCATTCGAAATAGACATTTTGCTATTTCTATGCATAAGTGTTGTGTGACGCCCACACTCGCTGTGACGTTGGGTGACACTGTCAAGTACTATCAATGACTGATAACTTAGTCTTACAAAAGGACGCAGACACATCACCTGCTTCGAAAATTCATCGCCAGCACTTCGCGATATGTATCATCATTTATACTTAAATGCTATAATAGCGGGTACCATTACATCGTATGCTTATACCGCCCAGTACCTGCAGTCTGTTGCTTACTATAGACCCGGGCGCACTCCATGACCTGATCGAGTCAGTTACAAACAATACATCAGCCTCGATTGTGGTGGAGCATAAAGTTCTGCTACCTTTAATGCGACATCACAACCTGAATGCCATACGCAGTGATCATGTTGTTGCTGATAACGCGTATGACGTATGAATAACGTCACCAAGCTTACCATTTACAGTCGATTATAACAAGGGGATGTGTTTATTCTATGTGCTACTTCCGGCATCTGCAATCCCCGTAGCTCAAATTGCCGATTATCAGTGACGACAGCACAGTTCTTCTGAGCTGTATCAATTAATTGGTATTTTAGAAATTATGCAAGAATGGTGAAATGAATATTCAAAGTTTCAGCCATGGAAACTGCTAATTTTCTTCCATTTACAAAGGGACAATAGTTAGTCATATTTCACTTGTCATAACACAATGATGCGTTTTTTTGCTATCCATTTGACGGAAGCATTGAAACTTCTAATCACCATATTGACGCTGCACTGAGGACTAAACGCTTATCATGTCGTTAAAGGCTCGACAGGGCGTCATAATTAATGTCATTGCAGGCATTGTATTGATTAGATCGGATCCTTTGTCCACTCGCGCTATCTAAAGCAGCCAGCTTTCTCTATTAACGCATGAACCAAAGGGCTGATGAATGCATTATATGGGGAACATGAGTGTTTAACAATGCCGCACTGTTTGATTCTGTGAATGATGTCGCATGGTTGCAGTAACAACAATGCGTTGATAGAAATCACAATCAAATGCTACTTTACATTGCTTGCAAGTTACCTATATGTACGACACTTTTACGGCATCTTTCAGAGGCACAGTAACCCACTCATAACAAAAACAACACAATAATGATTAAATATAGATTTTTGAGATAAACCAATACAATTCACTGTGGTTGTTGATCGTTTTCCCCATAGTGTAAAGCGGTTAGAAGACGAACCTAAACACGAAAAGCTATGATTAGCAAACTGTTGATAACATTTTGCCATCAATCATTTGGTTAAAGATATAAGTGGTTAAACATATATTTGGACGATTGGCACGGTATCTATTTAGCTGGCACTCTCATCTATGAGAAAGTTCGATTTAAACATATTGTGAGTATAATATCCAGAACGGTGAATATCGTGCAAAATTAATCACCCTCATACTAAACGCTGCATCATACTCAGGATGTTACGCGAACCGAGATTGCTCAATGAGAAAAACGTCACAAAAGTGGCATGCTAATTCAAACCGTTGTGTCACTGAGTCTTTCATTTGCAAGTGTTTCATTGGTAAACTTGTGTATTTGGCAGATTCGCCAATCCAGCCTGCTGTTTCACTGTTTGTAGGACAGTCATACATAGTTTATTAATGCTTTAAGGTCATTCTATCCAAACTGATCCGGCATTGTTGAGATACGATGTAACGAAAAAATCTGTTGAGAGCGTGTGCGTTGCTTCATTTGTTTCTGGTGCTGTTAACACGATGCTTTAAATACAGAAGAATGAATATACAGCTATCACCTCATAACGCAGTCGGTTAATTATTTTTTTGTGTAGCATGGAAAATAAATATTGGATTCATTTCATGGCTGCTTGTAATATTGTGTTCTTGAAAATATGCGATGTGCAGATGCAGCAGGGACGTAATGTCGCATGAAGCTTATATAACGGTGGATCAACACCTTGCGTATCTACATGGACTGCTGAAGTGCATACCTTCTCGGGCTAGAGATGACTTTTTGCCAGCTTATGAAACAAATAATATCTTGTTTTTGTAGCAGTCTAACTGGCATATGCAAAGATTCAATCCAACGAGAGGTTCCACGAGACCACGCTAGCAAGATTCCGCGCTAATTCAGACCGTGCTACTACAATCCCTTACCTACCCCATGCAGAATTAACCTACCCCACACAGGAATAACCTACCTCATGCGCGATATACCTACCACATGCAGGATTTACCTACCTCATGCAGGATTAATCTACCTCGTGCAGGATTTACCTACCCCATGCAGGATTTACCTACCTCATGCAGGATTTACCAACCCCATGCAGGATTGTTGTGTAGTGCAGTGCTGTACTCAGTTGACATAACAATCTTAAATGTTCACACGCTCTTTGCGGTGCCTTGCTTAGAGCTTAGTTTTACGTCTTGTCATCAAACAAGAGAGATCGTGAATAGAAGCACTTAATCTTCCTGGATTCCTTGGCTATTAATACTACCAGGGACACAATATCTTATTTGGTAGACAATCAATGACATAATAGTGGTGTGTTTTTGTATCCTTCTGCAGTGCCCTCGAACAAGTGTAAAAAAATTGCATGTTGTACCTGAAGGGAATGTTGTGATGTTTTGATTGCCCCGTGTGGTCTAAGCTGCTGTGCCTACAAATTATTGGTGATTGAACCATATGAAAAAGGAGGGAATAAGCGCTCTTACCAGCTCATGCATCATTCACTATCGACGTATCATTCTTCTTGTCTTAAAAGAACTTTAGCATTTATAAAAGGCTAAATGAGAACAGCCTATCCTGCTATTGTTAGTTTTCCGATGGATTATTGCTTCGACAACAATGATATAGAGATGATGGGTCTAAAACTATGGCCATGTTGTAAGCATGGACTGAAAAAGCCTAATGCCTTGAATCTTTGTAATTTCTTCGAGAAACTCAGGTTACATTAGTATGGTCGTCAAATCACGACAACAGTCACAACTGCATGTTCTTTCCAAGTAAAGAACATAAAAAATGATATGCCATTGTCCCTACATCGAGTGCGTATAGTTAGCACATGTGATGTGGCACTAAAGCATCAGTAAGGCACAGTTTGTGCCATTAACTTGAAAGGGATGGGCAATTTGTTCACGTGGTGCAAAATGAATCCATCATTGTTGGCCAGGCAATATCGCTTTATCTATCAATGGGTACATGACCAATAGAACATAATATCGATTGTGATCTAAAGTGGAATGCTTAATGTTCACCTGAATGATATTGGTGAGTGATTATAGGACAATCAGTTGGCATCAGTTCGTCTTGATCAGTCATCAACCTGTGTAACACACATTCACCCGATATAACGCATGAAACCCGGTATCTTTTCTGCCGTTAGCGAAGCTGATTGTAGTATGCCAATAACACAATCAATGCAAAACATGATGGTGTTACGTAGATGATCTCACAACTATAGACCACATGCGTGTGCACCATATACTCAGTATTTACTTAACGCGAGAACCTATGACAGTCTGAAGCAGGTCTGCTGTACAGCCAGTTCAGTATTATCTTGTAACGATCCAAACAGAAACACTACTAAGGCATAATTAGAATAGATCGATTATAAACGCATTTATGAACAGAATCTTTATTTGTTAGCTTTTACAGTCTACAGTGACTACAATATGAAATTATTCACACCGCGCCAAATCTCGTCAAACAAACCAGTTTCTCTTGTTTAGTATTCAATCCGCTATCAATAGCGCTCTGGTCCAGGAATATCTACGCCAAGCTTGCCGTTCAATTCCGCCCAAGTGTGCAAAAGACCGTCTAAAATCCTCTCCTTTCCAGCCATGACAATAATAGTGCCTGTGTGGCAGACCCAAAATAGTCTTAATCCTAACACGCAATGCTCTCCTAACATTTTATTTATTAAAGACAACAACATGTGTGATTAATGTCCGAGGTGTTTATTGCGCATTAGTTCTAATACTAGAACAATATGATAATGGCATATATTGGTATTTAATATGAATGACATCAATGCGTTAGATGCCAGAGATGTGCAGCAAAATAAACGTTCCGGTGAAATCCTTTGTTAAATATTCACATTAAAGGTCTACTCGATGCGTATTTCCACTAATGTACACAAGTAGAGTGCAAGATATGTAGATAAAAATGTTGTGTGTAAACTGTTGCCTCATAATTAAGGGATAAAAAGTTAAAGCAAAAAAGTTAAGGCAATTTATAAGATCCAGGTTGTAATTGCTACTTAAGTCGATGACCTAACACATTTGGACTGCATTCATGCTGTTCTTGGCTGGTATTTCCACTAATGTACACAAGTAGAGTGCATGCTTCAGGTGATAACCTTGTAATAACGCTAGGATGCACTCTTTTTTATGGAAGCTGTTTTGGTAAAACAATATTTACCTTAACCTAACCGGCTAATATAACCCATTACCACGTTGGTTTGTTTGGTTTTTGTCAGTTTAGAGAATATGGCATCTGGATAAAACATTTCTCCAATTGATTAATACATGATAACCTAAATTTCATTATAAACATCTGTGGCGGTTCTTACAAATCAATTATCATCCAACAATATCTGATAATTTCATCAACTTTCGATTGACACGAATGCAGTAGATGCTACAGATGTGAAAATAACGCAAAATATCATGAGCAAGTGCGGACGTTCCGGTGAGACATTACGGTCATTTGTGGATTGCCAATCATAGCAATTCATGAAACGGCAAGTCAAAGATGAACAATAGGTCATTCTGAACCAAATGCCATGCGATATGAATTACGACGTGATGAATATCGATGGACATACCATACTCAGCTGCAAGTACAGCGATTGTAAACGTCCTTGCATTACTTAACTAACGTAAATAGCTGATTAGGCAGTGTGTTGAGTCACCCTATTGGGACGTTTTCTGGGTTTTGGCCGTTTATAGTTGGGAGCTCTTATGTACCCTCATCTGTGTGCTAACTGTCGCGGATACAACAGGCGAGAGCCGCATGTCAATTGCACACAAAAGCAGAGCAGCAGTGTAAAGGCCATCATGTCCTTTTCAGAAGAATGCTATCAGACAGGAACAAAGAAGCAGCCAGCTCGTCCTATTCGTGGTATTAATCTGCAGGCATGAACAGCTACAAGACTATTCGGTGAATACTTTACTACAGTACTTTAGCTGATGATGGTCATTCTTACTTGTACTTGCTTAGGTCCGACTGGACAAAATGGTAACGCGGCTTGGTCGATGGCAATGACACGTCGACTAAATAGTACGTGGATAAGAAGGTTGTGCAAAGTTAGGAATGTACGATACTTTTGTATGCAGCCCATTCTCTTACAACTACTTCATTGACATTTGCCTAACATGTCAAAGCATAGTCAACGAATCAATGCTCATTATTGCAAATCAATATGTAATCAAAACTTGCGCTAGGTCACTACAATAAATACAACGTTTGAATTGCACGGAATCATTTTTTATTCACTTCATGCATTGTATATGCTTTTGAAGTTAAAAAACGCAATGAAATGTTCGAGCGAAGCTTGTTCAAAACCTATATATTTTGTCAAAGAGAGACAGATGATGTTGAAATCGCGTTCTTCAAAACGCTCTTAAGAGCAAACTATTGGCCATGGTCTTTGATTTCAACAAGAATCTGGTTGTGCTTGTAAACTGGATTTAATGATTAACTCAGAACCTTAGCATCCGCAACAACACATGTACACTATGGTGTCAACTTGTCACAATATATACACAGGTATCAATGCATTGTCAAGTGATCATGTTAATACTCAGCTCAAGAAACATTTGCTCCATTGAAAATCAAAGATATGTGGATAAAAATGTTGTGTGTAAACTGTTGCCTCATAATTAAGGGATAAAACGTTTAAAGCAAAAACGCCGAGGCAATTTATAAGATCCAGGTTGTAATTGCTACTTAAGTCGATAACCTAACATATTTGGACTGCATTCATGCTGTGTGACGTATCTTGGCTGGTAAAATCAATATTATACCTTACATGCATCGTAAGTGTTTACGTCCAGGCAATTGCTGTAGGGCCATTTTAAATACACAATCATATGCAAGCCCCTACACACTGACATTCTAACTTGGCAGAGGATACCAAGCTAGGCTGTCTACAGCTGATAGCATTGAGTCAAGTGGACTCAACTCAAGTGTATTGCTTCTATTCATGGCCGACACTTACGTTTGATGACATGACATATGACCTCATTTCAATAACAAAAGACCCCGTCCGGATTGCGTACGTGTGTTCCCATGAACGTAAAACAGTCCCCATTCGACTTGGCTTGATCACATGCGAATAATTGCTTCTACTTAGATAGTGTGAACACGTGGTGGTTTGAAGTTTTATTCCTGACTTGCATAAATTGGTAGAGATCGTAAAGCGTATTGTGCCACTCCGTATTACGTGTAGCATTCTCAACATCTTGGTAACGTGTGCCTATTTGCATAAATGGTTAGTTAGTAAACTATTCAAGAGTATTGCCTAAACAGAAGTAATTACAGTCAATTTACAGGTAAATCGATTGAGCAATGCAATCGGATTTGCCTTGAAGAACGACGATTGTCGATGCAAATGATTCCTTAGAAGCGACTCTCGTCTTGCAAATTATAGCGATCAGTTATTTCTGTATTTTTTTCTTCACAATGCCAATCATCATCAATTACCATGGACTATTGAAGCGTCATATGTTTGATAAAAGTTATATGTTAGGTGCATAGGAAGCCGCCTCGTCGTCTCCATCACGAGGTGATAATAATGACCAGTACAATAATCAGAGCTGTATCTAAAACAATAAAGAAATTATTTTTCCTACTTACTTGGAAAGTACATGCAGATTGGAGTAGGTTTTAAAAAAAATTCGTATTTCTATGGCATAAGCAATCACTCTTTTACGATATTATGACTGTCTTTCGTGTAAAAGGTTGCGGGAGAAGGATCCGATTTATTTGAGTTAAAGATATTAATAGTATCAATGCATGCATGATAACGAGGCCGCCAGTTTGGATGACGAGATGCTCCGGGTCACATTCAAGTCATTCAATGAGACGGGCTCCTCCGGGTCACATTCAAGTCATTCAATGAGACGGGCTCTTCCAGGTCACATTCAAGTCATTCAATGATCTTTCATTCAGGCTTTCTTGATCTCGATAGCTTTCTTATGACAATAGGTGCGGAGAAAGTTTTATCAGTTCGCAAACTTTACTAGTTACTAAATTGTTGTGAATAAAACTTCAATCCGCATTATCTAGGTAGCAATACTAATGTACATGTGATAAACCCTCAAAGCGAAGCCAATCTAGTGGGGACCGTTTTACGTTCATGGGATCACACGTATGCAACCTAGACGGGGCCTTTTGTTATTGAAATGAGGTCGTATGTCATGTCATCAAACGTAAGTGTCGGCCATGAATAGAAGCAATACACCTATGCGGATTCCATTTGGCGCAATGCTATCAACCTAGCTGGGTATCCTTTGCCAAGTTAAAATGTCAGTGTGTTGGGGTTTGCGTTTAATAGTGTATGTACAATACTCCTACACCAAAAGCCTCACTCTGCTTGATACTGAATACTACATGGACACTTGATGCATGTAAGGCACAATATTTGTTTGACCAGCAAAGACGACACCGTCCAACTGTATGGGTTCAGTACACATTTGTTAGGTCATAGATTTAAGTAGCACTTACAGTCAATCTTTAACATTGATAATGGCACCGACAAGATCAAGCGCATTCTGACTGCTCTCAAATATGCATAACTACTAGTTAGTGTAAATTTGACAGGCTTCATTAAGTGGGTGATTTAGTCTTGTTTTTCGATCATGGGGGGATTTGGTCTTCAAGGGTAGTTCTCTAAAACATAATGTTCAAGTTGATCTGCTGTTCATAGGGAGTGGGGTTTGTTAATTACCAAATACAACCCCATTAGACGTATAACTTCTTGACCTACAAATGCATCTTCAAAGGGGGGTTAGTGGTGTATCCAGTTCATAACCGTTTGTTACGTGTGAATTCAGCCTTGTGGGCATGGGCATAATAAGTCAGTAGATATTGATGGAGCGGGTTCTTGAACATTGGTGAATGCTTGCTTAAACGGCAAACGACCTGTCCCTGTTAGTGATCGTCTGTCTACAAGCGTGGGCTTTGTACGTCTGAATACAGCACACCCCATTTGGATCACCAGAGATATGTCCTGAATGTTTGGTTGACAATCTTGACAAGTGAATCTATTAGCCCCCGTCGGATGCCTGCAATACTAGCCATCGCTTTCGAGCTACACCTGGGGTTTATGCGATCGCATATCTGCAAGGCTTCCATGAATGATTAAAGAATGGGAATAAAATCCCATGTTTTACCACATTTGGGATTTAGCCCAGTTAGAGATAATCCTTCAACTTCCCGCATACAAGTACCGATAAATGTTGCCTGTGCGCCTATTGCCATAAGTATTCTCTCGAAATCAAGAATGCCTGTACAGAATATCTATTAATGACTTGAATATGTCCTTAAGGAAAGCGATCACCGCACTTGCAGACTATTAAGCATGCATCGAAAGAACATATATGTTAAGTTTTAAAATGGGGTACATTTGCAAGAACAATACTCAAGTTAGACAGTCTTAACGCGAAGAGTGATTGCGTATGCCTGAGAAAAGCGAGTTTCGAAAATCACTCCAAACTGAACGTACTTTCCTGGTAAATATGATATACGTAAGAATTCATCCACTGTTATTGTCTCCACAACGTATGGTGTTGGTAAACACATTTGGTGTGGGCTAACACTTGTGAAGGGCAGTGCGAATGATAATGCCATTACCTTCAATTGCATCATATAATTGCAAGCGTCAGTCTTACATATTTAGAGCAATAAAGTGAGAAAACGTACATACAATATAGTGGATTGTGCACACGCAGAACGTATGGGCAGTTAGTGCCCTGTGTCCAGTTCAGTTTGTGCTCAATGAATCAATCATTGTTGGACAGGTCGTATCGATTACTTGAACAAAGATTACGTGACTAATGCAACAGAATATCTATTGTGATCTGAAGTGGAATGCTCAATGCTCATTTGAATGGCGTAGGTAAGTAAACATCTAAGAAAAACATACCATGCGACCCACTATAGGTTCCAGTTTGTCCTGATTGGTTATCGACCTGTGTAATACACATTCACCCGTTCTACCGCATAAAACCCGATTCATGTACTGCAATTAGACGCTAATCGTGGTATGCCAACAACACAACAATCGAAAAAATATAATGCAAGCGCAGGGCAGGTAGGCTCTCTGCACGAGGTGGTGGTTCATATATGTTCTCACGTATATAGAGAACATGTGTGCCGCGTATGCTTTGCATAATGCATAGTATCAATGCATGGTAAAGAGTCCGGCTGTATGGTCGTCGTTTTCCATCGGGTCACATTCATGTCATTCCATGATCTTTCATTCAGGCATGCTTGATTTCGATAGCTTTCTTATGACAATAGGTGCGGAGAAAGTTTGATCAGTTCACAATCTCTAATAATTACTAAATTATTGTGAATTCAACTTAATTAGTTCGCATAATTTAAGTGGAAATAATTTTTCACATGTGATCAACCCTTAATGCGAAGCCAATCAAATGGGGACCGTTTTACGTTCATGGGATCACATTTACCCAATCCAGACAGGGCCTTTCTTATGTAAATGATGTCGTATGTCATGTCATCAAACGTAAGTGTCGGTCATGAAAAGAAGCAATACACCTATGTGGATTCCATTTGGCGCAATGCTATCAACCTAGCTTGGCATCCTTTGCCAAGTTAAAATGTCAGTGTGTTGGGGTTTGCGTTTAATAGTGTATGTACAATACTCCTACACCAAAAGCCTCACTCTACTTGATACTGAATACTACGTGGACACTTGATGCATGTAAGGCACAATATTTGTTTGACCAGCAAAAAGACGACACCGTCCAACTGTATGGGTTCAGTACACATTTGTTAGGTCATAGATTTAAGTAGCACTTACAGTCAATCTTTAACATTGATAATGGCACCGACAAGATCAAGCGCATTCTGACTGCTCTCAAATATGCATAACTACTAGTTAGTGTAAATTTGACAGGCTTCATTAAGTGGGTGATTTAGTCTTGTTTTTCGATCATGGGGGGATTTGGTCTTCAAGGGTAGTTCTCTAAAACATAATGTTCAAGTTGATCTGCTGTTCATAGGGAGTGGGGTTTGTTAATTACCAAATACAACCCCATTAGACGTATAACTTCTTGACCTACAAATGCATCTTCAAAGGGGTTAGTGGTGTATCCAGTTCATAACCGTTTGTTACGTGTGAATTCAGCCTTGTGGGCATGGGCATAATAAGTCAGTAGATATTGATGGAGCGGGTTCTTGAACATTGGTGAATGCTTGCTTAAACGGCAAACGACCTGTCCCTGTTAGTGATCGTCTGTCTACAAGCGTGGGCTTTGTACGTCTGAATACAGCACACCCCATTTGGATCACCAGAGATATGTCCTGAATGTTTGGTTGACAATCTTGACAAGTGAATCTATTAGCCCCCGTCGGATGCCTGCAATACTAGCCATCGCTTTCGAGCTACACCTGGGGTTTATGCGATCGCATATCTGCAAGGCTTCCATGAATGATTAAGGAATGGGAATAAAATCCCATGTTTTACCACATTTGGGATTTAGCCCAGTTAGAGATAATCCTTCAACTTCCCGCATACAAGTACCGATAAATGTTGCCTGTGCGCCTATTGCCATAAGTATTCTCTCGAAATCAAGAATGCCTGTACAGAATATCTATTAATGACTTGAATATGTCCTTAAGGAAAGCGATCACCGCACTTGCAGACTCTTAAGCATGCATCGAAAGAATATATATGTTAAGTTTCAAAATGGAGTACATTTGCAAGAACAATACTCAAGTTAGACAGTCTTAACGTGCAGAGTGATTGCGTATGCCTGAGAAAAGCGAGTTTCGAAAATCACTCCAAACTGAACGTACTTTCCTGGTAAATATGATATACGTAAGAATTCATCCACTGTTATTGTCTCCACAACGTATGGTGTTGGTAAACACATTTGGTGTGGGCTAACACTTGTGAAGGGCAGTGCGAATGATAATGCCATTACCTTCAATTGCATCATATAATTGCAAGCGTCAGTCTTACATATTTAGAGCAATAAATTGAGAAAACGTACATACAATATAGTGGATTGTGCACACGCAGAACGTATGGGCAGTTAGTGCCCTGTGTCCAGTTCAGTTTGTGCTCAATGAATCAATCATTGTTGGACAGGTCGTATCGAATACTTGAACAAAGATTACGTGACTAATGCAACAGAATATCTATTGTGATCTGAAGTGGAATGCTCAATGCTCATCTGAATGGCGTAGGTAAGTAAACATCTAAGAAAAACATACCATGCGACCCACTATAGGTTCCAGTTTGTCCTGATTGGTTATCGACCTGTGTAATACACATTCACCCGTTCTACCGCATAAAACCCGATTCATGTACTGCTAATCGTGGTATGCCAACAACACAACAATCGAAAAAATAGTAAGCAAGCGCAGGGCAGGTAGGCTCTCTGCACGAGGTGGTGGTTCATATATGTTCTCACGTATATAGAGAACATGTGTGCCGCGTATGCTTTGCATAATGCATAGTATCAATGCATGGTAAAGAGTCCGGCTGTATGGTCGTCGTTTTCCATCGGGTCACATTCATGTCATTCCATGATCTTTCATTCAGGCATGCTTGATTTCGATAGCTTTCTTATGGCAATAGGTGCGGAGAAAGTTTGATCAGTTCACAATCTCTAATAGTTACTAAATTGTTGTGAATTCAACATAATTTAAGTGGAAATAATTTTTCACATGTGATCAACCCTTAATGCGAAGCCAATCAAATGGGGACCGTTTTACGTTCATGGGATCACATTTACCCAATCCAGACAGGGCCTTTCTTATGTAAATGATGTCGTATGTCATGTCATCAAACGTAAGTGTCGGTCATGAAAAGAAGCAATACACCTATGTGGATTCCATTTGGCGCAATGCTATCAACCTAGCTTGGCATCCTTTGCCAAGTTAAAATGTCAGTGTGTTGGGGTTTGCGTTTAATAGTGTATGTACAATACTCCTACACCAAAAGCCTCACTCTACTTGATACTGAATACTACGTAGACACTTGATGCATGTAAGGCACAATATTTGTTTGACGTGCAAAGACACCGTCACAAAGTAGGGGTGCAGTACATATGTGTTAGGTCATAGTTAAGTAGCAGTTACAGCCTAGATCTAAAACATTACCTATGGCAGCTTTAAAACGATTTATCCCTTGATTATGCAATCTATCATATGGCAAGAATCGGCATACAATGGAACAAATGTCTCATTAGCTGACAAATACCATGAACGCTGGATAATGCAGTAATGCCTGGCTATACATTGTGACATACTGACACGGTAGTGACGAAATGTGATCGTTGATGCTGATGTTCGGAGTCAATCATTACAGATATAAAAACAACGGGCATCCTGTTGAAATCAAAGAGCACAGCGGATAATTTGCTAAAATGAATATTTTGGCGAATGATTTTCTGTTTTCAACCTCATCATCAGTCAATCTGCGACATTGATATACGGATGTTAACAAGGTTCGCTCGAACATTTCATGACTTCTTAAATTTCAAAAGCATATACAATGCATATAGTGAATAAAGAATGAAACCGAATTTTTCTTGCGATTCATGCTTTGTATTTACAGTAGTGATTCAGTGCAGAATTTGATACATATTGATTTTAATTAATGAGCATTGATTCGTTGATTATGTTTTTCCATGTCAAGCAAATGTCAATGAAACGGTTGTTAGAGAATGTGCAGCATAACAAAAGGTATCGTACATTCCAAACGTTGCACATCTTTCTTGTCTGTGTACTATTTAGTCGACTTGTCATTGCCGTCGACCAAGCCACGTTATAATATTATCAATCGGACCGAAGCAAGTATAAGTAAGAACGAATATATTCAACTAAAGAACTGGTTTTTAAAGGTATTTACTGAATTGTCTTTGAGCCGTTAAAGCCCGCAGATTAATACCATGAATAGGACGAGCTGGCTGCTTCTTTGTTACCGTCCGATAGCATTCTTCTGAAAAAGACATGATGGTCTTTAAACTGCTGCTATTCTTTTGTGCCCTGTTGACTTGCGGCTTTTACCTATTGTGTATGTGACAGTTAGCACACCATTCAATGCACATATGTTCCCACCTATGAATGGGTGATGCCTAGGAAACGTCCCAATATGGCACCCAGGCACACTGTGTTATAAGCAAGTTACTTAAGTTTAATAATATCAAGCAATTGCTGAGCTTGCAGCAAAGCATGGTGTGTGAATGTGTGTAGGCAATCATTACGTGTTTCTCCATCTGGCTAGCGGTGTGGTTCAGAATAGTCTCTAGTATCTTACATACACAATTAAATGCAAGCCCCTAAACACTGACATTTGAACTTAGCAAAGGATGACCAGGTACGCTGTCTACTGCTGATAGCATTGAGTCAAGTGGACTCCACTCAAGTGTATTGCTTCTATTCATGGCTGACACTTACGTTTGATGACATGACATATGACCTCATTTCAATAAGAAAAGGCCCCGTCCGTGTGATCCCATGAGCGTAAAACGGCCGCCATTCGACTTGGCTTTGCATTTAGGGTTTATCACATGTGAATAATTATTTCTACTTAGATAATGCTTATTCAAGGTGGTTTTAAGGTTGATTCCCGACAATGTAGTAATTGACAGATACTGACTGTGAAGCACATTGTGGCATCTACCATTCTAGACATCATTAATACTCATGCCTATTTGCACATACGGTTAAATTGCTTCGTTAACTATTCAGGAGTATTTCCTTAGCACCAAAAATCACCGTCAATTTACAGGTAAATCTATTGATCAGTGCAATCGAACACGATATTGAAGAACGGCAATTGTCAATGCACATGGTTCCTTGGAACAGATGTTAATTTTGGCAATTATGCGGACCAGGTTTTCCACTAATTTTTCTTCACACTACCAATCAATTTCATCAATATCTGCCAAACAATACACTGAAGGTCATTTGTTTGAGATAAGTTATATGTTATCTGCATAGGAAGCAGTCTGACAAGTATAACAATCAGAGCTATATTTGTAACACATAGAACCTGTGGAGAGAATGAAGCAGTACGCACAGCCTCCGAACTCGAACAGCCCCTCCTCTTCAGGGAACAAGCCTATGAGATTACAGTTAAAATTCCTTCTAGGACATCCAGGAACTATTCGAAGCATCAATTATGGCACTGACCAAAGCAAGCGCACTCTATCTGCATAACTTCTAGTTTACGTGTTGCTTTTCGAACTTCATGGAAGTTCTCTGAACCGTAATTTTCTTGATGATCTGCTGTTGATCGGGGGCGCTTTTTAAATTACCAAATACAATCTGACGAATGTAGCTTCAAAGGGGTTAGGGTGTCCATGACCATAAGTGAAATCAGGCTAATGGGGATGGGTATAATCAGTCACTGGATCTTTCTCGAGTTCTGATTGGCTGTGAGGAGGCTGCCATGCGATAAGTATGAATACAACACAATCCCATATGGCTCATCAGGGACCAGTCGTCAGTCAAGGCTGTTTGGATGACAATCTTGACTAGTGAACAGAATCTATTAGCCTCGGTCGGATGCCTGCAACACTAGACATCATTTTTGAGCTACACCTGGGGTTTGTGGGATCGCATATCCGCAAGGCTCCCCCAAATGATTAAGGAAGTGCAATCTAATTCCATGTTTTACCTCATTCGGGATGTAGCCCAGTAAAACATGGTGTTTCAACTTCCTGCATACAAAAACTGACAATACTTGCTGAGCAGCAGTTGCCATACGGACGATCACTCAGTGACTTGAATGTATACCGATGGAAAAAAAACAACCACCTGGCGGACTCGTTATCATACATCGATGATATTTAAATCGTTTATTTATATATCGGCATACCTTTGCCGCAACTAAACTCAGGTAAGGCGTTTGGAGTATCGTCAATGGATTTGTTAATGCAAGTTAAGCGCAATAGAGACATCCTTTATCGATGACTGTTTACAAAACCAATCATGATTATTGAGTTAATTGTCGCAAAGCATACGCGAACATATTGCCATTAGATAATAAAACCCTGATGAAGTCTGGTTTAACAGTAGTTTATGATGCAGCGTGACGGCAACTAGACTGATAACTAGCTCTTACTTCAGCGTGAGATAAAGACGCCTGAGAAATGGGTCACGTTTCAAGTGGGGCTTTGTCTTACAGCAGCGCGTGAAATATGTGAGCGGGAAGAATCCTTTAGAATTGAAAAGCTTGCTGTAGGTGTGTGATAAGGCCGAGGCGCAGGCCACTCCAACCCGAGATTCTTCATTGGCAACACCTTCACGAACGCATCAAGATTGAAATATCGCCCATTTTAATTACAAAGCCGACAAAGGAACTCGCCAATGGGAGTGCCGCTTAAGACCCGAGCCTCTTTATGGAGTATTTGTGGCACGGCGACGTTTTCAGCTGTACCACAGATCAATTGCAAATAGCGGGAAATGGTCTTGCGGCTATTACGTTCAGGGCTGTGATCAGTCGGATAAAGCAGACGCGTTGGGGATCTATTGAATATACGATGCGGTTGTATTCCAAGAAATATATTTGTATAAAACACTTTGCAGTTCAACGGCAGCCTAAGTCAACTTACGACTACAAGAAGAGAAGGTGTCATTCATTCATCCATGACAGTTATACGCACCAGCAACCGTGATGGTACTACACAGCGTCAACGCTGATCCGCGTCCAGCTTCAATAGTTCCCCTTTCATCATGCACCTTGTTTCCTGCTCACTCTTTTGCCAGATATTTTCGAATCACTGTTTACCATTTGGCGCGGCAACCATTCACCGTGCTTTCTGTGACAATTCACCATGTTGCCATCAACAAGTAATGAGGAAAGCAAGCTAGGTTTTGTCATCTCCACAATCATGACGCGCGATCATCGGGCTACACTGCCTATTGCCATTGATATTACTACTATAAACCCATGTCATATAAAACGTCAAACTTCATGGTCTTGTTGTGTGTGATTTCTATATCCTCCACTGTTCATTACAAAGAGTTAGATCACTATGAACATCTTGATGCAATTCTTAGCTTCATATAACTATACAAACACACACACACACACACACACACACACACACACACACACACACACACACACACACACACACACACACACACACACACACACACACATATATATATATATGTATATATATATATATATATATATTATATATATATATATATATATATATATATATATATATATATATATATATATATATATATATATATATAATGTATATGTATTTGCAGGTTGCGTACAGGTTGTGTCATAAATTATGGTCACTATTCATTTGCTCAGTACCATGTCGCGTTTACGTCGCGCGTTGTGGTGGATATACCTGTCACTCCAATCTTACAACCTAGTTTACATGTTAAATGCGAATGGAGCACAATAAAACAACACTTTGCTGGGGATTTATTGGCGGCGCGTTTCTTAACAGACACCTTGAGGAAGGCGTTTTGTTAAAATGCCGAATTGCACAAGGGGCAGGATGGCTCCTGTCGGCAGCCATTAGACTCATCCCCCATCGCTACTGTTATTCACAAGGGACAGATGTTCTGGGTCTCGATTAGTTTCCAGACATGTGTGCAGATTCTATTAGCCTCAGTCTAACAGCAAGAACACGAAATAGATCATACGCCGCAGCTGCCGTAGGTACAGCATCTTAAGACTACTTCCGCAGATGCTTGGATTGTCTTCTGAGGCGCCTTAGGTAACACAACCAGAGAGCTCATCTACACACACACCCAAACGCACCCAAACGCACACACAAACACACCCAAACGCACACTCAAACACACACTAGCACACTAGCACACAAACACATAAATATATATATATGCAGATATATATACATATATATATATATACAGATATATATATATACATATATATATATATATATATATATATATATATATATATATATATATATATATATATATGTATACACATATATATATACATATATATATATACCTATATATATTCACAAATATATATATATATATATCGATAGATATAGATATATAAAGATATATAGATAGATATGCATATACATATATATATATATATATATATATATGCATATGTATATATATATTTATATATATATAAATATATATATTATATATATATATATAAATATATAATATACATCTATATATACATTTATATATATATATATATATATATTTATATACAGATATATATATATATTAACAAATATATATCGATAGATATAGATATATAAAGATGTACAGATGGATATACATAAACATATATATATATATATATATATATATATACATATATACACACATATATATATATATTCATGTATGCATATATATATATGTATATATATATCCATATGAATATGCTTATATATGCATACATATATGTATATATATATATATTATGTATATATTAGATATTTATAAAAATATAATATATATATATATATATATATACGTATATATATATATATATTTATATATGTTTATATATAATATATATATATTTATATATATATATATAAATATATATGTATATATAAATATATATATATATATAATATATATATATGTATATATACATTTATATATATATATATATATATATATATATTTATATAAATATATGATGCATACAACACATTTGTCGGTTATTGTAACGCGAAGACAGCAGGACTGGTGAGACCTAACGACATGTTGTGGCCATCAATTTCGCCCATTCAAGTTAGTTAATATATTGACCAAGTCGTCCCTAATTTTCATTTGCTCAAATAGGAAATCATCTGTTTCTGTCGCTGATGAAGGATTCAGCTAAATCAAAGATTGAGGGGACATGTTATCAGTTAAATCAATCAGTCAAAACAATCATTCAAGGCAAGACAGTCAACTAACGTCAGCACCCATCCATTTGAGGGTACATGATGTCTAGTTGGTCGAGTCATTAGCGAGTGTCTATTATTGAATGGCGGCTGAAGATTCACATGAACACCCATCCAATCGCTCATTCATGCGTTCGCTTCCTCATTCAATCAACCATGTAATGTTCTTTCCAACTGCAAATTTTCTATTTGGGACCTATAACAAATCATAAACACCTATGTTTATACAGAGGAACCAGTTCGATCAATTATAAACTTATAATTAACATCACAGAGATGCATGTAGTTCATGTTTTGATGTGATAATTGGTTGGAGACCACCTAAGGGTTCAACAATAGGCAGTCAATCACCATAACTTAGGTGTAAATTTCGCGCCAAGTCAAGCCTATTTTATCAGTCTTACGTAGAATAAGCTGCGAGACTTCTGTGAAGGATTCATAGTGCCACAAGAAGTCTATAAATCGCGCTGACACAAGCAAGCCGAGCCAAGGCAGCTTAATGGCGAGCAGGCTATTGATACAGCGCTTCTTGTTATGACCAGCCCGAGGCTAACTGAATCTGTACACTTGTCAGAAATGAATCAGATGCGGAGGGCGTGTCTCTTCCGAGTTCCGACCTGGTGAAAACACGGCGACGTCCCCCAAGGACACACAGCGAAAGTAATGGCCAACATCTAAGTATTTGAGCTAAGTCCACAAATCGCTGGGTAAAGACGACGCCTGATTATACTCAACAGTAGGGTTTATTTAGGGTGGTAGTGCAGTCATGTTTTATAAACTGAGCGAGTGGCACCCAATGCAATGGCGCGTAATTATATAAGTATAACCGTACCTCATTCGTGCCTATACTTGCATGTCGATACATTGAAATCGATCCATTCAACCAAATACGTACCCTCTGATACATAAATTCAATAAATACGGTTATTTGACTGAATTACCCCGTTTCCGCGTCATATGTTCCGTCAATGTCCACCCGTTGAAAGACGAGCGCCCACCATATTCGTTGACGAACGGCGGTAGCGTGGATGCGGAAGCAGCGTTTGCACCTGTTGAGGTGTGTTATCCAATGAAGCATCATCCTGCCACTTGACTTATCACCTCATTTCCGTCTAATTATGACAATTCCCCAAGTTTTCTCGTTATGAGTGCCGTGTGAGGAGATGAGTCGCTATAGGATGAGCTAGTCCATGCATGGAGCCACGTGGAACGTACCACGTGACCGGATGTAAAGCATGTTGACTGTCAACAACAAAGTCGTTTTGTCGTGATGCGCCGATATCTGCTGATGTCCTCACGATGGCCTTGATTAAAACACTTTATCCAGTTAGGTCTATATAGTTCAATGATTTTTATGATTAACACAGCCGGATTTTGTTTGAATGATTCCCGTTTTGATACACGTACATTGCGGTTTGGTTGAAAACTTCCTTTTTTAAAAATTGATCTTGATTATAGATGCTGATATATTATCACACCTACTGATAAGACGGTCACGCTTATCAGTGACGTCACGAAAACTGTCATGGCGGCAACGAAAATAGAAATATTGCGAAAAGCGTCATCTGTTATAAACGCGATTTGGTGAAACAAAATTTACAGAAATGGCATGAAGTAATTAGGAACCAATTTAGCCAAACTTATCCATTCGTTTTAGTTACCCTTTGATAGACTCAAATGCCCTCATGAATAGCAGTTATCGTTGCAAATCACTTAGGTCACTCAAACAATGACGTCTCGCCCCAACAGATCCCGTAAGTTTTCACCGATATACATCACACTCCATACATATGTCACTGCCACGTCCCACTTCTATAAGCTCATCTGTTTGATGTTTTTATCTTTTAAGAACAGCATCGATTAAAAATGAAGAGGTTTTATTGTCATCTGTTACGCAACATGTTTCCCATGTAAGGCACCAACGCTGCTATCATGGATGCCACGTTGCCGAGCGATAATTGAACAGCAGAATCCTGATTGAAACAATAGCTAAGAAACCACGCATACATGAATATCTCTGACAGCTATTTCACACCATGCGAGTAGCAAAAGAATCCACATGTTTTATGCTAATTCATGAATTGCTGAAGCTTTCGATCTACAAACTGATACATGACACTATTGGTGACTCAACGAGGAATCGGTCGCGCACTGAGCTTAACCATCGCTATTCCGCTGTGCTGGTACATTTATTCAAATTGCCGTCTCCAAAACCTCATCCCTGCAACAGCATAAATTGGTACGCGTCATGGACTAAAGCCAGGGGAGTGCTTGGTGCTACGCTATGCTATTGAGAAGACTCCTTCTGCTGGTCTTGTCGTCAGCCCCCAGGCTAATAGAATCCGCACACTTGTCAGAAAATTAATCAGGGAGGAGAAGATGTGTCCCCCGTGAGTCACATGAGCAATAGAAAGCACAAGAAGGTCCCCTATGACAGACATCAAACCCAGCGTCCTGTGCCGCGTCTTAGTGCGCCGGTATAGGACGAGGAGACGGACATAAATGAGCGCTACGGTTTGCCACATCTCTAGGGAACACTTGCAGATCCATTATTTCTTTTCATTGCTGTATTGCCTTGGTTGTTTGTGATGAATAATACTCTGTAGCGGGTCGCCATTTGACCAATACACAGTAGACCGAGGCGTTGAAGAGTAATGCGCAATGCAGCAGTGCATAGGAACGTAATGCGACAGAAAATAATGCTCAGTAATGTTACGCACAGACCAATTCAAGCGAGCATAATGCGCAAGGACCTGGCGCATGGAAAATCTATGGCTAGTAATTAAACGCACAAATAAGTCATACGTAACGAAGGAATATATAGGAGCGCAATGCGTAAGAGACAGGTGCGTGGAAAAGTTATGCTCAGTAATGAAAGGCAACGAAGAGTAATGTGCTACCCAGCAACACATAGTAATGTTATGTGTTTGATGCTATTTAGTAATGTCTTGTATTTGATGCTATCTAGTAATGTCTCGTGTTTGATGCTATCTAGTTATGTCTCGTGTTTGATGCTATCTAGTAATGTCTTGTGCTTTATGCTATCTAGTAATGTCTCGTGTTTGATGCTATCTAGTAATGTCTTGTGTTTTATGCTATCTAGTAAAGTCTCGTGTTTGATGCTATCTAGTAAAGTCTCGTGTTTTATGCTATCTAGTAATGTCTCGTGTTTGATGCTATCTAGTAATGTTATGTGCTTGATGCTATCTAGTAATGTCTCGTGTTTGATGCTATTTAGTAATGTCTTGTGTTTGATGCTATCTAGCAATGTCAATTGATTGATGCTATTTAGTAATGTCTTGTGTTTGATGCTATTTAGTAATGTCTTGTGTTTGATGCTATCTAGTAATGTCTTGTGTTTGATGCTATCTAGTAATGTTATGTGCTTGATGCTATCTAGTAATGTCTTGTGTTTGATGCTATCTAGTAATGTTATGTGCTTGATGCTATCTAGTAATGTCTTGTGTTTGATGCTATCTAGTAATGTCTCGTGTTTGATGCTATCTAGTAATGTCAATTGATTGATGCTATTTAGTAATGTCTTGTGTTTATGCTATTTAGTAATGTCTTGTGTTTGATGCTATCTAGTAATGTCTTGTGTTTGATGCTATCTAGTAATGTGGAAATTCTACGTTCAGCGGCGGAGAACACAGACAATGGATGCGCAATGCTGCAATACATAAGAGCAAAATGTGTTGAAGACTTGCGCGTAGGTGAGTAATTCACCATTTAGATATGCACAGAAGGGCTGACCATTTACAATAATCTGACTTCGCTAGTTTACAAAAGTGGACCTATTTGATGTGATATAGAGATATGCATATGATCGAGTTTTCACAGGTTTGTACAAACAAGTGGCTCTCAACAACCCGCAAATTATGCAACCTCAGTCTTGCGTATTGTGAGCTGAATAAACATCAGTGACTGCGAGGGCCGATTGTGATGGAGCGCATTTGATATCCAGTATCTGAGCAACACTGCGCTGGAGTTGCGTCATATCCCAAATGGCTCGGACCGACTGCGGAATCCGTGATCATAACGTACGAATACGTTGATTGAGAGCTGTGCAACGCATTGTTATAAGTTATAACATGGCCTATTAATTTCAGCAAATACGACCCGACGAAGAACATTATACACGGCATGCGCACGTATTGATTGGTGGCAATACAAGACAGATTTGATGTAGTGTTGGCTTGGTGTCGACAACAATGTATGGGGGATCAGCTGCCATTGGGAAGAAAGCGTGGACAATGCCCCACTGTAAGATCCTTGCGGTCTGCGCACATCAGTAAAGCTTCTCATTACGCATGCGCGTCACACCTCAGCCCGCGGCGCACTCCCATAAAGACCTATTAGGGCAGCGCACGGGGGTGGTGTGCTGTGAGGTGGGGTTGTGGGGTAAGTTTGCTGATACATCTATCCATTAAGGCGAGCCATGTCCCCTGCCTCGTGTGTATTGTTACCATCAAGACAAACAACTCCGCCGAGGACCGCCCCCTTCCAAGCCTCACATCAATTGAAATGCTATTAGCGAACGGTTAATGGGCATTAATCGCGGATGGCTTGGGAAAGGGATGCTGATGATGATGCGGCAGCAGCATAAGCAGCAGCAGCAGCAGCCACCGATCCTTCATCCCTTATGAAACGCCAAGGATTACTGCACGTCGGCGTGCGCGCGCTACGATTGCCATCAACAGATAGATGCTAATTTTTTTTTCCCACTCCCTTCTATTTCAGACATTGGCATCTTCTCCTGGGGGGTCGAAATGACTCCTTCATGGATTCGCCGCCTGGTTCCTGGCACTGTCTCTGGTTCCCTCCGTTTCTCGGCCTGATTGCACGCTACATTAAAAGCCAGTGATCTGCCTCTATTATCTGCCTACCAAACAGCATCTGACCTGCCTAAAATGCCCCTTTTTGCCTCCACAAGCGGGCCGCCCCTCTGGCAGACTAGCTCGTTATAGCACCTCACTGGTTTCAGGTTAGGAATTGTAGGCGCATCTATTGAAGCTGCGACTCATCTTCCGTGCCGAGTAATAAATGAATTTGATCACGCACAAAGCGAGCGAGGTTGATGTGGAATTAGAGGAGAAGGCAGATTGAGATAGAGGCTTCGACAAGGCCACTTTATTAACGTACCTGCCTACCGCACATGTTTACCGCACCCAGGTAGGTTAGCCAAGACTGATTACCAGCGCTCGTCAGCCTGTGATTAGCCCCGGGATGGCAGATGAAACAAGCGTGCACGCGTTTCATTGGAATTAATATCCATGCGGCATACAGCACACGAACACCGCCTACCTCTTGCTTAACAGACATGCTTTACTTTCTTCCGCAATCGCGCCACCTTATGTGTTCATCAATGTTCGCTTGTACGAACTCACGCGCCACATTCCTCCTTTAATCCCGACATCACTGCCTGAATATCCGAACATATCAGCTTGAGTCCACCAACATCTCTGTCTGTTTCTCCCAGCACCAGAGCCTATATCTTCAAGCAACACGGCCTATATCTCTCAAAATCACAGCCATAATCTCCAAGCATCGCAGCCTAAATATCTCAGCATCTCAGCTTAACTAACTCCATAAACAATCCTACACAACCAAAAACTGACTACATAACCCACAAACTGACTACATAACCCACCATCTAACTACATAACCCACAAACTGACTACATAACCCACAAACTGACTACATAACCCACAAACTGACTACATAACCCACAAACTGACTACATAACCCACAAACTGACTACATAACCAACCATCTAACTACATAACCCACAAACTGACTACATAACCCACAAACTGACTACATAACCAACCATCTAACTACATAACCCACAAACTGACTACATAACCCACAATCTGACTACATAACCCCAAAACTGACTACATAACCACAAATGACTACATAACCCACAAACTGACTACATAACCCACAAAAACCTGACTGACACATATAACCATCTAACTGACTACATAACCCACAAACTGACTACATAACCCACACAAACTGACTAACTACATAACCCACAAACTAACCACCCACAACTAACTACATAACAAACTGACTACATAACCAACCAACAACTAACTACATAACCACAAACTGACTACATAACCCACAAACTGACTACATAACCCACAAACTGACTACATAACCCACAAACTAACTACATAACCCCACATAACCCACAAACTGACTAACCCACAAACTGACTACATAACCCACAAACTGACTACATAACCCACAAACTGACTACATAACCCACAAACTGACTACATAACCCACAAACTGACTACATAACCCACAAACTGACTACATAACCCACAAACTGACTACATAACCCACAAACTGACTACATAACCCACAAACTGACTACATAACCCACAAACTGACTACATAACCCACAAACTGACTACATAAACCCACAAACTGACTACATAACCCACAAACTGACTACATAACCCACAAACTGACTACATAACCCACAAACTGACTACATAACCCACAAACTGACTACATAACCAACAAACTGACTACATAACCCACAAACTGACTACATAACCCACAAACTGACTACATAACCCAACAAACTGACTACATAACCCACAAACTGACTACATAACCCCACAACTGACTACATACCCACAAACTGACTACATAACCAACTAACTACATAACCCACAAACTGACTACATAAACAACTAACTACAAAACCCACAAACTGACTATATAACCCACAAACTGACTACATAACCCACAAACTGACTACATAACCAACCATCTAACTACATAACCCGAAAACTGACTACATAACCCACAAACTGACTACATAACCCACAAACTGACTACATAACCCACAAACTGACTACATAACCCACAAACTGACTACATAACCCACAAACTGACTACATAACCCACAAACTGACTACATAACCCACAAACTGACTACATAACCAACCATCTAACTACATAACCCACAAACTGACTACATAACCCACAAACTGACTACGTAACCCACAAACTGACTACATAACCAACCATCTAACTACATAACCCACAAACTGACTACATAACCCACAAACTGACTACATAACCAACCATCTAACTATATAACCCACAAACTGACTACATAACCAACCATCTAACTACAAAACCCACAAACTGACTACATAACCCACAAACTGACTACATAACCCACAAACTGACTACATAACCCACAAACTGACTACATAACCCACAAACTGACTACTAACCCACAAACTGACTACATAACCAACTGACTACATAACCCACAAAAACTACATAACCTACACACTAACCACATAACCAACCATCTAACTACATAACCCACAAACTGACTACATAACCAACCAACTGACTACATAACCAAACTGACTACTAACTACATAACCCACAAACTGACTACTAACCCACAAACTGACTACATAACCCACAACTGACTACATAACCCACCATCTAACTACATAACCCACAAACTGACTACATAACCCACATCAAACTACTACTCACAAACTGACTAATACCCCACAAACTGACTACATAACCCACAACTGACTACATGAACCTACATCTAACTACATAACCCACAAACTGACTACATAACCAACCATCTAACTACATAACCCACAAACTGACTACATAACCCACAAACTGACTACATAACCCACCATCTAACTATATAACCTACAAACTGACTACATAACCAACCATCTAACTACAAACCCCAAAAATTTACTACATAACCCACACACTGACCACATAACCAACCATCTAACTACATAACCCACAAACTGACTACATAACCAACCATCTAACTACAAAACCCACAAATTGACTACATAACTCACAAACTGACTACGTAACCCACAAACTGACTACATAACCAACCATCTAACCACATAACCCGAAAACTGACTACATAACCCACACACTGACCACATGAACCAACCATCTAACTATATAACCCACAAACTGACTACATAACCAACCATCTAACTACAATCCTACCACAAACTGACTTCCTACCCACAAACTGACTCCATATCCCACAAACTGACTGACTCCATGATCCTACCATCTAACTCCATATCCTACCATCTAACTCCATGATCCTACCAGCTAACTCATGATCCCACCATCTAACTCCATTATCCTACCAGCTAATTCCATGATCCTACCAGCTAACTTCATGATCCCACCTGCTAACTCCATGATCCTACCAACTAACTCCGGGATCCCACCAGTTAACTCCATAGCCCCATCGCCTTATACCATAGCCCTGTTGCCTAACTCCAAAGCCCCATCGCCTTATACCATAGCCCTGCCGCCTAACTTTATAGCCCAATCGCCTCATACCACAGCCCTGTCACCTAACTTCATATTCCCCTCACCTTATACCATATTTTCATCACCTGACTTCCCCAAAACCTCACTCCATAAGCCTTCGACTGTGATTCGTCTCCCAAGCTCCCAAACCAACTAACTCCGGGATCCCATCAAACTACTTACCCACCAATCCTAACCCTATCACCAAACTTCCTAAATCCATCAACAGGTTTCCCTCACACCTAAGTCTTTTTTTATAACCCCGCCAAAACCCCACTACTTTATTTCATAACCGTATCACCCAACTCCATAACCACATCACTAAAGACTCAAACCCCATGACCTTACTCCAAAACCACTTAATCTAACTCACTAACCTCGTCCATAAACCATCTCCACTAAACCCCATCTCCATCACTCCCCATCCCCCTCACCATAACCATACCATAATTCAATACCACATCCCACCTGACTCATAACCCCATAGCCCTTTTGACCTTCACTCCCCAAAACCTCAATCATAGCCTTCGACTGCCTAACTCGCCAAGCTCCACAAACCCCGCCACCAAACATAACCCCACCAGTTATCTTCCTAACCCTCATCACCTAACTCCTTAACATCATCACTTAACTCAACAACCCCATCGCCTAACTCAATAACCCCAGCGCCTAACTCAATAACCCCATCAACTAACTCCATAATCCATCGCCTAAACTCAATAAAACCCATCGCCTAACTCAATAACCCCCATCGCCTAACTCAAAAACCATCCCCATCGCCTAACTCAACAACCCCATCGCCTAACTCATAACCCCATCGCCTAACTCAATAACCCCATCAACTAACTCCATAATCCATCGCCTAACTCAATAACCCCATCGCCTAACTCAATAACCCCATCGCCTAACTCAATAACCCCATCGCCTAACTCAATAACCCCATCGCCTAACTCAATAACCCCATCAACTAACTCCATAATCCATCGCCTAACTCAATAACCCCATCGCCTAACTCAATAACCCCATCGCCTAACTCATTTACCCCATCAACTAACTCCATAATCCATCGCCTAACTCAATAACCCCATCGCCTAACTCCATAGCCCTATCACCTAACTCAGTAACATTATCACTCAGCAGCCCTCAATACACCCACACTGCTATCCGCGCACCCATCCGAACGCAGCCTCTGGATTATCTTCCGCACCAAATGCATCTCCATTCAATCCACCAGTCTTAGCCATGGTGCCTTTTTTCCGCCCAAGCAGACAAGTGATGTTAATTGTCTTGCAAAATGTCAGTCTTTTCCATTCTCTCTGCGTATACCCACCACGCGCTTCCCCATCCGCCCGCCGCAATACAAGTCCCCTCAAAGCTCAGCCATGCAGTAAGTTGGCTCGCTGATTAGACAATAACAGCAAGAAGGCCACAGAATCCCCCTTGAAACGTTTGCTGTGTTCCTCAGATTTATTGGTCAGAGGGCGGTGAAGTCTGGGACGTGCCTGCCATGCCTAGCAGCAAGGTAAATGAAGGTTTTGATCAAGAGATGCGCCCACACCAGACGCCAGTCAGCTGGCGTTTTGTAAGGGCGTATGTGACACTTGCTGTTTGTCTTTCCGCAGGGACCGAGGAGGGGATGGGGCTGGCAATGGTGTGGAACAACGGCACTTATGGAGAACTACATGGTTTATTCGATATCTTGCGATGCTGTGGTCAACCTCTTGAGCGTTTATCTAATTCGACCAATATGATTATGTTTTAATCTCAAATACGATAGATCAAGAATATGAAAATATTATTTGCAAATATTGATTAAGTGGTGTTCCCACAACAAATTTTTGCCATGTTCTGAATTGACACTTCAAGTTTCCTGATGCAGATTTCGAGGATGAATCAAGTCTGGGCGAATCGTTTATATGGGCGGAGAAAAAATGTACTTCAGAACATATATTGCCATAGTTGATAAACGAGTCAGTGATATTAGCCTCAAGCATCGCCGTGCAGGCTTACAAACAAAGATCTATATATAAGGTAGAAGCAATGTTCACATAGATCGATCACCAGTGCCTGTTGATTGTTCGATTAAGCCCCTAGCAGTTAAAACTCAGCTTCATGTAATCTCTTGTCGGCAATTGGTAACACAGATATAGTACTTGATCGTGTGCTTGATGGGCGTTCAGTTAATGGAGTCACTCGAGCACGCACCTGCCGCATAACGTCGCCTCTGTACGTGTCAGCCTCCATGTCAACCGCTACACCAACCGGATATAGCTGTCAACAGTCTCATACATTCTCTCTGGATAGTTCATCAATTTCTAGCATTTGTCACTTGCACAAACCACTCGGTAGAGTATCCTTTATAAGGCCTGGTTGGCACGCCGCTGATGTCAATCTGCCGACATATAACTACTCTTGAGTCCGCGCAGTGTTGACGAGTTGACCAATTTGGTTATGAAGCTCTGGGCTAATTTGGTGATAAGTACTCTGGGCTATCAATCGCAACTCGATATTGGATTTGCCTCAGGTACACATTAGTCACTCAGCAAGTCTATTGAGGCGGTAATTAATAGCTGTACATAGCATTGCTAGTGAGTTATCTCAAGTCAATTGTCACACATAGCATTTTAGCTCGGCAACTGCGTGCAGACTTGACTACTGGGTTTCGTGATAAAACTATTCCCCTCCTCGAACTCTTAATATCAATACGTCACGAAACTAACTGTAACTCTGACGTTACTCTTCCAGATTACCCAGCCTCATTAGCGCACCTGGACTTGCAGGTGTGCGCGGACCTATTGGTTTGGCAGAAGGTGGTGTTTACATAGTATGATTGTCGTCAGCGCTGATTGGTTGCCTTAATAGCTATTTTTATTGTTGCACCTAGTGCACTGCAATATGGTGTATTTCACGACTACACACGATGTTCGGTTCTATTAACGTGAAGGCTATCTGAACAATATGTTGATTAGACAAATCCGCCAGTAGGCATATACCCTCATAGCATTATGCGCGACCCAAACCAGCATTGCAGTTAAATAGACCGGTATTTTCACACAAAACACCCCGCGTTACGTCTTTTCCGTCCACCACAACCGTGTCTACATTCCACACCTGGAATTCTGGAGCAAAATCGCCATGTTGTTAATAACCATGGAAAGTGACATCCCAGCAGGCGATGTCGGGAAAGTCGTTCGTCGTCATTATTTCTGACTTCGCCCACATTATGCCATACTATGCTTTCCATGTGAAATGATCATCAGACCTCTTAATAACCGCGTGTAAAATATGTGTAAAAAGATGTTCAATAGGATAGCATGTTACTCTTTATGCCATTTTATCGCCCACCTTCACCGTAATTGGTGCTTCCAAGCGCAGGTCGGTGGTGCTAATTGATGTTAATTGATCTGACATAAAGCGGAGTTAATTAGAAGCTAACCAGGAGAATGCCCCCCCCCCCCATCCCCCACACCCCTCGTGGTTCTATTAACACCTCACTGACAAATGCGAGCTCATAACCACAGCCGACGGCAGCTTGGTGGCAACAATAATTGCGTGACAAATATCTGATGTCGTTGCCAGGCATTCAAAAGATGAGATATGAGTTATAAGGAAACCAAATGTGATTTTGAGAGATGGGTTTGACGAGAATGAGTCTACTAGACAATAGCTCCGCGATGGTCAACTGCAGTTTATCCCATTCCTACACAAGTCAACGACCAACTTCATGTGTGTGCCACGTCGCTTGGCAGCCGCTTGAAAAGAGTAGTATACATTTATCTGGGGCTAATAATAATAGTGAGTATTGATGCACACTTTGCGGCAGTGATGGTTGGTTTGCTCGTGAGTCACTGCTCGTGACTGCCGGCAGTCACAGAACACTCGACCTAATCGACAAGGTCTTATTGGGCTGGGCACGATATTCGCTCACTCCTTGGTGGAAATGAAATGTTCCTTATTTTGCTCTGCCATCCTTGTTTAATGTCATAGTGAGCCGACATCGGTCCGGACTGAGTCCCTCTCGGGAGATCCCTCGCTATCTTCTCCTTATCCGTAAAGTCAGGGGCTGACCAGCTCTGACAAACAGGGGGTCGTGTCAAAACCTGATTGTCTGTGATCATAGGCTAGTCTCTCTCATCCCTCGTCTCCTCTGTATCTCAGCGAATTGACCTGTCCTCTCGCCCAGTTTGTATCTCCCCGGAGGCCAAAGCACAATATAAGTTATAGGACTAAACAGGGCGGACATCAAATGGCGTGTCTGAGCAGCGGCTGCGTTTATGGTGGCCAGGGCCTGAAGCCGATTATGATGCAGCCCTTGCTCTGTGATGTGTCCACGTACAGCGTGATGGAGGCTGGAGGGAGCATCTTAGTTATTGAGGGAGGGGGCAGCAGGTCATGGCAGAGGGATATGGTGATGATGAGACCAAGTAGCTTTAATAGGTGACGGGCAAACAGGCGTGAGTTACTCCAGGGCTATTTTGGTCCAGCACAGGGTGCATGAAGAAGCTGTTGAACGGGTCACAGCACAGGGTACAGGGGTTAAAAGCCCCTGCATATGGAGTAGAAGAAAAACGACGAGCATGCGCACGGAGTAGTTACGAGCATGCGCACGGAGCAGTTATGATGGTGATTCGGACAAACGTTGAAAATAACGAACCATACATCATCAAATATCCGTTATTTCTAAACCAGTGCCTTTCTCTGATGGAGCGAACAGACAGGTCAGGACCCGCCCTCATCAGGCGGCAGAACGCCTCTCTAAACATGACCTTTTTTCTCGACCATGGACATCCGGTGTATGGTAGCGCGGCAGGGTAAACAAATCTCGTTGCTATGACGGCCCCCAGATGTAGTGGTCAAGATGCGTTTTTCTGACGATGATTCTATGTCTCTCATGTTTTGACCTTGTTCTAAGGAGGGCCTGTCTGTTGACCTTAAAGTGCCTATCGCACGAAAAATCATGACATTTTTTTCGCCAGATTACGGAAATATAACCCAGAAGTACCTATTCTGTCAATGTATCAGTCGCCAAAGTGCGCGCTTTCGGATCGAAATTCGACTTTAAAGATGAGTCCGGCGTATCGAGACGACGAGCTAATGAATAATTAATCGCCCTTTACTGACGTCACACGCATGGTTGACCTAGATAATGGCTGCCACAACGTTTTGTCGGGCGCGCTAATTTGAACTGACATTTCATCAAATCTTGGCCTTAACTGATCAGATGCGACGGTTAATAGACCGGTTTGAGTTTATTGATCACATAATGAATTGATTTCAGCGAAGTACCTATAACCGTGAGATAGGCACTTTAAGTGTTGCCATGATCAATCCAACTGCTGTGGGCGTCTGGGAAACACAAATGCACTATTTTACGGACATACATCGTTATGCAATAAATCGTATTACAGTAAAATCATGCTATTTCTGTTGTGTGATAACAACAATTCCAATTGCTTCCCCATTAATGTGTAAAGTAATTACACTATGTGCTTTATTTCGGCGAGCCGCCAAAAATTTGTGGATCTTCACATTAAAAAGCATCGCTCGCTGGTGTTACGTAACATCGTTGGTGCTATGTAACGTGGCGTCATTCATGACATAGTTGGTGCTATAAAACGTGGCATCCTTCGTGCTATGTAGCGTCACATCGCCTGTGTTGTTTAACGTGGCAGCGTTGGCGCTATATAATTTGACAGCGTTGGTGCTATATAATGTGACAGCGTTGGTGCTATATAATGTGACAGCGTTGGTGCTATATAGTGTGACAGCGCGCTATATAGTTGACAGCGCTATATATAATGTGACAGCGCTGGTGCTATATAGTGTGACAGCGCTGGTGCTATATAATGTGACAGCGTTGGTGCTATATAATGTGACAGCGCTGGTGTGCTATATACAGCAGCGTTGGTGCTATATAATGTGACAGCGCTGGTGCTATATAGTGTGACAGCGCTGGTGCTATATAATGTGACAGCGTTGGTGCTATATAATGTGACACCGTTGGTGCTATATAGTGTGACAGCGCTGGTGCTATATAATGTGACAGCGTTGGTGCTATATAATGTGACAGCGCTGGTGCTATATAGTGTGACAGCTTTGGTGCTATAAAGTGTGACAGCGCGGCTGCTATATAATGTGACAGCGTTGGTGCTATTTAATGTGACAGCGCTGGTGCTATATAATGTGACAGCGTTGGTGCTATATAATGTGACAGCGCTGGTGCTATATAGTGTGACAGCTTTGGTGCTATAAAGTGTGACAGCGTGGCTACTATATAATGTGACAGCGCTGGTGCTATATAGTGTGACAGCGCTGGTGCTATATAATGTGACAGCGCGGCTGCTATATAATGTGACAGCGCTGGTGCTATATGGTGCTATATAATGTGACAGCGTTGGTGCTATATAGTGTGACAGCTGGTGCTATATAATGTGACAGCGCTGGTGCTATATAATGTGACAGCGCTGGTGCTATATAATGTGACAGCGCTGGTGCTATATAATGTGGTGCTATATAAATGTGTGGACATGTGACAGCGCTGGTGCTATATAATGTGACAGCGTTGGTGCTATATAATGTGACAGCGCTGGTGCTATATAATGTGACAGCGTTGGTGCTATATAATGTGACAGCGCTGGTGCTATATAATGTGACAGCGTTGGTGCTATATAATGTGACAGCGCTGGTGCTATATAATGTGACAGCGTTGGTGCTATATAAGTGTGACAGCGCTGGTGCTATATAATGTGACAGCGTTGGTGCTATATAGTGTGACAGCGCTGGTGCTATATAATGTGACAGCGCTGGTGCTATATAATGTGACAGCGCTGGTGCTATATAATGTGACAGCGCTGGTGCTATATAATGTGACAGCGCTGGTGCTATATAGTGTGACAGCGCTGGTGTGTGACAGCGCTGGTGCTATATAATGTAGCGCTGGTGCTATATAATGTGACAGCTTTGGTGCTATAAAGTGTGACAGCGTGGCTACTATATAATGTGACAGCTTTGGTGCTATAAAGTGTGACAGCGTGGCTACTATATAATGTGACAGCGCTGGTGCTATATAGTGTGACAGCGCTGGTGCTGTATAATGTGACAGCGCGGCTGCTATATAATGTGACAGCGCTGGTGCTATATAGTGTGACAGCGCGGCTGCTATATAATGTGACAGCGCTGGTGCTATATAGTGTGACAGCGCGGCTGCTATATAGTGTGACAGCGTTGGTGTAATAAACAGGAGCATCGCTATTGCAATGTGACCTTGAATGTTCGCAATCAATGATCCATTTCTACTTTTCGACGTTGATTCCAAATCCGATGTGGAACCAACCAAAGAGTTCACCCGTCGCTAAGAAAACGCATTGGCTGCAAAATACAAAGCCAGATGAGAAAACACATGTCCCCGCCATATCACTCAGCCACAAATAGGCCGCCATGAGAAAATCAAATCAGACGTTGTGCTTGACAGAGTCCCCAATCTTGCCTCGACTAAGCTTCTCCGCTGCTCATTTGCCTATTTCCCACTCCTGCTCCTTAATCCCCACTTGGTCCTTAAAGCACCCCTGGGCAACGTGGCAAACGAGAGCAATAGAGAAGGCGAGGAGAGGGAGCCAAAGAGGCGAGCAACTCAATGCAATCACCACCACCAGCCACAGGCGGCTAATGTGGCACACATACCCCACTGCATCCTCCTGCACTTCTTCAATGCCTGCCAGTCAAACACATTAGCTGTTTCATCACCCCCAGCCTCCCAAATTCATCCCTCTTGCCTCCCTTCCACAAGCATCTCCCGCCACGCCTCTCGTGTATCCCCCTGTCTCTATTGATTCATGCATTTATTGTCTCCTAAGCAAATCTGACTCTTTCTGGCTATTTGCTAGCGGGAACAAGCGCCGCTGTTCGGTCTTAAATGGTTACACATACCCCCTGAGAAATGAGCGACAAACAGCCAGTGATCCTGGGAGGTGCCAACCAATGTCGCGCCAAATTAGCTGCCTGCTTTGAGTCAGAGGAAAGGCACCTCCTGAATTATGCTTGATGCCTCCCAGGCCGGTCTGGCTGCTTGAGCCTCAGCGGCAAACGTAGGGGGAAGAAGGAGGGAATTAATTGGGGCTGGGTGGTCTGGTGCGAGACAGAGTGAGACATCGAAGCGGCACCTACTTAGGGCAAATATGAATGGGTTGTTTTGTGTCTTGTGTCTGCGTAATATGAAGCAGACGAGGCTATTAGAGGCGAGGAGACAATGAGGGATGACACTAGCCGTGTCCAATGACTCGCTTCTCATTGACACAAATCACTGTCCTCACTCAGCCTGCTGCTGCTGCTGCTGCTGCTGATGCTGCTGCTGCTGCTGCTGCTGCTGGTCGTGATGGCACTCTCTCAACCAGACAAAGACAATGGCTGGGAATCTCTCCGGCTGCAACCGATAAAGCTAGTACAATGTCAACAGACATTAACGGAATCAACGATGCCCCAGTAGTCAGTATAAAGAAAGCCCCGTGTACGTTCCTGGCAGCCACAAGGCGCAATATATCCGTGGAGATACTTAGGTGGTTTCTTAAGGGGAGGGGAGCATGAAGTGATTGGGGTCGGGATCAGGTGGTTTTCGGCTTGTTGGCCCGTATGTCGAATACTAAGCGGTGAACACAACAGCTTTTCGGTTTCAGGTAGCAGAGGGAAGTCATGGTAGAGTGGCAGGTGTTTATCAAGGTCTGATCGGTTAGCCATTATGTAGGTAGACGATGTCACATGCTTCCATGGACCTAACACCCAAGCAACATAGATATGGAAAGACGACGAATTGTGATATTAGTGTATTTGATACGCACGCAAAACAACAATGACAATGAGAGCTCGGAGACCAACCTCCCTTCTACAACAGAAACCAACACAGCTAATGTCAAGTCAAGGGTCAAGGTCGTTTGACACCGTGCAGTCGTTAACAGATAGCATTTGTATTCGTATCATGTGACGACCACCATGGCACTGACGTCACACTCTTGATCTCTTGAAACATCATTGACAGCAATGTTCACAATACAGCCTTGATTTCATTATAAATTACCGCAAGTCTTTTATAACATTCAATAGGATTGTCTGACTCCATTCTTATCCAGAGTTTGTTGGCAAGGAGGCATGTAGACAGCGAGGTTCTCTGGGGATGAGGATGAGGATGATTGGGATGCGGAGGAAGCTTAACCACACAGAGCAGCTGCTGAGTTCAATCTTTCAATTTACAACTGAGGTCTTCTACATGTACACCCTCCTTCGATGCCCCTGTGGAGTCAAAAGCAACCTCCCCCCGACTAGCCTCCGTAGGAACCTCCTTCAAAGACGTGTGGTCGGCGGAGACTTGCAGTGGAGGTCCGGAGGGACAGTTGGAGGGTGTCATAGCAGGAAGCATGTGGAGAGGCTCTGTAATGCCAATCGTGGGGGGTGTCATGCAGGCACTGTTGACGAGACCTTCGTCATCACAGGAGACCAGCGGAGGTCTGGGCGATAATACGGGAGCCAGACCTGGTTCCACTTCGTCGCTGCTCACATTTCGCGGGGAGCTGTCTGGGTGAGATGACCTTGACCTCTCAGCGTCGAGGTCAGCTTGGGATGCGTTGTAGGGGGTCTTACTCTGCGATGGAAGCGACATATCGATAGCTTGATTACTGTCACAACTACCCACATCAGCACGCAGAGCTGAGAAGTTGCTGGAGACGGGCTCGGTTGAGATGACAGTACCTCCTACCATGGCCAGATTTCCCGGCTTGGCGTCTGACAGTCCATTACCGGTAGACAGCATGACTTTGGCTATGGGCGCGGGACTACGGGCGGACGGGGCAGCAGTGTTGCCTCGGGGGCGCGGGTTGTCTGTGTGACGATCCCCACCCACTTTGTGCTCGGCAGCTTCTGCGTTAGAAATGTTCTCTTGTTTCTTCCATTTCGTCCGGCGATTTTGAAACCATATCTTCACCTGCACATAGGGTAAAGAGTGGGTCAGTATACATGTCATTAACGGCTTGAAGTGCTGTACATCAATCAGGATCAAACATGAAATATTTCAATGTGAGTACGAGTCGACAGTTCCAAGTTCCAATCGTATATTGTCAAACCGTCGCCTTTTTAGAGAGCTGAGGTCATATAGAAGTTGTATGGTTAAATTAAAGCCTTCGATTCTGTAGGAGATCCTATGGCAAGCAGTAGATCACCATCCAACAGGGTCGCGTCTGTCATGTTGTCATTTGCACCACCGGGGCGTTCCATCAATGTTGTAGCAATACGTTAGCTTACTCGAAGATCGAGTTCTGTCGTATAAAGTGATTAAAAATGTGATAGCAATGATATTTAGAGATGCCATGAGCGCGGAAGCAGCGAGCTGGTTGCAGTCGCTGCGGGGCTACTACGGCTGCGCTTGCTTCAGGTGTACTCCATTGACCTTTCCTATAGACTGCTATAGTGCATTGAACACTATATCATACCGAATATAGAAGTGTATCGGTACCTATCCAAGTATATACTCTTGGTAAAAGTATTCATTTAATCACTGGTCAATATCGGGGAGAAGAATGGTTGATATCATGAAAGAGAGCTACGTTTTCGCGTGAAGGTTAAAGAGCAGGATTCATTCACACAAAACATCTCCATTCAACGCCCTCGTTTATGATGGCCTCATCCGAGATCAGTACCTACAAAGGTATGCACGTTGTTGTGCCCGCGTTCAGCATCAAAAATACTGACGCCAATAACGTGACCGTGTCACCCTGTAACGTGGCCGTGTCGCCCTGTAACGTGGCCGTGTCGCCCTGTAACGTGGCCGTGTCGCCCTGTAACGTGGCCGTGTCGCCCTGTAACGTGTTTTCGTCGCCCTGTATAGCCGAGTGTAAACGATATGCCAAGAAGCCGTCCTCAAACACACGTCCTCATGTGTCATAGCAAGACACAACACGAAATTGTCAAAACTAGAAATATAAATAGAGCCCTGAGAGACGACATAGGGCTATTAGAGTAGTATGTCTTCAAATCCCTCCTCCACAGGCAAGCCTCTTATCGGCCGATCCCTCGGCGCATCTTAAGGCCCGCGCCTAGCCTCATCTCGCCTAGTCCCTCCTGCTTTCATTACCATAAATGGTCGAGTCATTTGTCGACCATAATACACTTCTCTCGTGCCAGGGAAGGGCAGGCGGGTGCCTCGAGGCCTCCAAAGTGAGGATTTTGAAGAGGATCGAGTGAACCTCAATGATAGGCCCTCACGCAACTCCCTACTTATCCTCCTTGCAGTATATACACCGTGGCACAAAGCCCCTACAGGTCTGACTTGCTAGACAAATTGTCTCCTCGGCAAAGGTTAGCCTTTATTGCTGTTTAATTCAGCTGCCAGTTGCATGTGGCTGTCGGGTGCCGCTGTAGGGAAAGTGACGTGGCAGAGGCATTGAAGATGTGTTTGTACTAGGCTATGTCGAACTACGGACCATTTAAAGATCGGTTCCTTTTTATGGGTGAATAAGGTGGGAAATCGTCCGTGTTTATAAAAGGGAGTCGTATTTGGACCTATAAGATGGACAGATGTCTGTGTCAATAAGACGAGAAGTTGTCTTTGTCAATATGATGATTAGCTGTCTGTGTCAATAAGAAAACCAGTTGTCTGTGTCAATAAGATGATAAGTTGTCTTTTTCAATAAGTAGAGTAGTTATACGTGCCAATTATATAAGTAGTTGTCAATAAGAAGATGGGTAGATGTTTGTGTAATTGCCTGTGCATACTTATTGGGTGGTAAAATAATTCACCTCGAATATATCACGTGGTTTGTGTCATTTGTATTTTACGTATTTCATTGCTATATTATAGATAACTGTCTGAGTATATAATTGTAGCAGCTATATGTAATACGTATGGTTGTCAGTGCAAATGTGGCCGGTATAAGACTGGGAAGACAAGGTGAGCATTTATAATATGGGATGCCAAGGTGTAATTTAGCGTCAATAACATGCTCAAGCTCTGGGCAGATGACTGCGCAGTTGACTATTTTCTCATGTATCGGAGGCGCGTTATGACAATGCGCGGACGATGGGTGCTTGTTACAAGACTAGTTGTTCGTGTCAATAGGATGTCCACTCATCTCCAGTAATAAGACGAGACGTGGACAAGGAATGCAATCTATGGTGTATGAATGGGACATTTGTCAGTTACAATATGTGGTCAGCGTCTCAGTGTTATCGGCAAAGCCCTTTTTAGCGAGGTTCCCTCGAAGGTATGTTCATCGCTGTCTTATGGGTCTACAAACCACCAAATGCCATTGTCTTCAAATTACAATATTCATCATTCCATTCATTTCATTGAACTTACGATATTATAACAAAGTTATATTTTTCATTGGAGGAGGGTCATTTGTAGAACACGTGGCTGGTAAGCTGTAGGGGCACATAAGTACCACGTGATCCAAGCGTCATACAGCCTAATAGTCGATTAATTGTGATTTCAAGTGATGACGGGGCTGGTTTTATTTCAATAACACATATGTAAGGTTAATGCTGGGAAATATACAGCCCGGATAAGAGCCGGGATTATCGGGACAAGTATTGGCTGAAAAGAGGCATTTATGGCTGGTAAGGAAGTTACTCGGAGGCTTTACCGAAGCTAAAGCTTGCCAAGCGCTATTACACTCCCCGCCGCGTCTACCCCTATGAACTAAGTGATTTTCAAGTTATATCTACGTAGGCACTTTCTCGCCAGCGACGGGCTATCAACTTCGCAGGAAACAAATTAAAGTAGCGAGATAGCGGGAATGACGAAATAACATCAGTGGCCTGTTCCAGCCGGCCGCTTGCTGGAGGGTGTCGCCTTCGCAATGAGCCACATGGCGACTCCCCAGGAGGGTAATTAAGGCCGATGACAGAATTGGAGCACCTGATACAACAGGTGCGCTAAGATGACTGTCCCCAGCTAGCTATTGATTCTACCTGGTAACCACCCCACTCATCGCCCACAATAGGGACCAGACGAGGGATGGAGGCCGCGGGCAAGTCAAGCTGGCCAAGGGCAAAGAAACGCTATAGCTTTCCATTTTTGCGAGGAAGGAAATAGCATAAGTTTTTTTACAATACTAATTGGAAAGCAAGAGGGCAATTATTGTACTAAAGTTGATGGCTAATGGGAATGGTAACGGCGGGAGATAGAGCAGCGCTATCAGAGACGTAAGCCCCCATGTCGGCGGGAGAAAGAGCAGCGCTATCAGAGACGTAAGCCCCCATGTCGGCGGGAGAAAGAGCAGCGCTATCAGAGACGTCAGCCCCCATGTCGGCGGGAGATAGAGCAGCGCTATCAGAGACGTCAGCCCCCATGTCGGCGGGAGATAGAGCAGCGCTATCAGAGACGTCAGCCCCCATGTCGGCGGGAGATAGAGCAGCGCTATCAGAGACGTCAGCCCCCATGTCGGCGGGAGATAGAGCAGCGCTATCAGAGACGTCAGCCCCCATGTCGGCGGGAGAAAGAGCAGCGCTATCAGAGACGTCAGCCCCCATGTCGGCGGGAGAAAGAGCAGCGCTGTCAGAGACGTCAGCCCCCATGTCGGCGGGAGAAAGAGCAGCGGAGAAAGAGCAGCGCAGCGCTATCAGAGACGTCAGCCCCCATGTCGGCGGGAGAAAGAGCAGCGCTATCAGAGACGTCAGCCCCCATGTCGGCGGGAGAAAGAGCAGCGCTATCAGAGACGTCAGCCCCCATGTCGGCAGAGACGTCAGCCCCCATGTCGGCGGGAGAAAGAGCAGCGCTGTCAGAGACGTCAGCCCCCATGTCGGCGGGGAGAAGAGCAGCGAGAGACGTCAGCCCCCATGTCGCGGGAGAAAGAGCAGCGCTATCAGAGACGTCAGCCCCCATGTCGGCGGGAGAAAGAGCAGCGCTATCAGAGACGTCAGCCCCCATGTCGGCGGGAGAAAGAGTAGCGCTGTCAGAGACGTCAGCCCCCATGTCGGCGGGAGAAAGAGCAGCGCTATCAGAGACGTCAGCCCCCATGTATCGGGGAGAGCAGCGCGTCAGAGACGTCAGCCCCCATGTCGGCGGGAGAAAGAGCAGCGGAGCCCCCATGTCGGCGGGAGAAGAGCAGCGCTATCAGAGACGTCAGCCCCCCATGTCGGCGGGAGAAAGAGCAGCGCTATCAGAGACGTCAGCCCCCATGTCGGCGGGAGAAAGAGCAGCGCTATCACAGACGTCAGCCCCCATGTCGGGGGGAGAAAGAGCTGCGCTATCAGAGACGTCAGCCCCCATGTCGGCGGGAGAAAGAGCAGCGCTATCAAAGACGTCAGCCCCCATGTCGGCGGGAGAAAGAGCAGCGCTATCAGAGACGTCAGCCCCCATGTCGGCGGGAGAAAGAGCAGCGCTATCAGAGACGTCATCCCCCATGTCGGCGGGAGAAAGAGCAGCGCTATCATAGACGTCATCCCCCATGTCGGCGGGAGAAAGAGCAGCGCTATCATAGACGTCAGCCCCCATATCACACAATGTGGGTTAACACTCGCCTATTGTGCCGACATTAATGAGTCGAATACAAACAATCAACTCATAAGCTGCGTATTTGCAGGTTTACCGAGGTGAAATCGTTTGCCGTTTATTAACACCACGATGCACGGCGAGGCAGCTGACAAGCGGTGTGTGTCTATGATTACATAACCCATAGTCATCTTGTATGCTAGAGTATGCATCATCATAATATGTATATATTTAACATATATAGCAATTTGGAAGGAAAAGCAGAGTAACTTGTTGATAAAAAGACAATATGCCATCAGAAGTCGTTGCGTCCCAGTCGGTATTATACTAAGTACAGAGCAAACATGTCGTTCTAGCTGCTAGGCTCAGCGTAATTAAAAACCAGGCAAATTTCGGAACAGACATCGGAGAGAAAGTGACAGCTGAAGAGGCAACTGTGCACTTGACAATTCAAATTGCTGCGTGAGTAGACACAGCCCGCCACCCACGACCCCCACTCCAAGTCGACCCCCCCCCCCCCCCCCCCCCACCCCCACACCACACAAACACACATACCACCCCCATCCCACGCCACAAACGCCAGGGCATTCCCTCTCAAAAGCAGACGACATTTTCCCCGCGGCGCAATCAGCGCGGGAAATACTGAGCGTACAGGAACATCGAGTATTAACTTGGTAACGGAAGTAGCTCCGCATTTCTGGGAAGATAGGCGGTGTATGCGGACACGCTGGCCTGGGAGAAAGCGGGCTGTGTAGCGTGTGGTAAAGATAGAAGATAGAGTTGGCCGGGGTAGGGGGGACACGAAGAGGGTCGGTGAAGTCACAAGATGAGGTTCCCTGCCGTGGCTGCCTATTAGACTAGCAGGCGAGCACTTAATGAGCTGTCAGTACATGCGGGTGTCCGTGACAATAACACGGCTATTTTGTGTGACAGGCACTTGTGGTGGCGAGTACCCCCTCCCATAACAGCGATAAGACAGCCGCGCTAATTCCATCTGGTATAGATAGGCGGAAAACCTGGTGATTGCATCTCCCCAAGGTACTCATCACTTGGATACCTGTACTGAAGGTATTACATTACCTGCCAAACGATGCCCACTTATTGGAATGCTGATGAGGGATGGTAAGGGAGTGGAGGGTCAATAAAGAGGGCCCTTGTCTCGACACTCTCAACGCATCCTTAAACCTCGTAAAAAGCCAATGGAGACCCTTCATGCCAGGGACCTCCCAGCTGTCATTAAGGTTATCATAACATATTGGCACCTTCTCATCGACCTGAAGTATGGGAGCAACCATCCATTAAGTAGTTATTTAAAATGGTAATTGATAAAGAGCGGACAATAGTGGTCAGCTGGTAGAGTATATACTTGGAGTTTCTTAACGACCTACAAGTCATACACTACACCCTCCACGCTACACAACCCATAAACCAAGCGATGTCATCATCCCAACCATAGTGATGGACAGCAACCGTGTCGTGTCAGATATCAGTCTAACTTTCATGACACCTTCTCCTGCCCCACCTGATACAGGTAGGAACAGGTAAGGTAATTAGTCAATTTAATGGTTACAATTACACTCTGCAATCGCCTCGGTCTTAGTGATTAATGTTCAGTAATATGCAGCTTGTGATCGGTTAACTCTCCCTTACTCATCTTGGGTTAAGAATAACAGATAAGAGGTCCCCTACTCCAACTACATCAAGCAGTCATCCACACAAGATACGGCCCATTATCAGTTAATAGCAAACCTTCATCGACCAGGAACACACGAAACAAAGCTATCACTATTAACATTTATCCATTAAGTGTTTTGGTAATGACAATCTATAAGCAAAGTAAACCTACGGCTATCAAAGTGATCAAGTACTGCCTATTGTGACACTGGTTTTCAAAATACTACCAGTTGCTCACCTTTCGTGTGTAGATAACACACAGGTGACAAAGGAAGGCGTTGTCATTATAACAACTATATTACACACCCGCGCCCCCAGAATACAAACTTGTTTAAATATAACCACAACCGTCCAAATATCATGTGCTAACAAACATATGGTTTTCCCATAAGAACCTACATTTGGTTGGCTGGTTAATTGGTTGTGATAGGAATCGATTGATTTGTCTGTAAAAGAAAAGTAAGTGTTCGTTTAAAATACGGAATCCTCTCCAACAAGCCACAATAGTTCTTCAATAATCTCAAGAATTTATTGTGGCTTTATCTAAAGCCCAGGTGAGAATGTGTCTCTTACAGTAATGGTAGCCGGCGTAGGTTACAAGTGGAAGCGACATGGCGTATCAATGACGATGTAGGTATATCATGGTAGGCTGACCATAAAGATGCCAGGTGTGTTAAGCAATCGGCCCCTCACCTACACTCGGTGAGTTTATGGAGCTAGATACTCGGATAGACAGAGAAGCTATATCATCTCCCCACGGCTCTACTTCAGGCAACCACTCCACAGCTTTACAATGACTCTTATAGAATATTTTATGGTAAAGGGGCACTTTCTGGGCCAATTGAGGTATTATCGGTGCAAAAATGCGATCATAGCCCAATGATCCCTGATGCCAAAACGCCAGTTAATTATGTAATAAATCTGGATGGCGCGAACTGAATGATGGTCGTAAGGGATCGAGGCTCTAATAGCTACCGAGATAAATATATTATAGTATCAATCCATCGATACGTGCGATCGGTAAGGAGGATTGCCGCGCTGCGGTTCGTTCGTCAATCCGGGCATTATGCAGAGTTTGAGAGTGTTTGGATTACAACGAATGGCAGGATCGGACGTAAGGAAAGCCTTATTTATAATCCCCCATTCACCTTAACCGCTCCGTCCTCTATTTAAATTATGAATACGGACGGGGCAAAAAACCCATTGAGGTCGAATGTGGTGATGAAGGAATGTTGTCGAGTGCCACACACACAGGAATTGCAATGAAGTTTAATCTATGACCCCCACAAGAACTTATATTGCTGAAACAAGCGTCCTACTTATTATCAGCGGAGAGTTCTCAACAACAGACGCCTCTCTATAAAATGAATCATTCAATACTCAGGTAATAGCGAAGGTGTTAGCTACGTGACACCTGGCTTTCTGCTCATCTTTGGTTGCGATAGAGGCGTCAGTGTTGTTGTAAAACTTTGCCTAATATCTGTGTGTAAATACATATATATATATATATATATATATATATATATATATATATATATAGAGATATATATATATATATATATATATATATATATATATATATATATATATATTTATTTATATCATATATGTATCTATATAATATCTATATATAAAAAATAATATATATATATGTATATATATATGTGTGTATAAACATATGTATATATATATTTGTATATATACATATATATATATTTATGCATATAATTCTATCTATATATCTATATATATCTCTATATATATATATATCTCTCTATATATATATCTCTCTCTATATATATATCTATATATATATATATATATATATATATATATATATACAGATTGTACTAGCCGACTATATACTCATTAGTAGTGTGTCATACAGTCGACAGTCATGTCACTTCCTGTAGAGGAATTGTATTTTTGTTGACTTCAGAACCACATAACGGCGTTTCCAGCAAGCTCATAGTCACGCCATAATGTCAGCACACATCGCTTTCAACCGAATCACCCCCGGCTATAAATGGCCGTTCTGATTAAGTGTTCCTCGGTATCAGCAGAAAGACACTTGATCTCGACACGCTACTTCCAAGTAGCAATAAAATAATGATAATTCATTTCATCCCCATGCGTGAATTGACATGGAGATATGAGCAATCGAACCGGCGTATGCTTCAGCATTTGTCTCTTTCAGGTTGACCGCCTCGTCAGCGTACTTGACTCCAGCCATACCGGGGACCCCATTACGATTACGTGCTCGCGCTTCGCGGAAACAATGTGATTTTCTATATGTGGCCTCTCAACACGATTAGAATTATCTCACGTCTGGAAATAAGTTTTGATGAAGGTTTTTCATGTTAGGTTGTAACTCATCTATTGCTATGAGATGCAAGCATGCACGTTGACATACACGGCTCCATGACCCGGCGACCGCTCTCACGGACGACCCTACAGTGATACCGCACGGATATGATGCAATTAAGTCGCTGACGCAACAACCGGCTGTTCTCGCGCCATTGTGAAGGATGTGTGAACCGTTTAAGTACCTCTCAACTGTTCAGCGATCGGCGACACGAACACGGGTTTCTATGTGAATTAGGCTCGAACAAACACAAAAAGCTCGCCAGTAGAGTTGTTACTTTAATTGTAAACAGCAACTTATGAAGGACACCACCAAATGAACGTGGGCGCGACCACCGCGGGACGTGCGCGCGACCACTAGGGGAGCGCCTTCCGGTATGACTGTGAAAAACACTATGGGGCATGGTGTCGAACTTGGACACAGACATTGGTCTTCCATACGATGACCCTTTTTCTTTGATCTCTCTCTCTCTCTCTCTCTCTCTCTCTCTCTCTCTCTCTCTCTCTCTCTCTCTCTCTCTCTCTCTCTCTCTCTCTCTCTCTCTCTCTCTCTCATATCTATATATCTCTATATATATATATATATATATATATATATATATATATATATATATATATATATATATATATATATATATATGTATATATACATATATATATACATATATATATGCATATATATATATACATATACATATATACATATATATATATACATATATATATATATATATATATATATATATATATATATATATATATATATATATATATATATATATATATATATATATATATATATATATATATATATATATACATATATATACATACATACATTAGGCATTGTTTTACAACATACTGGCGCCTCTTTCGCAACCAAAGATGAGGTGTCACGTTGCGTATATATATATATATATATATATATATATATATATATATATATATATATATATATATATATATATATATATATATATATATATACATATATATATATATATATATATATATATATATATATATATATATATAAAATACATTTATAATTAATATACATTTGATATATATGAAGGTCTGTCTCTCTGTGCATATGTGAGAGCGTACGTGTGTGGTGTACGAGTATATATACATCATTATGCTTGTCGTGTAATAGTCTCGTAATTCGCGTTCACGATTTGTCATTCGACAGTTCATCATTAAGACATCATCGTGACGTCATCAGCAGTTGAGTCTACAAATGGAAAGTGACTGATGATCAGATTCTGTCCACGAATATGTGTGGTCACATTCAATTTCAGTGTCAGACAGTATGTGATGTCGGAATAATGTGAGTTTACTACAATGAGTTGTCCATCTCTGTGTTGACGTCCGCGCGTCCGTTACCCCACAGTCATCCTGGGTTCCGCAATGCCTTAAAGGCCCAGATATTACAACAAGCAACAAGTACAATGCAATGAGGCCAAGCCAGTAGGGACAACAGGTGGTCGAATTCATTGGATATTATAATCACATCTTCGTGTGCCCTTGGTACTTATAATTCATCAATCAATTGATTATTAATAAGTCAATATATAAATATTAAGAGTAGTTTCTCGTGCTATGCATGCAGCTTGTCCTTAATTGTACAAGTACCTGTGTCTCGGTGACGCTTAGTAGAGTGGCCATTTCTGCTCGCTCACTGGAAGACAAGTATTTCTTCTGCTCAAATTGCTTTTCCAATTCAAATATCTGCCGCCCAGTAAATGTGGTTCTTGCTTTCTTCTTCTTCTTGTCCGAGTCTTTGCCGTCCTCGCCCCCACTGCTATTGTTATTGTTGTCCCCCGCCCCGGTGGAGGACGCCGGCGAGGGCAGCGTTTTACTGTGTTTATTGTCGATGTGCTTGTCGGTGCTTCTTTCCTGTGAGAGCGGAAGCGCGTCCTCACGACTGGAACTTCGCTTCCGCTTCTCGCCCTTTCCGCCTGACAGCGCCATCTTATGTCCATTTTTATCTGTCAAAATATGTCAGATTAAATACCTTCATCAAGTGAATTCGATCAAGGTAGCATTCAGCTTGAGCATTTTACCAAATATAAATTGTTACTCATTACCCATAATTAATTGATTCCATACAAGTGTTTGTCAAATCAGGGAAATGTGCCATCATTTTTGTAGAGATCAAAGAATGGAAAAACGCATATACTTTGTATATACTTTGAAAGCATGGGCCAGGATAAGAATAACAAAGGAATACAATATGCAGTAAGCAACATAATGTGATTCCCCATAAACACAACAATTGAGTTGTGCTTTGATTAAACAAAAATGGTACGATATGTTGGCTGGTATTGACGACAAGCAGAGGCTTGGTTACCGAAATAGCGCTAACCAAAGCCAGCACAACTCCATCATAGCAACATGCTGTGATCGCGAACTTCTGGTAGCTGAATGGAGCAATGAAAGGAGGTTATCGTGAATTTCATCTACCTTGTTTATATGCATAATATATGTAAGTTTTTCATAGAAAATATACGTTTGCATAACAACACATCAACATATACATTGGCAGATAACCATTGATCCCACTTTTCTAATTATTTATTTTGTATTCTCCCCGGAATAGATAAATCCGTGTCAGTGTTACTGAGAAATATTCTGTCGGTAAATTGTCGTTTTCTGGGGTAAAAAGCACAGAATAAATATTTCTGAAAAGCGCTCTTCCATGAACGCGAGCAACATGTTTTTCTTTAATGCTAACATCTTTTATCATAAAAACATTGACAAGGCGACATGTTTTCGCGTCGTGGGATGTTTTAGAATCAATCGACAATGCTATCAAATACTTTTCCTATTACAGCCAACCAACCATGTACATTTATGCATGTGGATTGAGAATAAAAAAGATTCCAATACCGCCATGGTGTTGAAGCCCCACAGATATACGGTAATTGATGTTACCTCGAAAGACGTGTCCAGCGCCATCTGGTGGGTAATTACAGGGGTGATTGTGATGCAGTGATAAGCAGGCCTAGAGTGGCGGGCAAGTCGCTTTCATATAACTTAAAGCATACAGGTATAGGGGTCTTGGTAAGGGGCCGGTTGCTTTCTTTGTCGGGGGGTTGTATTTATCCCGGTTGGATTCGAGCAGCGCGCTCTGTATTGCGGTGGATTATTCTTCCGGGGCACCTGCTGCACGCCTCCCCCCCATCCCCACCCCCACCCGATCACACCCTCTCCCTGTCCCCTTAACTCAAATGTTGTCTCGTTAATCATTTATGAAATCCCCGACCGCTTGTAACTCATTAGTACTACCAACAAGAGTTTTACATTGACCCTTACTCGTGTAATGTGTATAGTACGTATCTGTAGTTGTTGACCATGTATACATGGCGAATGAGGTACCAACGTTACCCGAGGCGTGAACTACTTACTGCAGTCTTTTAAGGTCTAACTGCGATGCTATAAAAAGTCTGACCTATTGAAAGCGGCCAACATGTATGTGATACACGCGGTGCCTACTACACACGGATACAGGACAGACATGTTGACAACACAGTTTATTCATAACTCATGTATCCCCCCACCCCCCACTTCGCGTGCAAAAATCTGTTATGGTATGAAATGTCACACTTAATGGAGCAACTAACGCGTTGTCTCGCCACCTCTCGTTAACCGACTCAGTGACGTACTGGGGAGTAGGATTTATCATTGGTGGCAATGATCACGGAGATAGGGTGACTCTGCGTGGACTATGTATAGGTCATGTTATACTGAACTCGCTTGTTTCATCACAAACAGCATATATCATAGTATGTGTCAAATGATATCTCAAATACTGACCGTGGTGATTGAGATCAAGGTCGGAGGCGCGCTGTCGCTCCCCGGGCCGCATCACGCGATGCTGACCGGTGGTATTTGCCCTGAGTCCGGTCGGTGACGGGCTCCTCTCTCCCGGCCGGCCCCCGTGATGATGACTGAGGTGAATCCCTCCAGCACTGCTGGGATGACGATGGTGGATCTTCACGGGATCGACGAGAGACTGACCTCCGCGAAGGGGCTGGTAGAGTTCATGGAGGGTAGTGGGTGAGGTTGGCAGGATCATCCCGCCGTTATGGTGACTGAAACACTCGTAGAAATGAGGATGACGGGTGAAGGCCGAGTCCGGGATGCTGAGGTCCGGACTTGCGCATGTTCGGCGATCTCCGCTAGAGCTGGCGGAATTCACCGAGTCTCTTCCCGAGGATGAAGAGGAACAGCGTCCGTCACTTCGTCCACCGCCCCGAGATGTTGAGCCGCCTAGAATGTCCTCTATGGAGTGTGGAGTGGGCTGTTTGGGGGCTGGGTTATAGATGTGCGGATGCCATGTACGCGGGGTCGTGTAGAGGAGAGGGTGGGCCGCCATGAGACCGGCCACACCGAACGCACCTGCCGATAAACCACTGGGGTGCATCATCCTCACCGCCCTCACCTCTTGTATCAAATGATATCGCAGGTCAACAGATTCCACGCTCGACACGGGCGATAATTCACCAGCCTTCGATTCGATAAAATATAAACTTGCAAGTTATTCGCCCTAGATACAAGTTAAAAGTCCACAGTTGTTCACCAATGAAGTTTCATTGAGTCGAGAGCGCAGGAGCCGTACATACACGTTAAATGAAGTCCATCAGTGTTGATAGGTAGATCTGCCGAAAGTCCACATACGAGGGCACGGTGGTGGCGGCGCGCGTCCCAAGAAGAGTCAGCTCGCGTCGTGACGAGTCTATGAGCGGTAAGCACTAGATGCTACAGCATGAGGAAGCGTTCATGACAAAGTGCTTCTTCTCTCTTCGTGCGTCGTTTCTCTCCGTCCGTCTGCCTTACTGATTGAGTGATAATAGCCCCAAGGAAACTTGAGCGATAATGAGTCGGGTTGTGGGGGCTTCGTGTACAAGGTGGGTGGCGGTGGTAGGTGGGGGGGGGGGGGCTTATAAATGAGCGACAATAGGGGTAAGGCACGGGTGATTCACTCGGTGCGCTGACGCTGGTGGCATGCGCGCCCAGCCCTTGGGGTCTTTTATCAGCGTTCAGCAGTGAGCGCGAGTCCCTCACGCCGCCGTTGCCAGCTCCCCTCCTGGCCAGAACCACACCCCCTCTCCAGCCTATTGTCTGTCCATTATACCCTGCTCACGACCAATCAATAGAGAGATTGCCTCTTTGATAGTGCTAATTAACTCCACAGATATAGCACACACTCCAACAAACAGCAGTTATACCGTATATCCACGACGGCGGGCCCTACTAGCACTCTACCTGCCGGCCTCTCTTCCTTAACTCCAACTCCTTAGCTGTGGTCGTGTTGACGTTGGTGTCTCAATTAGCGTGCGATGATGGCGCTAAAACCTTCACTAACCACCCATTTAGCCCTCACTGATGCACGGCCTTCCTCTTATGGCACCAGCTCTCCCTCACAAGCCTCCACCATCAACTGAAGCTCCTCCCAGCTCGGTTCTCCCTCTTTATAGCTCGCGCGATGTGGTCCCGTCTTGGGCTGACGGCAGCTGAATTAATGGTAGGCGCTAATCCGCGTCGCTCATATTCGAGGCAGCCACTTGCTGAATCGGAGGAGTCAATTTGGAGGGCCAATGCGATTAAGGTAAGTTGAGGGAGGGGTGGTTGAGGGTGTAGGTTGCGCGTACAGAGACATCGCTTTATAGCCATGCTGACAAGCCACACATCGTGTCCATTGAGAAGGTTCAACCACGTCTTGTAGGAGAGCCGTCATACTGGATAGGACAAGACGGAGATCAACTCGCGTTAGTGCCGTGATTTCACGGTCCTGCCGAGTGCTCTTTATAAACCGGCGACCCCTGCTTCGTCCCATTTTGGCCGACAATAGAGGAACAGGTCGGGTCAGGAGGCTTACCGCGCCATCACTTAACCCACTCAATAAAGGCCCGCGGAATACGCCAAACTATATGTATTATTCACATTTACTATGCGCAGCTTTTAAAAAAAAATGTCCATTCCACTTTGAATATCGACCCTAAGGTCCGTCTATAACACAGTCACTCCTGACCCCATCGTGTTAGGCAGGTGCGATGGAAGTTGGCTCGCCATCTCGTCATTTCACAACAACACACACGAGGCTAATTCCCCCAGCACGATATCTATATTTCATCGCTATGGCAGTCTATTAATTCACTCTCCAACCATCATCACCCTATAAAGCCCTGACCAGCAAGTGCTACACGACGGACACCCGCTATCACCCGATCATTTCGCCTTGTGTTCGTTTTAAATCCGCGTTCGATGATATAACCATACCTGGTGGGTATTTACATAACCACCGGTTAACCTCCATTGTTTGCCACGTGTTAATTCGAAGCCTAGCAGCTGCTCGAGGTCTTAATGGCTCCTCCGCTTAATTATAGCCGCGGGTGGATGCGAATAACACGAGCTCCTTATTCCTCCCGCGACCTGACTCATTTCTCGCTCACTTCTAGTTTGGAGTATGTATTGAGATCGTGCTGTGTTCATTATGGCGGTCTATATCTGTATTGTTCAGGTGGGGAGTGGTGCGTGTTGGTGAAGACGGGTGTAAAGACGACCTAGTGACGGCTATACGACGCGCAGAAGATCAATTAGTGCTGATGGGGTGCTTCCTTCAACGGTAGCAACATGAGGTGGCAGTGATGAGGATGGGGCGATGCTGAATAAGGGGGTGGGGCAAGTTGGATATGATGTCAATGGAAATGACGATTGTTATTTTTAATAATAATGGAATGTTGTATGGGGATTATGGTCTAGCTGCTGCTGCTGCTGCTGCTGCTTCTGCTGCTGCTGATGATGATGGTGATGATGATGATGATGATGACGGCTATAATTGAGTTGTGTCGTTGTATTAACTTCGTTATTTTAAGGCTTTGTACTGTCAATAAATTTCGACCCTAGGGGTTAGCATTAATTTGTTTTTATTATCATCCCCTAGAGTCATTGTCTTTGTTTAAATAAGCCAAATCGATGGAAAACATTGCCTGGAAATAAGATCACTAACACCAAATGCAAGTATCCTCCCCGCTGCTCTCTGACCATTAAGTCTTGCTTATTGCTAATGAGGCTAGTTGCCCTGCAGACAGCCCATAGGCGCCCTAGGGAGTCACTCCAATAAGGGAGGCTGCTCTAAGTCTCACCTGCAACCTGCAACCTCCACCCTCTCTGTCCCTCCATCTCCGCTCATATCTCCCCCATCTCCCCACCCCCTCTACCTGCTCTCTCACACCCACCCCCTCTACCTGCTCTCTCACACCCACCCCCTCTCCTCTCCAACATATCCATCACCTTTCATCCTGGACGCCCCCCGTCTCCTGGCTCCACCCACCTACATCATTCCACCCGTCCGCTACATGTATTAATTCGCTCTATGTCTCAGATCGTCATGCAATTACTCTGTCTCGCTAAGAATCACAGTTCCTGCACACGCCGCATTTCCCATGTGCTTACTATGGAGTTGTAATTAAGACACATGAAGGTATGACAATAAACAACAACACAACTGAATGATATGACACTTATCAACCTAGAGCGTAATCACTACACCTGAGACCAAGGCAATAATCACCATATATGAAGTGATTAAAATCATCACCATGCCACAGGAGTGATGATAATCATCACATCTGATGCTCTGACATTAATCGCCACACCTGCAAGTATGACAGAAACCGCCACAGTTGAAGGTATTACCAATATCTGCCAACTTGGCTATAATCAACCCCACTGAAGATATGACAATTATCAGCTCAACTGAATGTATGTCAATAATAACCATACCTGCAGGCATGACAAATATAACCACACCTGAAGGTATGGCAATAATTACCACACCTGAAGGTATGACAATAATCACCCCACCTGAAGGTATGACAATAATCACCCCACCTGAAGGTATGACAATAATCACCATGCACACTGCTCATCTCATATCTACAGTCATCTATTGAAACTGCTTTGGTTGATCATAACATGTACCCCTACATCTGTACATTGTCCCCAACCACTCGCCGTCCCGTCCATCCACACGCCTCTACAGCCACCCAGCCACCCACCCAGCACACCCAGCCAGCCACCCAGCCACCCCCAGCCAAACGCCTATCAATGCCTTCCACTTTCCCATCATCCATGCATCCGTCCAAAGCACGCCATATCTTACCCATCCGTCCACCCAAACATCAAACCAACCAACAGTCCATGTACATATGATTTCCAGATACATGCAACCGTTATGTACTCAGCATTACTGAGTGGTAATCATGAAAATGAGACCATGCTGAGTGACTTGGGCTCAAGACGCGATCCCCAGGCTTAGTTCGGGACGCGCATTTGGCAACCCTACTAATAGGATATGCATGGAAAAGGACGCGTACCCCAGGGCATGCTGGATAATTAAATGAAACGACGGCGGCAAGTCGGAGCAAGGCAGAACGCGACGCCTACCTTAACGCCGTTTATCCACGGCGTATCAGGGAATCGCGATCACCATGCCGATGATATATACCAGATTGCTAGAAGCGAGCTCGCCAAGGATTTGTACGTCTCATCACTGACCAATGAGGAATGCGCTCAGGAAATATTACGTTCGAAAGGCGTGGCCTCGCAGCAAGTGGCTGTCCACGCTGCAGTCCCATACACCAGAGAAGTGGTCTGCAGATTACGCACCATGTATAGTCGAGTATAAGAGAATGGCGCTCGTTACGTTATCAATTAACTGATTTAAATCTAAGAGAGCATTCTTCGTCATAGTTTGTTTGAAGCTTCACCAGGGTTTTTCAGTTGACCTTTCCAGGGAGAGCGATTGAGAATCTGCTCCATGTACATCTGCTATTGACGGCATTTATCGCTGAGGCTCACAACAGTCCACGAGGCTTTTTCACATTAGTAGGGTTTAGATAACGAATCTCTGTATAATTCATTCTAATTGCGACGTTTTGGATCTTGACGTGTGAATTATTAAATGCGTCGATAATGAACTCTTTCGGCAAAGAGTTTCAACTGTGATTTCGACCATGACGGTAGCTTTTGGCGAAATCAACGTTCCGTCATCATTTATCATGACATGGAAGCGGAAATAGGGGGCGCCACGTGCAGCGGAAGCAGCTTGCCTTCCCACAATTCTACGGTTCATTAAGAAATTAACATAGAATGTCTTGTTGCTGCCATGTACTTCGACTAAAATTTAATAAGAAGCTCTTAATCAAAGGGAATTGATCGTGTGGAATTCAATTAGAGTGGCCCGCTGGGTGCCATGTAATGAAGCGAACGAGTCAGCGCCAGGGAATGCCCTCCGTTGGCATGGCATAAGCGGGCTAGGGATGCCAGCACCACGACTTGAGATGCAGATCAGTTCCTAGTAGAAGGGTAGTTGAGGTAGCAGGGCTATTTAAGGCGGGGTAGGGTGTTGAGAGTCTCGAGATCACTTACAGATCCCTCCCAAATGGAATTCGGTTCGTGTGGGAGTAAGTGCAATACCGAGGCTCTCGGCTCCTATAAGCCGTAAGCGCTCGAGGGTAAATAGGGGACAACACACAAAGACATCTACCCAACCACACCACACCACCCCCCTCCCACAGAATGCATTAACTCTCAAAGAACTGGCTTTTCTCAGCTTATGCCTACTGCTGTGTTTCGTTAAATTGGTTTGATTCCCCGTTTATTGCTTGCCCGCAGACGACACGCTGATTTCAATTGTGATAGACTCGTGGCCAAGGCTTGCAGGGCCAGTAAATTGCTACCAGTTCTTCGGCAATTAGGACGGTGGACAACATGAAGAAGACTACGACTGGAGACAATGAAATCTGGATTGTGATTAAATAGCAATATATGTCGAGTGTTACAGATTCTTAGTGCAGTGAAAACATGTCATGATTGTTTTTCATGGTGATGATGTGATGATTTGTGAAGGACGACGTGATGTTGGTGAGGATGACGTGTTAGTTGTGAAGGACGACGTGATGTTGGTGAGGATGACGTGTTAGTTGTGAAGGACGACGTGATGTTGGTATGGATGAAGTGTTAGTTGTGAAGGACGACGTGATGTTGGTGAGGATGACGTGTTAGTTGTGAAGGACGACGTGATGTTGGTGAGGATGACGTGTTAGTTGTGAAGGACGACGTGATGTTGGTGAGGATGACGTGTTAGTTGTGAAGGACGACGTGATGTTGAGGATGACGTGTTAGTTGTGAAGGACGACGTGATGTTGGTATGGATGACGTGTTAGTTGTGAAGGACGACGTGATGTTGGTATGGATGACGTGTTAGTTGTGAAGGACGACGTGATGTTGGTGAGGATGACGTGTTAGTTGTTAAGGACGACGTGATGTTGGTATGGATGACGTGTTATTAAGTATGGATGGCGTGCTGCTAGATGAGGATGACGTGTTGTATGATTATAACGCGTTATTCGCTGAGGATGACGTGTAATTTGGTGAGAACTGCGTGTCATATTATGCGATTGACGAGTTCTTGGGCAAGAATGACGTGTTATGTAACATTGTCCGCGACAGTTCTCAACCTCCGCAGCGATACCCAACCAAAGCTTCAGCACTCCGACTCCATGCTTATCGCCTATCCCACAACATCATTTGGAGCCGCGAGAAATAACCGATGTGGATCTTAGTAATGGCTAAATTCCCTGTAATATTAACTGATCTAAACGCTAGATAAATTTATCATTTTAGATGCAAGCATCTTCGTCATGACATCAAAGATTTCCTGTTCCAGATGTAACCTGGTAACTAGTGTTAGATATATTTGATTCTATACAAGCGATTGAAGGTGGCGATCCTCTGACAATAACCCAGGCTTAGCATAATCGAAATCCGACAGCCATTCATCAAATTGGTAACTTCTTCGCTGGTCTTCGCCAGATCGGCTGCCATTATGATCCACGAACGTTTTGATCCTTATCCACGCGGTAACAAGCACTCGTGTGTAATTAAGTAATTGTCAGACAATGGCTCAATTTAGCTCTTTTTCGAGGAACAACTTTCGCCGTTAGACAAGATACATTTACAGTACGCTTACTCATAGGTCAACTGCTTGTAAGTCTTGTTCAGCGGACCTCGCTATATGGCGAATTGGGTGGAGATTTAAACTGCAGACACTAATTGCTCGTGTATAGGTCATTTTGTGGCACGGACACCCCCTGAGGTCTGCGTCGTCTCACCTTGATTGACACGCAGCTGATATAGGGAGGACAGCGTCGCGCGCGATGCACGTCCGCGTAACCAATTGCGTCACAGCGGAAATTGTGCGTTTCGGGAGCGTTTTTGACTGACGCGTCAAGACGCCTGCCTGTCAATGGCGTCATTCAGAGTGTACACGTGTGGGCATTAGGGTGTCAGAGACGGCTGTCGATTTCACTTCAAGTGGACGGGACGTGGTGTGACTTGTGCACAAGGCCCCCGACATTCACTAATGCCACGCGTTCAAAAATATATCATTTTAAGGTTGTTACTATTATGTTAACGAACATCATTTGTTGGATTTCGGTCATTCGTCTGGTCAGGTATGGGAACGTTATGATTGTTGTAGCATCTGTACAGCTTCCGCTTCTATCGCGCCCGTCATCACGATGTTCTCTTTCTCGTGAGGTCTTCGTGGCGGCTGTCGACAGGGTGCAAGTAAATGAATGTCAAATTTATGTACATTGGCATAATCAAATTGTTCATACAATATCACCATAATTCTAGACATTCAAACCCAGAACCCGTGCCAAGTTGGAAGATGGTTTCATGTATGATCGCACCATAGCTCCTGAGATCTGATGTGTCAATATCTTCCCGCACTGCAGTGCAATACAGATCCTTAGCAAATCATTCATTCGTACAATACATTAATGTATGTTAATGCGATAATGTCATATCACATATTGAGACCATTATTGAATCACAGAATGCGCAAACCGTGCATGCCGTTGCGAAAATAACTTAACCGACAGATTCTCTTCAACTATTGTCATTGTTATTCGCAATACATATCCTGTCAGTTTTAACGATTCAGGAGGACTTTGAAGTTCTGATGGCATATTTTTGACGGTTCGCTCAGAAAAGTCCTTAACTGGAACACTCGACAACCATTAAACGACCCTAGTTGCAAAATGGATGTATTCTGAGCGATAATACCAGATGATAACTGAATAACGCTCGCCTAATTGTTCCAGCCATTCGCTTAAGTTCGCATATTTTTGCCCAGACAGCATGCAAATGTGCACACAACAATTCTTTTTTCAATAATTAAGCATACTACACAAAAAACCCAGTTAATAACAATAGCACAAGATTGTGGGGAAACACAGCAATCCAAACTATAGGATCATTTGAAACTGATAAATGAATGGGATCCCATATTCAACGTCAGATGCTACTATAATCGGACGATCAGAACACGCAGGGGGTCGCCACTCGGAAATTAACATTATTACTATGAGGCTTAAAGTGATTTCGATTATGAATATGTTGATGTCCATGGTGATAATAATGTCAATGGCTGGTTATGGTGATAAAAGTGATATTTATGATGGAATTAAAGGTGATAATCGTGAAGCAGTCATACTGAGGCTGATGATGATGGTCTGGCTAGGTTAAGATTTGCAAATAATGCTGAGTTTGAGTTAAGAGCGGAGGAGGGGGACGCGTGGGGGGGGGGGGGTGTAGAGCGGGGTGGGCATGGGCGGGATGGGGAAGGGGAGATCGGTGTCGGGTGGGGCGGGGTGGGTGGGGTGGAGTTTTGGACAAGATATTGATGGACTCGGCGGGGAGTGGGGCGTTGTAATTGGGGGAGATTGTCCAACGCAGCATGAAGGAGCTTGGTACCTTCCAGGAATGCACAAGCAGAAGAGAATAAAAAAAGGAAGTGCGACCAACTTACAGCGAGCTCAATCTGAACAACCTCTGCTCATACCAAGTAGTATTTTGAAATACATCCCCCTCAACTTCCAGCGCCGGTATCGTCCGGGGCCATTTCAAAACACTTAGTATCATGCACCTCCTCGAGTCATTAAACAGCATCTTGTGTCGCGGTCCTAATTGAATCTTACCCCCGTACATCCTGGAAATAAGCAGCCAGTAATGACGCTATGAATAGCCGACGCTCCCCTTTGACCATATCTCTTGCCTTAAACAGTTATATTCTAGAGAAGGGCTTGTTCAAATTACTTGGCTATTCCACGACCGTTGTGGCCAGTGAAGAGCTTAGTTCTATATTAGTAGGGTTGGGCGGGGTGAGCTTGAGGCAGGGGATGGGGTGGGGTAGCTAACGAAATCTGGCGATGGGGAATACAAAAAAAGTCGGTGTGGGTGGGGCTGGTGGAGGGGATATGCATGAGCATGTGTGTGTGTGTGTGTGTGTGTGTGTGTGTGTGTGTGTGTGTGTGTGTGTGTGTGTGTGTGTGTGTGTGTGTGTGTGTGTGTGTGTGTGTGTGTGTGTGTGTGTGTGTGTGTGTGTGTGTGAGAGAGAGAGAGAGAGAGAGAGAGAGAGAGAGAGAGAAAGAGAGAGAGAGAGAGAGAGAGAGAGAGAGAGAGAGAGAGAGAGAGAGAGAGAGAGAGAGAGAGAGAGAGAGAGAGAGAGAGAGAGAGATATGTAGCAGTAGGTGGCTGGCTTTAAGATAGAGGGAGGTGTTGGCGGGGTTGTGGTGCGCTAAAAAGAGGCACTTGACTACAGAGGGATAAGAGCGACAGATCAAAGGCCCTCGAGGAGCCCAGCCGCAGATCCCAGGCCAATTAAATCCCTTATAGCCTGCATGCAGAGCATTTGCCTTCTATAAGCAGACAGAAGTGGGAATCTCTGGAGCCGGGATTAGATACTAGGCTGAGAATTGCTGCTTATGGAAGTGACTGGAATTTACCCAGACGCAGCAAGATGGCGACGTTGGCAACAAAACGAACTTAATCACGTACGCTTATGCCTCAATTAAGCACATTCATGTGGTAAATCGGTATGTATATACATGTTTGATCGTGCAGGCACATACATATAGCTAGGGGAAGTAAGAGAAAACATATCTGGCCTTAGTACTGCACCTTTAGCCGAGGTTGCCATCATAGGGGTTTATAGGTGCATATTAAACACCCAGAAGCAGTTCCAATGGGACTGGGCGACAGATATCCCCCCAAACCACTTCACTGATCAAAGGCAGCCTCAATTAGTCTGCATCGCCTCCATTACTGTCAATTGCCTCTCCTGCCTTAATTATCGCTCACCCTACTCGCTCTACTCCCCAGCCAGCCAGTATGGAACCCCTGCTAGCCCTTTCAAGTTCGGTGCTCAATTGGTCGAAGAATTCCCGCTTGGCGAATCTTTTGCCCTTGGAATACTAAACACGTCGGTGTGTTTGTGTGTGGAGGATTTGGGTGGGTTATTCGGGAAAGCCAGTAATAGCTGCGAGGTCCCCGCGGAGGTTTGAGCTGTCTGATTGTGACGTGAGTTGACCTCGTGGTTAAGTGACCCAGAGATCTGTCTGTTTCGTGGGGTACTGAGTAAATGGGAATCATGTCAATGTCGGGATACTCGCTTCATTTCGTTAGGGCGTGACTCTCTCAATATTTATGCATGTAAATCACTGTGTATATGCGTGCGCATGTGGACCACGTGTTCACACTTGTATGTGCATGATTGTTTGGGTGCAGTTCCATTTTATCTATCAGGGATGATGCTTAAAATTATATCGAATATAAGAGTACAGCTGAACAAGAGAAGGAAATCATCGTAACCATGGTGATTCTCCCAGGGCGGCCATTGGAGGTAAAATTATGGTTGAATTTAAAACCCATTTTGTCCTATGACTTGCTCCTGGGATACCGACATAAATATCTATAGAACTAGCCCTACGATAGCTATTTAAAATTCTCCATCAAATGTATTCGTACGCGAAGTTGAATATTCTGAATCAGCTGTAAAACGTAATAAATCGTGGTGCAGTCATTCGCTCCTTGTGCTCTGTGAGTCCTTCAATGCTTGGTGACACTCAGTGTAACCAATCAGAATGGCTTTAAGATATTACAATCTAAACGTTACCTGTCGATTTTCATATGAAGTCTATTCTACCTACCGCATTTATAAGCTTGTAAGATTATGGCATTCAGGCACATGAACAAGTCACGGAATTGAGCGCTATGATAAAATGTTTTTTCGCCGCCATCATAACGAACAGATGAATCATTGTGATTATAAGGTAATGGTAACTTTCAACAACGATGTGACATTACGATGGTAATGGATGAGGATGATTGAGGTGTTAGACAGCTCCCTGATGCTTCCGTTTTTGTGAAGTTGCTAAAATGACTCGTTATTAATACTTAAATGCAATTGGTTACCAAATCATCTCAAATGAATCGATAAAACCTCCGATTTTTTTTAACAAAAACGCTCAATATTAAAATTTTCAACATCAAGTCATCGATAATTTATCGCTATTGGTGCTTTGAAAACACCCTCCGAATATAGTTTACAAAAATAATAAAATGAGTGGTGTCAAGTCACTACGCATGCGCAATTCCACAATTTCCTGATATTATCGCTCCAACTGCGCCCGTTTGCAGCTTCTGATGTTAATAAGCGCCTACTTCCTGCCATATTTGGATTAATATTCACGTCCTGTCAACAATAAGCAATCGGACTTAGCAACGGCCTTAGAAATAGCCGGGGTCACAGTTTGGACTAGATAATACGGACGTCATTTCCAAAAGTAGTAGGGAATCGGTTCATAAAGTATTTTTCACACCATCAATTTCCCTATTTTTCCGAAATGTACCTTTAGGCGCAAAGCTGATATTCACGAACCACCGGTCCGACTTCTTTTTCGGTTCGACTGCTTTTGCGAAGAGCTACAACAAGAGTGGTCAAATACTAAACTGGTTCTAAGTATTGATATAAACTTTACCCCACAATAAAATATGCTTTGACCAATTAACACTTCAGCTGAAATTTGTTATTCAATGTAAACTAACTTTTCAAGTGTTCATGGGGGATATTATTGGTGATCAGAAAATATATATTACAAAGAGTTATATGGCGGCCAATATTAAAAACTGACCACGAATATTTTGTTTCAATGAAATAGTCGCATTGTAACTGTTGTTACGACCCAACTTGAAATCCGGTCAATTTAAGAATTGTCCTGACCCAACTTGAAATTTCAAGATGGGTTGACCTATTTTAAAATTGGGCGGTGGGTTTGTTGGCACGGTTGGTATGGAAAGCCATGATGCGTTTATTACATGCACTGCATGATTCTGTACCCTTCAGCCTTATTTTCCCTCCGCCCAGTAGGAATATGTTTTCATCCAATTTCTGCCTGTTTGTCTGTTTGCAAGATATCTTGAAAAGTTAAGAATGGATTTTCATGAAACTTTCAGGGATCTATGGTCACGCACCAAAGACGAATACAATAGATTTTGGAAAAGATCTAGATGTGACCTTAATATTTATATTAAGTATGGGAGAGTAAATATCTGATCTAAAATAGTCCATGAATATGACACTACACACTTGCAACAATTATCAGAATATGTTCCCTCTCATCCAAATGGGTCCCTTTACTTATTTATGTGCAATATATCCCAACGTTGTCTCAGCCTAGCCCATTCTTTTAAGTTGGGCAAATAAAAGACTGACCCAACTTTAATTAGTCCATGTGAATGACACTTGCAATAATTATCACAATGGGTTCCCTCCCATCCATTCCCTCGTTTTATTTCGGTGCAATATATTCCAACATGGTCCCAGCCTATTATTTTAAGTCGGGGCAAGTAAATGGCTGTTGGTTGTGACCGCCAAGAGACAAATCATTTTTACTTGTGATTCCCACAGTGACACATACGATTCAGTCGTGAACTAAATAGAAAAGTCCTTCATTTGTAGTATATATGTGCAACCGGTCCAAAAATGGAAAATCAATATTAGTCTCATGTTAATTATTCTATAACTAAAATTTATTGAAACACCAGGATGGTCATAGCAGTTGGCCATATGTCTGCACCTTGGCCAAAGCTCTAGTTTTTCATAAGGTATTTGCATTTAAACAATTGCCATCTAGAAATAAAAAAAAATCATGAACTAATACAAAAAGAAATGAAGAAAATAGTGAACAGTGTAAATGGTTTACTTAGCAGTAAAGTTTGTTGTTTATAACCCAATGTATGTGATTTATATTTATTGTAAATAGACACACATCGTATATATTTTGTAACTATGTCACATAATACCCATGTTTGTTAATGTATTAACGCTTTGGACTCGATAAACTGACTGTTCAAGCTTTACCTTAACGGTTGTGCTTCTCTCATATATGGGTGATGAACTGCATGGTCCATTGATTTAGGGCTTAAAAGAAACAAATCGTTTGAAATATTAATGATTTGATTTCCCTAAGAAATATGAATAAGATAAGATAAAGTCACATAACCGGACACCAGAGAGCCTTGCACCCATTGAGCTGGTGACTTTAATAGTTTGTAATTGTTAAAAACAACGAACATTGATATAGCATTATACAGCAACACAAAGGTATGATAAAATCTGAAAATAGAGACTGCATTATAAATATCGATTTCTAAATAAATAAATAATAACATATTCAGTTATGGTGTTCCTTATGTGCAACAACAGTGCTGCGTTTGACAACATGGTGCCTCTGAAAGATGAACAAAAAGTGATCTTAGGTGACGGGCACTTTGTTTAGGCTGAGGGTACTGGCACGGTCAGGCTTACTGTGAAGCTGGACGATGATACACAGACTATCAAGTTGTATGACGTTCTTTACGTACCTGGGCTGGCATTCAACCTAGTCAGTGTACCAAGGGCTATGAAGTCTGGGGTGTCAATGAATTTGATGGGAGTGACTGCAGAGTGACTACCAGCAATGGAAGGACAATTGCTTCAGCAAAACTGGAGGGAAGTCTGTTTATCCTGCCAGTTGTAGAGGAGCAATGTGTTAACAAGGCCTCCACATCAACAGACAAGGGGCTGTGGCACCAACGCTATGGTCACCTCAGTTCCCAGAGTTTGAATGACTTGCAGTGTAAGGGAATGGTGAAGGGACTTGATTGGTTTCTGTGAACCTTGCACTCAAGGGAAAATTCACCGGGCTAAATTTCCAAAGGCAAATGAGAGGCGTGCTACACGTGTACTATGACTGGTTCAAAGTGATGTCTGTGGTAAACTGAGCACAAAGTCACTGAGTGGTGCTTAGTATTTCCTCACATTTATTGATGATTTCTCCAGATACACATGGGTGTACTTCCTTAAGAGAAAGGAGGATGTGTTCTCTTGTTTCCTTGAGTGGAAAGCTGCTGTTGAAAGTTCCACTGGTGAGAAGTTGAAAGCCCTGAGAACTGATAATGATGGAGAGTTTACTTCAAAGGTGTTTGAAGATCACCTAAGGAAGCACGGGATCAGGCACGAGCTGACCGTACCAAAGACTCCCGAGCAAAATGGTGTGGCTGAGCGTATGAACAGGACTCTCGTCGAAAAGATTAGAAACATGTTGACTAATGCAAGCCTTGAGAAACGCTTTTGGGCAGAGGCATTGTCAACTGCTGCATATCTCACCAACAGAAGCCCAACCAGAGCCCTCGATGGAGTGACACCTTTTGAAGTCTTGTGTGGAGAAAAGCCAGATGTCAGTAACCTGAGGATCTTCGGCTGTGCTTCCTATGCCCACATCCCTAAAGATGAGCGCCGGAAGCTAGACGTCAAGGGCAAGAAGTGTCTATTGATGGGTTACGGTGAGGATGTGAAGGGGTATCGGCTGTATGATCCAATGAAGAGAAGAGTGTTTTACAGCCGTGATGTGATCTTCAACGAGAGTGATCTGAAGTTTTATCCGAGTGTCGAGGCTGGAAGGAAAGCGACGCCCAACCCACCACCTGCAGACGTCTCCTCTGATGGCGATGATGACGATGCACCTGGTGACAATGCTCTGCATGACCCCGGAAATGCTGAAACTCATGACTTGAGGCGGTCGGAAAGAGTAAGAAAAGCTCCAGATTTTCTTGGAGAATGGGTGTCAGTTGCTGCCTCGGAACCAGCTAACTTCAAGCAAGTGCTGAACAGTTCTGACAGCAGAAAGTGGGTGACAGCCATGGAGAAGGAAATGGAATCTCTTTCTCATAACAAAGTGTGGGATTTAGTTCCACCTCCCAAGGGCCGGAAAATCGTCGGCAGCAAGTGGGTTTACAAAGAAAAGCTAGGAGCTGATGGATCGACTGAGAGGTTCAAAGCAAGGCTGGTGGCATAGGGCTACGCACAGCAGCAAAGACTGGACTATGATGAGACCTTTAGTCCAGTTTTCCGGTCGGAGTCTGTCAGGACCGTTATAGCCCTGTCAGCAAAGAACAACCTCTTCCTTCATCAGATGGACGTTGCGACAGCTTTCCTGAATGGCACCTTGAATGAAGAGGTATATATCAAGCAGCCAGAGGGATTCATTGTGAAGGGCAAGGATGATCTCGTCTGCAAGCTCAAGAAGAGCATTTATGGTTTGAAACAGTCGCCACGATGCTGGAATGCATCCCTTCATGAGCATCTGCTTGAGATTGGTTATATGCAGTCAGAAAATGACCCGTGTATCTACACTTCTAGCTGGTTATATTGGCTGTCTACGTCGACGACATCCTAGTTGCAGCTAAAAGCCAGCATCGTTTGAAGGAAGCGAAGAAGGCCATATCAGACAAGTTCACTGTGAAAGATATGGGTGATCTCAGTTTTTTCTTGGGTGTGACAGTTGACCAAGAGACTAGTCCTGAATCTATCAAGATGGGTCAACCAGGTTACACCAAGAGTGTTTGAGAGCGTTTCAACATGGTTGATGCGAAACCTGTGTCAACTCCTGTTGATACAGGTAGCAAACTGGTCAAAGCAGATGAGGAGGATGAGACAGTTGACCAGAAACTGTACCAGTCTGGACAAGACCAGATATAACATTTACAGTGAGTAACGTAGCAAAGTTTTGTGCTGCACCAACAAAAGAGCATTGGTTATCTGTGAAAAGAGTCATGAGATATTTGAAAGGTACCATCAACTACGGTCTGAAGTTTAAGAAAAAAAACCACTCCTAGTGAATGTGTGGGGTATTCAGACTCAGACTGGGCAGGCGATGTAGATGACAGGAAATCTACATCTGGTTATGTGTTTCAAGTTTGTGGTGCTGCCATCAGCTGGAGGAGCAAGAAGCAGAGCTGTGTGGCACTGTCTACTGCAGAAGCAGAATATATGGCCTTAGCAAGTGCTGCACAAGAGGCTGTTTGGCTGAAACGCCTTTCTGGTGACCTCAGCAACGATACCACAAACGCTATGGTTATATTTGAGGATAACCAATCTGCAATCTGCATGACCTAAAACCCTCAGTTCCATGGTCGTGCGAAACACATTGCCATTAAATATCATTTCGTCCGGGAGCAGGTGGAAAATGGAGCTGTCGTGCTTCAGTACTGCAGGAGTGAGGACATGATAGCTGACATCCTTACAAAGGGACTTCCTCAAGCTTAATTCAAGAGACTGAGGGAAATGATTGGTGTGACTTCAATGAACTGACTTTCATCAGTAAATCTTTTCCTATGTTATATAAGATCTATTTAGCATTTTGAGAAGGAGTGTTGAAAATACGTAGCAAAACACTAAATACCATGTCAGTTTTGTCATCTCACTAGCGTCACTTTTGTAATTGTGTATCTCGCGGCTTCAGTGGATTCTCGTCAGCGTGTATCTCTCTCCGTGAATAAACCACGCTACATGGCATGTAGAACTTCTCCATCCTTATTTACAAAAATACAGCTGATAAATCTATAACTTCACTAAAGCAGAGGAGCAAGAATTTCTGCTCCACATTTGATTATTTTGGCTTGAATTCCATCTCTGCCAGGCGATTTACAATTTTTTTAATTTTTGATATTTCTGTGTTTATTTCATTTGCATTAGTTGGATTTAGAAAGATACTCAGATTAGTTCTTTGGTCATAGTAATTTTTATTGCCGGAATTACTGTTATCATTTTTCAGTCAGCTTTTTTCCAATTTGGGAGAAATACTAATTAAAAGCTGAGGAAATCTGAGATGGTATAATGTTATTTGATTTGTTATTAGTATTAACTATTGAGATGATTATGGACCAAGACCATTGATTGATTTGAATATAAGCCAGTAATTTTTTATAGTAAGTCGATTGGGCCTCTCTTAAGGTTTTTTTTTTTAAAGTATTGTCCTGAGTTCATTGAGTTTGTCTTTCAGTTTGGTTGGGTTTCTAAAAAAAATGCTGATAGAAGCTATTTTTCTGAGATATTGACTTTTGTAAAGCTTTTGCTAGCCATGGCTTGTCTTTTTCTTTTTTTTTTAAAGTTTTGTTAGTGTGGGAAGCATTGGTTTGGAGGTTTTTTGATTTTGTTTGTCAAAGTTCTGTATGCTTGATTGACATTATTGTATGTACAGAGTTGACTAAAGACAATATTTTTCAAATTTTCTGTGAATATAGCATAATTATTTTCACAATATAGCCAGACCAAAGGTGTGGGCTTTGATTGGGGACAATTTTTTCCCTCTGTAATACAGAAATTTGGGAGCTGGTCACTAATGTCACTGTATAGATTACCTGATTTTATACTGTTAGATAGCAGGTGCTTGGGTAGACTGATAAATAAGTGATCAATAAGTGTCAGAGACTTATCTGTGATGCGTGTAGGCAAAGAGTTAGTGAGTATAAAAGCATTACCTAATAGTAATTTTGCTTAATTGTCGTATTGCAGATTGGTATCTGCTTTTATGAGATCAATGTTCATATACCCAGCAAATACACACGGGGCATTATTTTGTAATTCATTTAAAGTGATTACCAGTGCGTGGCCTATATTACCATGTGGGTGCCTATAGCAAACACAAAAGATGAAAGGAATAATTTCTCACACAAGTTTAACTTCTACCCATATATCTTCCACTTGGCAGCATTGATTGGTACATTTCAGACTGTTTTGTATCACTTGTTTTTAACCTGACTTATCAGTTTACATTTTTTACAAAAATCCCGACTCCTCTATTTTGGTGCTTGAAGGAACATTCAAAACTATAATTATCAAGAATATTTGCAAATGTATCAATGTTGTGTTTACCCACTTCACTTAGGCACATCACGTCAAATTTGTGTTTAAGGGTCTCTAGATATGCTACAAGTTCAAGGCAATGCTCATATGGCGCCTCGAACGGTGGGATAAATATGAAGAGATAATGTTGACCTGATTGAACAGTCGCCTTCTGGGATGAATGGAAAAAAGAGGGAAATCACTTAGATGGTGATGAAAAATATGCAAATTATTATCCTAGGGTAAGTCACCACCAGCCGACAGGACCTCTCGTCTAGGTGAAATCCGGGCCTAAGTGGCGTATTGCATATATGGCCCTCGCAAGGACCGCTCCACTCAACCATCTGAATCCCATTGTCCACCGACACACCACGGCCAACAGTTTTCCCCCTATTAGTCGCCTCTTACGACATGCAGGGGGATATAGTAGGCCTATTCTACCCCCAGACCCACAAGGGGAGTCTCGGAATAGCTATTTCCCTGTAATGTCAAACGCTCGCCATATTGTGCTTGGTATGGATAGATTATTTGTATTTCAAGAGCTTTATTTAAGGTACCAGCCACCTTTGAGATTAGTATTTTAGAAGAATAAATAATTGAATTAGACGCATATACAAACCTAGATCCCACCCCAAATAATTATTTTGTTTAGGACTACCGCGGTACTCCATACATGCTTCACCGTGGGGAAATCGCGACATGTGTTATTACAATTGCAAAGCAGGATTGTCAGAATAGGCTGAGTGAATATAAGTGAAATAATGTTTATAAAGATCGGTCAGGGAAAAGGGGCTGCGTACATTCCGCATTTCTTCAACTGACGCATTCAAGGCATTTGGCTGTCCAATTTAAAAAAGGGTCAACCCATCATGAAATTTCAAGTTGGGTCGTGTACAGTATCATTCGATAACCTGCTTACACGGCCGCTAGACGGCTGAGCATCAAATATGAATACGAATGACTAATTGAGGAGTTGACTAGAAGTATCCATCAACTTTCCTCTCGATGCCATTCGCCGAATATTGCTGTAATATTTATGGGTTTCTTTTACGATATTATTTTCAATCAATTATATTTATGCAGCTTAGAGCCATCACAGAACAGTTTCAGAGAATAATATCAAATGCTGCAGACGAGAGATTGGTGGAGTAGTTTCGCTGGTGTGCAGTGATAGTTACCGTGAACTAAGTCAGAGAGGACTGAGATTAAGAATGTTTGTCACCATCTAAATCTCCATAATACTACTAATGCTTATAATCATGATGGTGGAACCATAAAAGACTACTCAAAGTACCAGCAAAGAGCTTATAGCTGTGCCAAGAGGGTTCACTCGCGCCTCCGCCCGAGAAAATATGCGGTAACGCCACCTGTGAGCAACGTGGTGATTTGTCATATTGTTACTTAAAACCACATGGAATTCTCTGATTAATTTGGGGGCGTAGTCGTCTCGAACAATCAGAAGACTCCATATATTTAACAGACGATGAGCCCCAATCGTCCTATGTGCTTTTGTCGATTTCAAGGTAGCGTCACCTGATGACGGCATGTGTGTTTCACTCATTTTCAAGTTCCCGGACAGCAAGTCAGGGTCCCTTTTGGCATAAATACAAGCTCTTTGGTACTTATGATAACCGTCACAACAGACGTGCGCCGATCGATGAATATTGAATATTAGTCTTTCACTTAGTGAACTCCCGTTTGTATTCACTTCGATGCTTTCTTATTCTCAATCTTCGATCATAACGCTATCAATGAAAAATACTGCGGATAGATTGTGAACGCAGATTATTCGATATTATTATGGTATATGATTTCATCTTTAATATCTGAGATAAATTCCGACATCGTAGGGAGGGAAGATGTCTGTTCGAACCTTGCCCATTCAATGTGATGCGCTGCTTTAACAGGAAACCGTGCTTTGGTAACTTATCTCCTAATCTCTCCATTTATCGCTCGTAAACAAAAACAGCGAATGCTAGACAATCATCATTGACAATGAAATGCCTCATCAGCAAAATATTCACGTGTTCCTTCATTATATTGAAAACATGTCTGCTTGGATAGTTGGATGTTGCATTCATCTTTACCATAATTGGCTGTAATCGTCTCTTTCAGTTTCATGTCCAACATGGGAAAGGAGCATTTGATCGTAGACCAATCTAAATGTGATGAGCTCTGCCAAATTGTGGAAGATCTGACTACTTCAGGAAAACCTGATTTGGACAAGGATCTGATGAAAAAACTCAGAGCCATATGTCGGTATGTGATATTTAAAATACTTACAGACTGCGTTTTTGGTTAACAACTTTCACACAGACTCACAGTTATCATCTTGACATCCTTGCCTGTCTTGGTCTTAGAAATTACATGCAATTAAACCCTTCAACTGAATTACAGTTAGAATCATTGAAAATCCAAATCCACAGTTGTGTGCAGGTTGGGTACAGCTGGTGAAGGATTTGAAATCCCTTGTGTTGTGCAGGTTGTCAGATGCATATGTGACTAAGGTCTTCAACTTCACTATGACGCAGCTGGATGAGGATCATGCTGAGGTCCGCTACTCAGCCCTCCTGCTCACTCATGAACTCTTCAAAAGATCCCATCACTTTCGAGAACTGCTCCTGTCAGAGTTCAAAATCTTCATGGCTCTCACCTTAGGTTTGTTTTAGTGCAGATGATTAACTTTGATGATAGAATTTATAGATTAGTCAGAAGCTGTCATTTTTGGACAATAGAAACCTATTGGTTTTGTTCTTGTAATTTATGGTGTTAATAAACATTTAATCTATTTCAAATATATACAGAAACAGATGTTGATTTACCGCTGCCTCCTCCTAAAGCTGCTGCCAAAAAGCTGAAAATCAAAGCCATCGAATTAATCCACAGCTGGCAGGCACAATTTGGCACTGACTATAAACGTTTGTCTCTAGCTTACAAATTCCTAGAGGACTGCAAAAAGGTACGCTGGTTCCAATACTGCTTTTGATCTCCTTATATCATGGTGTTGTCTATTTCTATCCATGCAGTCTCTTTCTTTCTAGATAGATTTTGTGAACGTTCAAGCTGAGAACTTAGCCGAGCGTCAGCGTGAGGAGCAGAGGCTAGCCAGACAGGAAGCACAGAGGGCAGAACAGCTGGCCAAGGCTGTAGAGGAAATGAAGGGTGAGAACTGTGATACATTACTGTGAACATAATTGTTGGATTAAGGGGACAATAAGGCTGATAAACCCTACAATTCATTTACTACGGCAGTGCCAATTAACATTGGCTGTTTGCCATGATATCCTGTCCACTATGTTTTTGGGTCCCAAACAAAAGGCTTTGTTATGAGAGCATATCCATTTTGTCCAATTCATTGTTCCACGTGTTATAAATCAGACACTCCTCTTGTTTTCTTATATCAAATTGAGTTTCGTTGTTTTTCAGATTAAGCATAATTTTTCTCTCCATTGGAGTATTATTTTGACTTTCAGAGACAACAGAGGAAATTGACAGTTGCCTTACACAGATAGACTCTTGTCTGAACCTGCTATTGCCAGCTGTGTGTGATTTCATGGGTGAAACAAATGCATGTGAAGAAACTGTTCCATTAACTGAGAAGAACTGTGATGGTTTGAAACCAGCTGACTCACAAGCTAGTCAATCAGGTGAAGTGCAGACGAGGAACAGGTGTGAAAGCAATCGGGAATCCTCAGGTACGCTGGGTCAGAATGCCGCAAAGGCAGATGTGGGGGACAGTGGTGTTGATTCAGACAGGACTGATAATGGACCTAGTTGTCATGGTGATGCCTCCGATGAAAAGAGTAAATGTACAGCCGTATGTGAGTATAGCACACCCTCATGCCCTCACAGTGACCTGCCTTCTTCACCAGGCCCTCCTAGTGATACTGAAGCTGCTTCAGAACAGATGTCAGATGTAGAGGAGTTCAGTTCATCGGAGGATGAGGATGTGAATGTAGAGAGTGATGTTGTACGGCAGCATGGCTTGGGCTCCCTCAAGTACTCTATCGACATCCAGGTTCACCCTGATGTCCTGGTTGTGAATGAAACGGCCGATAACACAGATCTTCTCTCTGCTCTTCCACGACTCCCTCCGTCTGATCAACGGTAAATTCATCCCCGCTGCGCCGAAATGGCTTGAGGTTTGTGACTCATGTTATTTTGTTTATGGACCATGAAATCAAATATACTATCTATGAGAAATTTATGCCCTAATTATTATGTTGGAAGCACTCATCCAACTTCTAAAAACATGGAACATTTTCCTTGGCATTATGTCACCAGATGAGAATCTGCTGTGTGCCCAATGTTAGACAGTGTATTGATTGACAGCCGTATGTATTCAGTCTGCACATTCACTTATCAAATGCCTCTGGTTATTTACTGTTGTACTCTTTGGTCCTACCCATGTATGTCACAGGTGTTTGCCAGATGTGGTGGCAATGAAAACATGGTCAAACAAGCTATCAACATCAAAGACAAGCTTAATGCTACACGCACTAAAATCCTCAAGATCAAAGTGAATAAGATGCCTGGAGGTGTGATGCTTTATCCAGGTCTACTGTGTGAATGCTTATTGCAGATAGCTTTAATGTTAACCAATGTATTGACTGTAACCAACTACAAGTTGCATGCATATTAGAGATACTGTACTCTTATTTTAGGAGCAAGGACTAAAGGTTATGATAAAGTTGCTGCAACAGAAGATGACGATGAAGATGATGATGATGATGGGTTTGAGGAGGTGCCTGAAAAGGAAGGGTATGAGGAATGTGTACCTCCTTATCTCCTGCAAGATGATGCACCCTCCAAAATGAAACCTCGTGCCTCCACTAGTCGCGATTGGAAGATTCCTACAGGTCGTATCAATGCTCGACGCACCGATGATGACCCCACCACATGGCAGGCCACTGTCAGGAAGATTAAAGAACAGATGACGTCGGAAAGTAGCTGCAGGTGAGTAAGTTTACGCCTGGCAAGAGATGGTCGGTTAACTCCCTCAGTGAGAAGGTCCCAGAGAACAGGTTACTGCTTCAATCATACATTTGATGCCTTAATCCTACTCTGTAAATAATGAACATCAGAAAAATGATATGTGATTGTTTGTAACTTCTTGGATTCAATACTGTCTCTGTAAACATTTGTATTCTTATCTTTTATATGTCTTTAAATGTGCCTTATTATGCTGTAGGGGTTCTGCATGTTTTGCCTGAATCATTGTTTTGCATGTGTGTAGAACTGAAGCATCGACCAGTGGTAGTACATCTCCTAGCAGCAGTAACAAGACACCACGTTGCAGCCCATTACGCCCCACCCCCATCTCACCAGGACGGGGGCACTTGCTGAAGAAAGCTCCTGTTCTCCCCTTTGGTGTTGATCTCTACCATTGGGGTGAGGAGAAAAAAGAGACCCCTAAGTTGGTCAGGTAAGCTCTTATTTAGTGACATATTCATCATTGAATTGGGACTGAACACCTGTGGGAGCCTTGTTGATTATGATATTCATCCTTGAATTGGGACTGAACACCTGTGGGAGCCTTGTTGATTATGAACACCTGTGGGAGCCTTGTTGATTATGAACACCTGTGGGAGCCTTGTTGATTATGAACACCTGTGGGAGCCTTGTTGATTATGAACACCTGTGGGAGCCTTGTTGATTATGAACACCTGTGGGAGCCTTGTTGATTATGATTTGATCTTTGTTATGAATCGTTAATGGCTGAGTGGGTGACTCAGGTATGAAGATGGCTCCCATATATTCTGGAGGCCCATTGATGATGCAGTGGAGGGCCGGGTAGATCAGGTACAGCCTACTGCATTATCCACTAAGTCATGTCACGAGAACTCGTCTGTTACACATGAAGTGTGTTAACCGGTGCGTAGCTACAGTGGTGTATAATGTGTGACAGGTAGCGTTGGCGGCCATGAAGTCGAGAGTGATGCACTTCACAGGAGAAACCAAGCACATCAAATGGAAGTGTAGAGCTCCCATGCCAAATGGTACACTCTGTGACCGCCAGGACAAAGTCAAGGTTGGGCACTTTTATTTTTCAGAAACCAGGAAACTACTTATACAAAGGTCAATATCTAATGACAGGATGTGAATTAAAGAGATGAGTTGGTATTTAAAGAGAAGAATATTGATGTTATATCTTGTGTTGTAATCCGAGTATTGCATGCAATAGAACTAACCAACATTGGCATTGTGTGTGAAGTGTCCGTTCCACGGGCGCATCATAGCACGAGATGTCGTCGGCAGACCATGTAAGAAAGAAGACCAGGAGAGACTGGCTCGGGAGGAGGAGAAACGCAAGCAGGGTAGGAGAATCTGACTCTACTCAAACATGACTGACAGTGTGGGTTGATATAATCCTTCACTATTTGAGAGATGCTTGTAGACAGCCTCACCTTTAATGCAGGGATAAGGAGAAAAATACAATCTTTTAAACATTTGCTTTAACTATGCCCTCTTCAGTTTGTCTTTTACTGATTCTGTACTTTCATCGTGACTATACATGCTTTTCCAGATCAGGCCCCCGAGTGGGAGGATGCGGAACTACAACAAGACATCCAGGCTGCCACTGGTGTCGACCTCACCAGAAAGGGCAAGGGTCAAGGTCGTAAGAAGGGAAAAGGTTTGAAGAAGAAATATCCTGGGCTTACAGACGTAAAGAAAATAAAAAACACAACTCGGAACAGACTTGAGACGAAGGTTCTCAGCAGGCAAGTGGTGTGATTTTGAGTTTTCAGTAAGGTGAATTCAACTCAAAACCTACTTTGTGTATGACATTTTGCTGTGCTTGATGTATAACATTTAGATTGACCACTGTTTATTGATTACAGAGGGTCCATGAAAAGGGTGGCTGAGACAATGGATGGTTTGGATGCTAAGCGTTTCAAAGATAAATTTGCCAACCAATTTAATTATCAATTTAGCTGAACGGAAGGCTATATGAGTGCGTGCCACTCCATTCAAGCATAGATATGTTATTGTCAAGAGTTAGTGTTTGTGTTTTTTTCTAAAACAAGTAATGTGGATGTCCATCAAATATGTTGATGAAATGTAATGTTTCAAATGGTGATTATTTATTTGTATCGAATGAATGATTAAATGTCAGTCTATGAGTTGCTGTTGTTTCTATTGCTGATCAGCACACAGGTAAGATTTGTGATGCAGGTGATAGTGATGAGAAGATGATTTTCTCAATCATCATAAGGTAGTGCTGCCCCATGGTGACAGGCCCGGTTGAGGCGGACATTACTTTTTCACTGTTCTGTGCACTTAACGGTTTGCACCGGGTTGAGACGGTTCGTGTCGCGAGCGTGAAAGTGGCATGAAGTGACTGAGTGCTCTTCTGTGAATTTTATGTTTTTGGTTGTGTTTGAAATCGATTGTTTATGGCTAGATATCAGTGAAGTGCATGGGTAGAGTGTCCCGTTTTCTTATAGAGCTTTTAAATCAAATACAAGGCGTAAGCCTAGTTTTTGAGCTCCATCCAATCACTGAAAGAGCTAAGCCATTGGTTATGCAAGTGCCCGTCGATAACTCCATACCGAAACCGAAACGATGAGAAATGTCACTGATTATTCAATAAGAAAATGGTCCATGTCACGAGCGTAAAAATGGCAGGAAGTGACTGAGTGCTTTTCTGTGGAATTTATGTTTTGGTTGTGTTTTTCCCCGTGTGTTTGTGATATCACACGAGGAAGACGAAGGCAGCTATTGATTTAAGGCTTGCTTGTTCCAGCTTAGTCCTTAAAGGCATAAGGCGTCCGACTTGCAGGATTAATAGTGTGATCTCTTACAGCTCCCTATTTACCTGCTTAGAGCTGGTTAATAAGGAAAAGGGTCAGGAGAAGCAGCGAGAGGCAGAGACATAAAGGGGCAAGGGTGGTCCAGTGAATACAATCAGTCTGTTCTCTCTATCCTGGCAATCTGAATGATGAACGAATGATACGTTCATTGGTTGTGACTGTGATTGACTTGGAGACTTACTTATATATGTTATTAATGCACTATGTTTCAATGCACCTCTTATGCCTCACCTGTGTACCATAATTTCCTATTTTGGGAAAGTAAATTATCCTGTCCTGTCATATTATCACGCAACCAGGAATAACACAGTAGCTGTGCATTCCTATAGGTGTGTGTGACTCCCTGGGGAGTGGGGGGGGGTGCCACTTGGCCTTATCTCGGGCAGGCATGTGCCGTGGGATATCGAAAACCCATACCCGTTGTACAAGGTGAAAATGGCCATACCCTGTTGTACAAGGTATTATGTGAATGTATAGCCCGTCAAACGTGGTAAACAGGATAAAAGTTTGGGAATCTAATCAGCTGATTTCTGATTACATGCAGTAACAACTTCGCGCGCTTGCACTGTCGAGCGTGTGAGCGAGAGGCCAAAAAAACATACCCTGTCGCACGGCACATGTATACTACCTATATACACTTAAGTGCCCCCCGCCCCGTGTGTGGCTATAGGACAAATAGTAGCTATGTAGTCCTAAAGGTGTATGACTGTAGGGTGAATAATAGCTATAAATTCCAGAAGCAGGTCGGACTGTGTGACATAGCATCTATGTTTTCCTATTTAGGGACAGACTTGAGTACAATTAGCAGCTATGCTTTATTATATATGAACTGACCACAAAACCAAACCAGCAGTAGTCATTTATTTCTGTAGAGGAAGTGACCATAGTGTTAAGTCAAACGTACAATATGCCACAACCTTGTCCATCATCATAACGTGCTCTTCTCAGTCATGCCCCCGAGTGACCTTCGTGTCACCTGCCAGCTCACACCCCATCTCCTCATACATACCCCATATCTAATAGCCACGCACATCCCCTGACCAGGCTGCTGCATGTACCATTGGAATCGGGACAGTGTGCCTGAGTCGTTGAGGGAATCGTTGTTTGACCTTTAAAAATCAGTTCTACTCTGGACTCAGAGCTCGACACTTTTCTCTCCATTTTTAGGTAAAGCTCCATCTTAAATTGTAAAGTTATAGTAATCAATAAAACCCTACGCCTGAAGTTCGTCTTCCGTCATCAACATCGTCCAGCGCGTGTCGCACACCACCACACCACAGATTGCGATGCGATAATAGAAAGAAAGTAACCTATGTCATGTTTCTGGAGTGTCTACCTGCAGAACGAGGCGCTGTTAAACAAACAGAAATCTATGAATTCCTATTTGGGGAATGACAACAGTACATATAGTAGCTCTGCATTCCTATAGAGACCGTGACTATAGATGCTTGATCCTACGTCTTATAATTATATGAGGATCAATTGACATTTTCCATAGATGCTTCACTGCTATTTAATGCTTGACTTTGGCCTTATCAAAATACACATTCATAAAATCCTTTCTTTGATGTTCTCCTATTTCACAGCGACTATAAGCACCTATAAATGATGACATTTGTGAGAGACTCCGTCATATTTGTCTATGATGTCAGTATTGGCCATTCGCCATAAATCTCAATCACATGCGAGGTCTGACTGTCAAGAGTAACACTCGACGACATCATCTGCTGAAACCCGAAGGCATCGCTTGGCCCTGTCGTCTTTGGGAGCAATATAGACTCATTGCTATAACAGCTACGTGCAATCAAGCCTATAAATGATTGTCTACCAGCTCAAGTCGGTCGTTGATTGTCTCTCAATCAATGGGTTATACATGCGACAATGTGTCATCTTAGTGTAATCGAAGTCATGATGTTATTCTTGCGCTGTCTGCACAGCGGGAGCACTATAGGTTGTGCTTCTGTGTGCACGAACGCCTCGATGCGCTAATTCTACTGTTTTTAATTTAAGAGTTTATTGGTAGCTTATCTATATCGATTGGTATTTTTTTGTTTGCATTCTGATTACACAAGAATAAGTGTTACGGAACTCATGAGTTCTGAGAAAAAAACTTATTGCATACGTCAATCGATCATCATAAAACTCACGGATGTTGTAAGACTCCATTGTCAACTGCCTATATTTAGATTTTGGAGTGATATTGATGCTTGCGTTGATAGGGATTTAAGCTCTGTAATGTTGAGTAAGGAAAATTCTCCACTATTATTCCTCGTCGGTCGCTTGAGCCTATGACTGTTGGGTGTTAAAGGTGGGTATTGCATTTTGCACTTATTTTGGATGGCCATTAGCCGCAATGAAGACCACCAACTCCCAGGTTATAGGAGCTTATCATGGATTCCTCTTTATGGGGTCAATTTGATTTCAGGTTTAGTAACACACGATAATTGTTCGCCAAGTGTCTGCACCCCATGTTTGGAATGAACGTAGTTAATATGTGACAGTTCTTACGTTGTTTGATGCGTTAATCAACTGGACAGTGTGGTGGAGTGGGATACTGGGTCGGTCCATTATATCGGCTGAGATACTGGGTTGGTCCATTATTCAGCTGAGGTACTGGGCTGGTCCATCATTCAGCTGAGTTATTGGGTTGGTCCATTAATCAGCTGAGTTACTGGGTTGGACCATTAATCAACTGAGTTACTGGGTTGGTCCAGTAATCAGCTGAGTTACTGGGTTGGTCCATTAATCAGCAGAGATACAGGGTTGGACCATTAATCAACTGTGTTACTGGGTTAGTCCATTAATCAGCTGAGTTACTGGGTTGGTCCAGTAATCATCTGAGTTACTGGGTTAGTCCATTATTCAGCTGAGATACTGGGTTGGTCCATTATTCAGCTGATTTGAGGTTGGTCCATTATTCAGCTGAGATACTGGGTTGGTCCATTATTTAGCTGAGATACTGGGTTGGTCCATTATTCAGCTGAGATACTGGGTTGGTCCATTATTCAGCTGAGATACAGGGTTGGACCATTAATCAACTGAGTTACTGGGTTGGTCCATTAATCAGCAGAGATACAGGGTTGGACCATTAATCAAATGAGTTACTGGGTTGGTCCAGTAATCAGCTGAGTTACTGGGTTAGTCCATTATTCAGCTGAGATACTGGGTTGGTCCATTATTCAACTGATTTGAGGTTGGTCCATTATTCAGCTGAGATACTGGGTTGGTCCATTATTCAGCTGAGATACTGGGTTGGTCCATTATTCAGCTGAGATACTGGGTTGGTCCATTATTCAGCTGAGATACAGGGTTGGACCATTAATCAACTGAGTTACTGGGTTGGTCCATTAATCAGCAGAGATACAGGGTTGGACCATTAATCAACTGAGCACCACATCATTTTTTACGACAACACCCCTAAGACGCACCAGGTTTTCGTTGATATCATTCAATGTGGTTCCATCTTGTTTACTTTTCTCAGCAGTCATCTCAATCACATGATTAAAACATAACGACCCCCTGCCAAGTTCTGCGACCTTCCTGGCAGACATACCAGGGCTTGTGGGTAAACAACGCTGGAGAGATTGATTGCCGCATGACAGAGCAGACAGTCGTAGCACCAGTGTATACGTAGTCATACGTACATCTGTAGCCGCACACGAGTGGCAAGTGAATCCACTACCCGTCTTAATGCACAGTGTAGGGCACATTACACGCTGACCACCACATCCTCAACTCTCACAAAATCCCTCGCTACAGAACTGACCACCAGTTTCAACTCTCACAAAATCCCTCGCTACAGAACTGACCACCACAACTTCAACTCTCACCAAATCACTCACTCACAGAACCGCAACCTTAACTCTCACAAAATTCCTCCCTACAGAGCTGACCACCACAACTTCAACTCTCACAAAATCCCTCGCTACAGAACTGACCACCACAACTTCAACTCTCACCAAATCACTCACTCACAGAACCGCAACCTTAACTCTCACAAAATCCCTCGCTACAGAGCTGACCACCACAACTTCAACTCTCACAAAATCCCTCGCTACAGAACTGACCACCACAACTTCAACTCTCACAAAATCCCTCGCTACAGAACTGACCACCAGTTTCAACTCTCACAAAATCCCTCGCTACAGAGCTGACCACCACAACTTCAACTCTCACAAAATCCCTCGCTACAGAACTGACCACCACAACTTCAACTCTCACTCTCACAAATCACTCAATCCCTCCCTACAAAGCTGACCACCACCCTCGCTACAGAGCTGACCACCACAACTTCAACTCTCACAAAATCCCTCGCTACAGAACTGACCACCAAATCCCTCGCTACAGAGCTGACCACCACAAGCTTCAACTCTCAAAATCCCTCGCTACAGAGCTGACCACCACAACTTCAACTCTCACAAAATCCCTCGCTACAGAGCTGACCACCACAACTTCAACTCTCACAAAATCCCTCGCTACAGAGCTGACCACCACAACTTCAACTCTCACCAAATCACTCACTCACAGAACCGCAACCTTAACTCTCACAAAATTCCTCCCTACAGAGCTGACCACCACAACTTCAACTCTCACAAAATCCCTCGCTACAGAACTGACCACCACAACTTCAACTCTCACAAAATCCCTCGCTACAGAACTGACCACCACAACTTCAACTCTCACAAAACTACAGAGCTGACCACCACAACTTCAACTCTCACAAAATCCCTCGCTACAGAACTGACCACCACAACTTCAACTCTCACCAAATCACTCACTCACAGAACCGCAACCTTAACTCTCACAAAATCCCTCGCTACAGAGCTGACCACCACAACTTCAACTCTCACAAAATCCCTCGCTACAGAACTGACCACCACAACTTCAACTCTCACCAAATCACTCACTCACAGAACCGCAACCTTAACTCCCACAAAATCCCTCACTACAGAGCTGACCACCACAACTTCAACTCTCACAAAATCCCTCGCTACAGAACTGACCACCACAACCTCAACTCTCACAAAATCCCTCGCTACAGAGCTGACCACCACAACTTCAACTCTCACAAAATCACTCACTCACAGAACCGCAACCTTAACTCTCACAAAATCCCTCGCTACAGAGCTGACCACCACAACTTCAACTCTCACAAAATCCCTCGCTACAGAACAGACTACCACAACTTCAACTCTCTCTAAATCCCTCGCTACAGAACAGACCACCACAACTTCAACTATCACAAAATCCCTCGCTACAGAGCTGACCACCACAACTTCAACTTTCACTAAATCCCTCGCTACAGAACAGACTACCACAACTTCAACTCTCTCTAAATCCCTCGCTACAGAACAGACTACCACAACTTCAACTCCAAATCAGCCCTTGCTCTGGGCAGATGAATTCATACTTTTCATCTTATTATCCTGGCCTGCTCAATTCCATCTACTGGGCAAACCAGCCGAATCATCCCCTGGACTATCAAAACATCCAAAGAAAAGTCAATACTGACCCGGTATACGTTACATGCGCCTAGCGAGCCAAACACGACAATGATTGAATGGACCAAGCAAGGCACCTTACACATAAAACTTTTCTTTGGCAAATACACAGGCGTCGTTGTGCGACGCTGGAATGCCTTAACAGTAAGTAACATCAGCTTAAACGAACGTCGGACTGGTGCGCCGGTCTGCTGGAGTAGATTTGAGACCTACTTCACCGTAATTGATGTGTTCACCATATTTGGGCGGGAGCTAATTTGCATAATCAATAAGATTTGCCAAACATGGCAGCGGGTATGCGTGGTCCTCGTGGCGCGGGAGGTGTGGGGGTCACGGTGCCGGGGTTATTAAGACTGCATGGGGGCGCTTGTTGTCGAGGTTGTATCGATCAGCGAGGCAGTGAGTTCAAGCGAAACCATTTCTGGAGTCAGAAAATGGATCCACACAGTGGATAACGGGTCTTGTGTAACGATCAAGACCATATTTCAAGAGGTCTGCTGTTAAAGCCAGGAGAAGCCGGAACTTAGGTCCCGAGGGCTGTCCAGTTGTCGTGTTGTAGCGCTCGTCTTGTCGTGTTGAACGTGAGCGAATAAACGTCGGTATTGAAGCAACGAACCTGACCAGGACCTGTTCCTCTCCTCTCATGTCCACAAGACACTCCCACGTAAAGGCGAATGAACACGACACTACCTTAGCTAACGGATTGTATTGCAACACCCGAACTCAGCGATCGACAAACTTTAACCCGAGCGGATTCTTCATGACAATGTACGGATATCTCAGATGTACGTGAGACTTAAGACTCACGATTGTATATGGCTTCTGACAAGGAGTCCGTGAATCAAGGGCCTGATGGCGGCACGGACGACGGCGGTTTCAGTCCGCGGCCTACATCCAACACGTCCCTGTTGGACACGGGGCTGGTCAACCTGGCCACCCGGGCTACGCTACTCTCATTCTTCATCATTGCAGGTGTCGTCGGCAACTGCGTGCTTGTTGCTACAATCGCCCAGAGCACCCGATTGAAGGGCCGGGTAATGAACCTATTTGTCTTCAGTGCAGCTATCGTCAATTTGCTCGATTGTCTCGGAAACATGCCTCTAATTTTAGGAGCGACCATTCGAGAGAAGTGGGATTATGGCGACTTCGCGTGTCATCTAAATGGCTTTGGCATGCAGCATACCACTGTATGTATGCTGCTTAGTCTACAACTCATGTCGCTAGATCGCTTCCAAGCAGCGCGAAACCCCGAGAAATACGCACAATCGTTAAGTAAATTCCAGGCTAATATCCTGATCATATACACATGGATCCATGCCCTGGCATTCAGCTTCCCGCTCATCCTGGGTAATCCTGTTCCCGTGGAGGCATATCCGGCCAGGTATTCTTGCTCCATTAAAAGTGGGGCGTCCCTTGTTTATGTCTCGTTGACGTCAATATTCTGCTTCTTGTTGCCCCTCGTGGCTATCCTGGTCTTTTTCGTGTACATTATAATCGCAAGTGTACGGCGTGGCAACAAGAGGTCCGCGGGTCACATCCAGGATGTATACTCGCAAGTGGACGAAGTGAGGGAGATTCGCGAGAAGAGCGCTGCTAAATATGTCGGCTTGCTTGTGGCACTTTGGGTGCTCCTAGAGGCGCCCTACATAACGCTCACCTTCATTGAACAATACCGCACCACGTCGGAAATTGAATCACTGGTCACCATTAACATATCTTATCCTTGGGAAGTGGAATTCGCATTGACTTGGATGAAGCTAAGCTATCCCACAATTCTCCCGATTGTCACGCTTGGTTGGAAGAAGGAAGTATGGCAGAGATTTAAGAACTTCATTCTGTGTCGGAAGAGTAACCACGTGGTGGACGCTTCCCCCAAACTCTCCCCCGGACACCGTAATGGCGACGCTACCGGAAGTAGCAACAGACGGTCGGAACTCAGCTCATTCTCTAGCGTTCCCGTTCTTTTCGCCACAGAGAACGGCTTACATTTGCAGACGTACAGCAAGCGAATCGCTGCCGATGACGAGAGTGACGTCACAGTGAACGATAATGACTACAAACAGGTGAATGGGTCTCAAATCCTGACTGCCCGTCAGTGTGATGTTCTAGGGTCCCAGGACTTGAAGCAAATCAATGAAGACGAAGATACGAGTGATTATGATTCGCACATCGACCCTTTCAATAACTCGAACGCCGCATCCGTCCAGTCCGACTTAGAGATAATCAATCGACAGCAGAAACGATCCGAACGGAAGTCCGGGTCGCTATCGGGAGTGACTTTTAGCGAAGACATTGTCAGTGAGAACTCGGGAACGAGGCGGAGGGATGGAGGACGCCGAGGTCGAGATGAGGCCGTATGTATGGCGGATGAGGTGGTGGTGAGTGATAATAAGGGTAGGAAAGAGGATCAGGTTAGCCATGATTCTGGTCGGGGTTCCATGGAAGAACGCAGTAAGAAACGTCGGCGCAAACAGCGACTTGCGGATGCGGAAGCTGCTATGGCATCACGTGCCGCGGATACAGAAGTTACCACGGTAACTGCTACCATAGAGACAGATGTTGTGATAACCGAACCTGTTGATAACGATATTGAGAATAAACCTAAGAAAAAGCGAAAAAAGAAAAACATATTATCCCTGAAGCAGACAGTAGGAACTCGGGAACTACCCCCGGTTGGCCGGAAGTCCGCGTCCAGGCCATTGCCCCCTCTGAAGAACACAAATGCAGAGGGTCAGAGCGCCAACAGCAGCGAGGGACAACGTGACGTCATAACCACACACGACGAGCGTGAAAATGACCCGAGGCAAACGTACAGTGTTAACATAGGGAAAAACGATACTCAGAGAATGAGGTCTAATTCTGTAACGACAAATATGGGTGCGCCGCCACAAACAATTGCCCGTTGTATATCGGTGAATACATGTAACGAACTAGATGCCAATGGGCTCGGTACAGAGCTAGAGGGAACATCCTCTATCAGCAATAGTCACCCAGGCCATTCACGCAAGTCAAGGGGAAGTACAAAACTTAGTGACAGTCAGACAGCTCTGCTCGGCTCCAGCAACACGTCGACAGATCTCAGTGACATGTCTAATGCCGGCAGGGAGTTGGGGACGCAGACTCCTCAATATCCGCCACAAGCCGCTCCACGCAGGTCCAAGCTGAGAGGCGACCACTTTTTATAGTCACTATGTACTCATGACATTAATAATCACGACAAGGCATCCTCGCGGAAACTCCCTGCCCACGCATTCCCTTCAACAAACTCGAGTATGATCCGGGCATGTCTATATCTGGCAATTATGTCATGTTTACCTGACATAAACTGATGATTGTCAAACCGCCTTGGATCAAATACTAATCCCAGCTCGAGGGCTCAATACGTCTTTGCCAAACCGACCCATAATGTGTGTGTCTCTCAGCCGTCCTTTCCATGTTTATAGAATATTAAATTGAGTGACTGTTTATAACCAGATGGAAATGTTTAATGTGTATCACATGTCGTGTATGATTTGTCTAAAATGTATGGATTTAGGAGAATATATTTGAAAAAATTTCTAGACAGCGGGTGACATCATGAAGCCAAGTGTGGTGGTGTAGGAAGAGGAATGACAAAGGCCGAATGGAATTCTGTTAAGTCTTTCGCGAAATACTGCTGTCTTGTTTTCAAATTCAATTAAGGGTAAATCACAATATTGATGATGATGATGAATGTCAAATTAGACTCAGTATTCACACACTTTGTATGGTACGTTACACACCGACCACAGTGACACATTAACGTGCAGTATTTCACGCAACCATGAACCTCATTTCATGATGACAGAACATATCCATTTTATACACCTGGTTATCGCGCTATCCGTCCATTGGTCACCAACCCGCACTCCTCGTCTACTAATGCATTTATTATTAGATACGTTGATGGTATGCCTCGGTTTATGTTAACATGTATCGCAGATGCTTATATTCCAACCGATTTTCGTTATCAGCTTTCGTTAGAAAGAATCTCAATCTTATTGTGTATGATCCCTTTAAAAGTATTTGCGATATTCCACTTAAGTGCATGCTTTTTGTGCAATGTAGTTTTTAAATACCGTTGCATAGTTGTGAAACAAGACTATAAAGACAGTTATGTTTGATCTCATGCGAGAAATAGCTAGCCGTTGTTTGGTCATGTAGTAGAACCGCTAGCTTCTGCCACCTTGTTGTATGATTGGTGCTTGTGTGCTTGTTGCCTCTTGTTGCTTGTCGTGTTACGTCCCTATATGTGTTTGCACAACAATGTTGATCACGTTATATTTCTACAATTTTTGACGTGTGTATTTCATGATAAGCGACAAATCCCTCAGCCTGTCAGCTCGTATCACTTTGTTATGCAATAAATCGTTATGAGGATCTGTTCATGTAACTTTTACTAACCCGTCCCCCGCCCCAACTTACCTCTGCCATGATTCATTGACCACGAAATTATCTTTAGTATTCAATATCTAATTGACATGACTATAAATAAACAACAGCGGTTGTCGTTGACTGATTCAATGACAACACAGTTAGTGACGATATAAGTACGTCCATAAGGGTGTAACTGACATTATGCCGGACTGCTTTACACCTCGACGTAGAAAAACGGCGTTTATCTTCGATCCATCACGTCCGTTCTATGACCTCTACGGTGTCACCCCGTCGTATTGACAAACTACAACTCCAAATACACCACTCTGCTCCTGCCCAAATTGGCAGCCACCATTAGGGCTATTATGTTGGATTGTTATTTTTTTTAGTTGTTTGCTTTCATCATGAAACTATTTGCCATTTTAAAGGATTGTTATGTTGCTGTGCATTGACTTGTTTGGTGTGAACAGAAAGGTTACCTAGGTTACAGTTGCGCTGATGAATTTACGTGGCCACATCAGTAACTACCTGTCTTCGTGTTTTATCATACCGATCTTGTTGATCTCATTTTGTGCACTGAGTGAACTTATTTATCCCGTTGCATTTTGGAAAACCGTGCAATGATTTGTTGAATAAAAAATGTAGCTATCACAATATCTACTTTGTAATCGTTCGTGCTTTCGTTTCTAGGCCCCCCAAAATTGAACCTCGAGGGTCTCCATGAAATGTTATGTAGGTCCAGAAAAGCACAGACTAGTTGTGAAAGTTAAACATCAATAATTTTCATCAATAAGTCATTCAGCCATAATGTTAATAAAATGAGTTTAACATTGCTCATCAGATAATAGGCCTGAGCCAATTTTTTTGCATTGATAACTTGGTTCAAGCTGCGCCTTTGATTGAGGTACGTTGTTTACAGGTGAGGCATAATATACTTGTTGGCTACACAGCTGGATGTCAGGCTTGCAGGTAAACAACGAATAGGTTTTGTCATGGTCCTCACAATACATGCACGTGTCTCTGCATCAAAATACATGCACGTGTCTCTGCAACAAAATACATGCACGTGTTTCTGCGTCACAATACATGCACGTGTCTCTGCGTCGCTGTTCTTGTACTGTATGCTATAAACGTGATGTGATATCTGCATAATGGGTTATAAAGCGTCTCCTGCTTCTTAGAACTGCATGAAGCAATTAGAATCACTACAGTAGACTGAGGTCCATCGGGGCATTACCGTGTTCTATTAGGGTGTTTGAATGTAACATTGATCTGGGAGCATTATTGGTAGCTTTCATCTGAAGGGATTGCGAGTGACGCGGGTCTCTGTGTATTACGGAGAATATCGGTCAGAATATATTAGGGTTTCATTGGTGAACTACGGGGAGTAATCATTACTGGGTAATGTCGTTATTGACCTCAGCGGGGTCAAAGTGAAGCCATGACGGATGAGAAGGATGTGGATTATTGGAAACCTCATTAGTTGATGCAAACCCGTCTTTACAACGTACACAATCAGCGGTGTCGTTCTCTACTTAGTGCCGTCTGAAGCTGATGTCGACATGGAGTCTCCGTGCTAGTCGACTTGGCGACACCTACTCATCATATGTAATTGCGAGAATGGCAGCAGGGTTCATTTTAGCCTCAATGTATTATTGAAGACTTCTCAAGCAGCCAGTGTATCCACAAGTAATAAGAGGTAACATAAATACAAATGAGATACATCATATGGATAACTACTATTAACTAGTGCATAGCCTTGTCATAAATAAATGGTATATTTTGTACATACCATTTACTTCCAGCTGTTTTAGTGTGTAAACTATTCATCTACAGTAAGTAAATACATGGTGGAGGTTTAGTGTTTGGTACAGGTGGTTTTAGTATTAGAGATACATGTATATAGTAGTAGTATGTAGTAATTTTCTTCCCACTGGCAGTGACCACGAGGAGAACTGTGAAGATGTCAGTGATACAGAGTATGTGGCTAGTGCAAAGACCCAGCAGGAACTGAAGAACAAAACAGACACAATACCTTGCACTGGGGTGGATCGTAAGACATTATTGAAATTGACAACACAAGTGGCTACCAGATACCATATGTCTTCCACACAGCACCTAGCGATGGTATCAGCAACAGTTGTAGCTGCTGGTGGGGACATGCAAGAAGTTGTCGCAAGTTCAGCTACCATCAAACGCCATCGTAAGTCAGCCCAACAAGAAAAGGCTAAAGAAATCCGAGCCAAGAAAGTTAGGCCTAGGTACCCCGTGGTCCACTGGGATGGCAAGATCATTGACTATGCATTATGTATGCATGATGACTGCAATGCCGTGGTTTTAAGTGGACCAGGTGACTGCCCCCCAACATTCTTAGGAGCCCCTATTGTTAGGAGAGGAACAGGAGAACAGCTCTGCAACTCATGCTTAGACATTCTCCAAGTCTATGATATCCCCAGAGAGTCCATTGTTGCTGGTGTGTTTGATACTACAGCCTCTAACACCGGCATCCAGCAAGGCTGTTGCATCCGCTTGGAGCAGGCTGTTGGCCATGCGTTTCTGTGGAATGCTTGTAGACACCACATGGCAGAGCTACACATCAAGCATATGTGGTCAAGCTTCATACCTGCCACAAAGGGTATGTATATACACTTACAGTTACACTATACAGACCAGGTCTACCAATATTGTGTATACTAGTAAACCAGTTTTAATGTACATTGTGCAAATCAGTAGGAGTGTGTTTGACCAAAAGTATATCTCTTATAGGTCCCGTGGAGCCCATATTCAAGCGCTTCCAGGAGTGGTATCTCCCTCTAGCCAGAGCCGCTGCAGCTGCAGTACCACCTCAAGTGTTCCCGGATCCTAATGGGCTGGCACAGTGGGAGTGGCCTGCTGATTTTGCTGGTTCTCCAACTGGACCGTACACCTTGGTCACCACCCTCGCTCTGGAGTCAAAGCAGTGGGCCAGTCGGTGGTAAACCTTTGAGAGGGAGGACTACCGTGAGCTGACAGTAATGTGTGGCCATTGACACCCCGGTTGAAATCTTTGGTCCTGAAGATGTCGCAGATCATCACCCTTCTGTATGGGGCTTACTTCCTAAAATCTCGTCTGACAGCTCCTGCACTCCGCAATGATCTTGGCTCTTACTATGCAGTTAAGGCAAATGCTTCAGTGGAACAACAGGCTGCCAGGGAAGGGCTCGAGAGCATCAAACGGCACCTTTGGTACCTGGTGCCAGAGCAGGTCGTACTGTGCCTCTTCGATGATGGTGTATCAGAAGATGAGAAGAAGGAGGTAGCAAGGGCTCTGGTAGCACACCCTGCACCACCTGTCTTCCATACAGGCAAACCAAACTTCCAGCCTGTGATTGACCTACTGAGAGAGACCCGCCCAAGTCTGGCAGTGTTCATCAGTGAGCGATCTTGGCTGCTGTTTAAGCTATTCAGAAGCAATACAGACTGGCTGCTCCGAGAACAAGCAACTTGGCCCCAAGATGCAGCCTATCGGGAGCTGAGGGAGCTAGTGAGGGACCTGAAGGTGGTCAATGACTGCGCTGAGCGTGCCGTCAAGGACGTGCAGGAGTACGCAAATGCTACACGTGACGCAGGATATATTGACGATGTGATATTGGTTGGAACGGATCACCGCTGTCGGCTGTCACACCTCCGCAAGGCTGACATAAATGCCATAATCTAAGACTGAGACTGAAACCCTAATGCACGCTAAAATGCATTTTGTTGTACTGAAGTTGCTACATAAATAGACAGGAAGTCCTATTTCAGTGATCATATGCTTCAGATTTTGTATTGTGTAATGAACAAGAAGGTATGATAAATAAAGCTATTGTCTGAGTTTTTGCTATTTTAATGACTTTTTTTCCTTCCAAACTGTACACAGTACATCATATTAGCATACAAATAGAATACAGCAATCATGTTTAGACAGTTAAACATCATGAAAGTATGAAATATTAATTGTTATACATTTTGAATTGCATAATACATGAAAAAGAGCTGAAAATCGTCATTTTTCCAGAAAACGCTAGACGGGAGGGTAAAAAATAAATTATAAAATTTTTTTTTTTGAGCCACCCTAATATATATATATAGAGATATATATATATATATATATATATATATATAGATAGATAGATATAGAGAGAGAGATATATAGAGATATATATAGAGAGAGATAGATATAGATATATAGAATAGATAGAGATAGATAGTTAGATATATAGATATATATAGATATATAGAGGGAGATAGATATAGAGAGATATAGAGATAGATATATATCTATATATATATAGATATATATATAGAGAGATATATAGAGAGAGAAATCTATATATATATCTCTATATATATATCTATATATATATATATATATATATATATATATATATATATATATATATATACGATTGAGTCATTTTAACAACTAGACAAGTACGGAGGCAAATTATAAAATACACGATATCAAAGAAAAATTCATCTCTTATGCGCTTCTTAGTGCGCTTCTTAGTGCGCTTCTTAGTGCGCTTCTTAGTGCGCTATTTAGTGCGCTTCTTAGTGCCCTTCTTAGTGCGCTATATGCGCTTGAGTCATTTTTAACGCTATTTAGACAAGAACGGAGGCAGTGCGCTATTATAAAATACACGATATGCGCTTCTTAGTGCGCTTCTTATCTCTTATGCGCTTCTTAGTGCTTAGCTATTTAGTGCGCTTCTTTGCGCTTCTTAGTGCGCTTCTTAGTGCGCTTCTTAGTGCGCTTCTTAGTGCGCTATTTAGTGCGCTTCTTAGTGCCCTTCTTAGTGCGCTATTTAGTGCGCTTCTTAGTGCGCTTCTTAGTGCGCTATTTAGTGCGCTTCTTAGTGCGCTTCTTATTGCGCTATTTAGTGCGCTTCTTAATGCGCTTCTTAGTGCGCTTCTTAGTGCGCTTCTTAGTGCGCTATTTAGTGCGCTTCTTAGTGCGCTTCTTAGTGCGCTATTTAGTGCGCTTCTTAGTGCGCTTCTTAGTGCGCTATTTAGTACGCTTCCTAGTGCGCTTCTTAGTGCGCTATTTAGTGCGCTTCTTAGTGCGCTTTTTAGTGCGCTTCTTAGTGCGCTTCTTACCAATCGAAGTCATCCGCTCATTGTATGCCGCAAATGTGTTTCCTTACAATAGCATTCGATGCATAATTGATCATATGTAGTCCGGAATGGATTGAGTGTGCCGGTGGGGTTCACCCACATGCTACGCACCATAAAATAGCAGTTGAGTCTTTGGTCAATCCGACCTGTGTGGCCAATATGGCTTTCCAACTCGTCTCTCACCAAATACAAATGGAATAGATGAATAATGATTTAATGCAAAGAGAACATAGACGAGCATGGTCCAATGTTAGACACGCATCTTGTTGATAATATAACACAAAAAGCATGGTACCAATGGAACACATGGTTAGATTTGAGATTCGTTGTGTTGATTAGCCTGGAGCGCGGCTGGTGAGCAGGATGCTATGTGGATGCACCATACACAGGATGTGAGAGGCTGTTGACAACATCTGAATCGATTACAGGTCATATGGAGCAGAACAGCCAGCCAGCCGACTTCATCATATAATCATCTGTAATGTGTATTGTCATTCTTGCTCTTCGTGACAGCTGGCCTTTACCTTCGGGAACAAGACCAATTAGAAATACAGAGGTAGCGGAATGGTAGCAGACGCAATGAATTATTGGAACGTCGGGGTTAATTACTTTTACATCGATCTGCCATTCACGGCCGCATTTAAATAGCAAGCTAAACAAAGGAATCCAATTGGTCCACAGTCGAGAAACGTGGCATGATATTCCCTAATACTGCTTACACATTCAAACATCCATCATACATCTTCATATTGATACGATATCTCGCATCGCTTCCTTTCTCCATCGCGAACATCATTGTGATATGCCATGCTGGTGCTAATAATAGTTACCCTGTTATACCACAGTATGGTAAACTGCAAGTAGAGCTTTCAAGGGTAAGATTATTCTCCTTAGTGCATATTCTCATCTCGGACTAAAGCATTCAGAATCACAGTAGGAGATTGATGTCTAATGGTCTTTCACAAAGCTGTATCAATTGCTAGCTGACCTCTGACCTGAGCCAGATCAACTCCCCATTGATTAATTCACAGAGAAATGACAATCGATGCATATTGACCTGTCAGTAAATGTGGCGCCTCATTGATGACATTTTGTGACTTACCATATAGATTACATGGGACATATTTCAGCGAGGCTTCAGATCATGGATGAGTGTTTGCTGTCTTGATGGAAGCATGATTGTAGGGTAAACCAACCAGCTCATAGCGCTGCATGATCAAATCCCATCCAGATTGCCATGTCCTCACCTCGTATCTATGCGCTGGGTCGTTATCATAATTAGCGAACGTCTGGCAAGTAATGACATAGCACCTCACCACTCCGTGACATTTCAATTCATTCGGTCTTTTTGTACTTCAGTTTAACGATATGTTTGCACACAAACGTCTGCTTTGGTGCGAGATTTATGGCTGCATTATTGTTTTACTAGAGTCTCGGAGTTTCTGACAGCGTCATTTCGGCAGCCCAAAGTAAAACTTGTTTGTTTGAAAATAATTGTCCTGGAGTAGTCGTCAATAGGTTTCTATAATTTTTGTTGCTTGCTTACAACGAAAAACTATTTTAAATTCCTAAGGTTTGTAACAAGGCTGTGTATTGATATGCATGGTGTGAACAGAAGGGTACCTAGGTTACAGTTGGGTTGATGCATTGATGCAGAAACTTCAGTAACTACCTGTCTGGTGTTTGTACACAGATCATGGTGATTAGATTCTGCGCAATAACCCGTGGAATAAATATATAGTTGTCCCAATGGGGATATTATTAATCGTTTGCGCCTTCGCTTTGTAGGCCCCAAATATATGAACCACAATATTCATGAGCTCCGCAGAATTAAACATGTTATGTTGGTCCAGAAAAAAAACAAGTTGATGCGAATATCCAATACAATCATGGGTTACTAAGTGAGTGCAATGAGCTGAAGATTGCACACCAGCCACTAGACCGCCGCCATATCATGCGATCCATTGATTGACCACAGGTAATCAACAAATAGATGTCGATCTCCACGGACCACACGAGGCATACGTGTTTGTGTGTGTGCATGTCTTTGCGGTTCATGGTGGAAAAGCCTCGTGTGATATCTGCCATTTCTATTTCTATATATATATATATATATATATATATATATATATATATATATATATATATATATATATATATATATATATATATATATATATATATATATATATATATATATATATATATATATATATATATCCTATATATATATATATATATATATATATATATATATTATAATATATTTATAAATATATATATATTTTATACTTTTAGTAAATAAATTCATTGTACAAAGAAGCGATGACTAGGCTATGAGAACATTGTAAATGATGTCCAAAGACAAAACATCAACTATTTACACAAAATACCATTCAGTATATACGTTGACCGGTGCCCGTAAATATGGCAAACACCTGTCCTGTGCAGCAACTATGATAATTAAACAAATATATTAGGTCTGTTAGCCTAGGCTGTGTGATTCATCCCAGCTAATAATTAACTGTTTCATCCGACCTTGGTTGAGGTAACTTGTTTACAGGTAAAAATAATATACGCCCTATGACCACGCGGCTGATGCCAAACTTCCTGATAAATAGCTAAAGGAATCCAATTCCTATCGATCATGCGTCGTCTGTGTGCATGTGTGTGCAGCTACTCCCGTAGTGGCAGACCAGGATTACATAAAAATAAGCCAAGCCCGACAAGCTTCAAAATGTTCATGACTCCTTAGTACTGTTGTATACATATATATGTACAAATATATGTATATATATATATATGTACATACATATATATGTATATATATATATATATATATATATATATATATATCTATATATAAGGATATATATATAGACATATATATAGATATATATATATATATATATAGAGAGATATATATATATATGTATATATATAGATAGATATAGATTTATCTTTATATATATATATATATATATAGATATATAGATACATATATATATATATATATCTCTCCTATATATCTCTATATCTATATATATATATATCTCTCTCTCTATCTATATCTCTCTATATATATATATATATATACATATTTATAAATATGTATACAGACACTAAATACATTTTGCACAATATCATTTGTGTGCTTTCAACTAAAATCTTATAAACTGCTCCTTCAATATCGCTGGTTTTGGTATTGCTGGCTTTTGCAATTATTCGATGTATTATTGATCAAATGTTGGCCGGCATTGATTGAGGGTGCTGATAACACTCACTCATTTGCTAGCTTGTCACGGAAAGAACCATCGGGGTGAATATGGCTTTCAATCCATCCATCTCCAAACTGACATGGAAAAGACAGATGTTTAAGTCTAGCTCAAAGATGATGATTCCAAAATTGTAATTGAATTAGTTTGTGATTTGATATAATGTAGATAGTTTTCTACATATAAGCAAAGCACCAATAAAGCACAACCATGATAAGGCGGGTTCTTGGTACAGATGTGACCCTCATTGAGGTGACTTGGTATAGATGTGACCCTCATTGAGGTGACTTGTTCAGATGTTCATCACATTGATTGCCAATGAAACGCTGCGTGACAGAGATCTCCATGGGAAATAATGGATTAATCTTGAGCATCATTGACAGAGTATCATGTTCCTGGGCGCTTAACCAGAATAGTCAATTATTAGCCTGTTAAATTTTATCAATTGATAATCAAATAGCTTGACAATCTGACAAATATGGATGTGCAAACTGCTTTACCAAGTTTACAGCATTTAGGGCTCGACCAACCCCCCCCCCCCCACCCTCCACACACACACACACACACACACACACACACACACACACACACACACACACACACACACACACACACACACACACACACACACACACACACACACACACACACACACACACACACACACACACACACACACACACACACACACACACTTCTTCTTATTAATTGTATGGACTGACCTGACTTTATTGTCATGAATAGAAATTTAGATATTTCTAATGCTATGAACATTGAAGTGATGCATCTGCTGCTCAAAGTTTGTTTTGGAAGGTGAGGAGAGCCCTGGGTGATGGGATAGCTCGTTATAGTAACTGCATTCAAAGTTATCAGCAGCGAATAGTGAACATATATCTAAGTGGCTGTACCACATATAAACATACCGCAGGCTGTCGACAAGACCTGCACCGATAACAGGTCATATAGAGCATAACCGCAAGCAATGGGACCTCATTATATAATCATCACCACCCCCTTTATCGTGTCTTCAATATACTAATTGGGGATAAGTTAAAACCAGGATGGCTTCTCATTTCGAGAAAGTATGACAAAAGCTATATGTATTGCAGTTCTTGCTTTTCGTGCAAGCAGGGCTCTCTTTTTATAAAGAAGACTATTTCGATTAGAACTGCAGAGGTTCTCATGCAACTTTAACTGTAGACCGCCGGAGTAGATTGGGCTTGTATTGATCGATCACTCGCCGCCTGGATGCCCGTGCAACGATCGAATCTGTGCTTGAGAAACGCGCCTAGCGGAGGAACATGTTGAATGATTTGTTTCCTATGGTAAAGCGCTTCCTACGACGATGATCAAATACATGTCTACTCTGTTTATCTCCGTTCACATGTAGCGCTGCTTTGTTATATATAGTGATCACTGTGAGAGGCATATTGCTGTAACTGTTGTCTTAAAACCACTCAAGATGTGCAGTTCATATCAGAAACAATAATCCAGTCCAGTTCTTTAACAATAATACTTGCAGAAGGCGATTGTAATCATCCCACATAGCATTTTGAGCAAAAGTTATTTAGTTAAATTTCACCGTCAAGATTTACAACGTTAAAATGATAATATCTGTGAGTTGCATGATAGCTGTCAGCGTAGTAATGGCAGTTGAAAAACGCCCAGTAATGATTGCTGTCAGCGTAGTAATGGCAGTTGAAAAACGCCCAGTAATGATTGCTGTCAGCGTAGTAATGGCAGTTGAAAAACGCTCAGTAATGATTGCTGTCAGCGTAGTAATGGCAGTTGAATTGTGATGTAAAAGAAATGCAGTAGCTTTTGTGGACAACGGGATATTTGGTGTGCATCGAAATATTTTCCATTTTGTATTTTATATGGACATCATTGCAACTTAAAGTTGTATTAAACGGATCTCTCCTTGAGGCCAAAGAGCAATATTGCAAAGAAGTATCCACCTATACGCTCACCTATACAATCAAATCTTCATCGAAGCATTCTTTGCCTTCGATTTGACATAACTTTCCCCTCCCAATACAGTTTGTGCTATAGGTATGGCACATACGGATGTCTGTCACATATCAATCCGCCCCGTGAGCTTGTGTGTGAGTTATGTCATGTATGTTACGTCAGTGAAATGCTAGCTAAGGATTACAAATATCTAAAGATAATAATTTTCAATATTTTCTTTTCATTATTCCAGTGAGGATGTACATTAACAAAAACTCATTTACACGAATGTCCATGGAAGCCTTACTATGTGGCTAATTATGTCTTCCAACGACAGTTGGAAGACATATTGGTTTAGCCTGATTTTTTTTTTCTTTTTTCTCCAGTCAAGGTTTTTCGGGCTTTTCTCCGGAACGGTTAAACATATCAACATGAAATTTTGGGGAATGATAGATCAAGTTGGGACACAACTGCCGATCCAATTTGACACGCATGCGCAGTGTTGGAGGCTTATGGGATTGATTTTTCGTCGATTTTCCCCCCATTTTCTGTAACTATCTCCTCCACTACTGCGGTTACGAACATATGAATTATATGGTTGTAACAAGCAATTATCGTAGCATGGAATAACGCAAAAAAATACTTATTTTCACCTTTTATACTTTGTATAATGACATGTATTTTAGGGTACCTATCGCGATTTTTGCTACGACTTCTCTCCTCGCTGATATCTCTGAAACGGCTGTATTTACGGACATGAAATTTTGTCAGTAATTAGAACTTGGCCTGTAACAGTATTTTAAGCATTCACAATAAAAGAAAACAGTAAAAAGGACGTTTAGTTTGAATGTTTTCTCCTGCAGCAGCTTAGCAGCAGGCTATGTGCAGTTCGTGTCTAAGTAGGCCAAACCTTACGTAATCGACCAGAGCCATTCATCGCTTACCTTGGCTGGCTTTAAGGGGTGATGTCATACATACATATATATATATAAATATACATATACACATATATATAAATATAAAATTAAATATATGTATATAAATACATGTATATATACATATATATATATATATATATATATATATATATATTTATATATATATATTCATATATATTTTTTTTAGAGATAATATTGTTTGTGGTATATTGTTGGTACCGCATTGCTGGTCGTCCAGGCTTGTCGTTGGAAGACATGCCGTTGGTGCATGTGCCAACTCTAAGTAGGCCAAACCTATAAGTGTGTGTGTGTTTTATATACGTATATATATATAATTATATATATATATATGTATATATATATATACATATATATATATATACACATATCTATATATATATATATATATATATATATATATATATATATATATATATATATATATATATATATATATATATATATATATATTTATATTTTCTGATTGTCATCTACACTAAAGGCATGTGTAATCACAGACCAAAGATTAGTCATTGCCCGATGACGAATGCCAAGATCGCATTCACGTGTATAAAGCCATATTCATTGAAGCACACTAATGCATTTACATAAATTTCGCAATTGAGTTGGCGCAATGCCCGTGACTTCGGTCGGGTTGACTTGTGTACCTGGCAGCTCCATTCGTCATGGTCTTAGGTTGCGTGAGTTGAGGTTGTCAAGTTAACCACTTTAAGGTTCTACCTCGCCCATATCTCTATTCTAAATCCACCTGGGAAATTGATAATCACAACCAACGTGAAGGGTGATTAGTTAACGAGCTATCAAACGCCGTATTTAACAGAATCAGCAGGATTGCAGTTTGTAAGAAGGATGTCAGTTTTTTTGTATCTGCGCTTTTGTATTACAGTCCTATTAACACAGGAAAATTTGGTCAACTGGTCAACAATGACATCGAAAATAAAGCATTGCACCCATTGAATATTGGAGTAAATTTTGTTTACTCGCTAAGAAATTTTCCAGGTGAGATCTCAGAACGTGCATACGATATAAGCGGATATGACGTAAGGGGGCCTTTTGAACTACTCAGCGCGCGATTTAAGTGCTGCCTGGTTATATATATTAACAGCTTCGCAACTTGTGAAATAAGTCATTTGTAAAGACATCATATATCTGTCTCGAGGCTTCGAAGCTGCAGTGCCGAACCATGTCGTCGACAAGGCTGACTATATATTACCGAGCTACGTCACCAAACCCAATGCGACTGTTGGTGAGCAAAGAAATGATATATTATCATTCTGCGCGGCACCAATTCTTAAGTTCAGTGCATGCTGTTACAAAATAAATATGTAGAATATACCGCAAAACACTCGATTATCACCTCAGAGCGCTCTCTGACCTCAGAGCGCTCTCTAACCTCAGAGCGCTCTCTAACCTCAGAGCGAGGTCATTCAAATGAAGACTTCTCTGAACATGTCGACAACGGGTATCTTGTTTCCGATTTCTGCCACAGCGGAATGGCCCATTACACGGCAGTCAGACAACGAGTGTTAACACAATCAATTCCCACGCTCTTGCAATAGATGGTGCCTAGATTAATTCCCTAACCTTTCCCATTTATTTGTTAGAATGGTTCATCACAATAGGACAACCCTTGCACAATGAGCATCACCGAAGAGTGCTTGCTAAGCGAGGAATTTCTTTTTGTAAAATTCCTCATGGATCAGGAAACCCCTTATCGACGTTCTTCATAATGTGAGCAAGCCAGGTTTCCGTTTCTAATCGATACACGTGTAGACGGTATGATAAAAGGGGTGGGGGGTGGGGGTGCAGAAGATATTTAGATGGTATTTAGTCTGGCCGGTATATGCTATTTTTCCTCTGCAAAACCCACATTTATGATTTTAAATTGTACCTGTATGAGATTTCAGTTCATCATTCATCGTTGTCATAACATCGTTGTCAATAAATTCCAAATAATGTGAAAAATCACGTTTTTCAATCGTTCGGTTGACTTAGATTTGTGCCAGTGATCGAAATAAATGAATCAGGGCATTCACAGACCTGAACCGTCGAGTGATTTGGAATCCACGCCAATATCTGAACTGATCTGGGCCATCTTGTGTCAATATAAGCAAGTACGGTTGACAATGAGTGATGTACGTCATTGGAACTTTGCTTAAAGACTAATTTGAGCTCAGCCTCGTTGCTGATATCTCCCGATTCAATCGACCGTCACCACCGAATTGATTCTGTCCCTCGTGCGTAATAAGCTGAAGGAACTATGATAGTTTCAACAAGATTCTCAATACCTTAAGCCTATACCACATATGTTATAGAGCAAAAGTGGGGTCTAACGTGTGAGGTTAATATGGCATCCTCATCTAACGGTGATTGGGTTACACACACCCAAACACACACACACACACACACACACACACACACACACACACACACACACACACACACACACACACACACACACACACACACACACACACACATACACACACACATACACACATATATATATATATATATATATATATATATATATATATATATATATATATATATATATATATATATATATATATATATATATATATATATATATATATATATATATATATGTTTCACTGGCGTTTATACGCTCACAATGTTCCAAAGGAAAGTAAAGGGGCTAAGTGATACGTTCACAGGTCTACCTAACCAACCCAATACCTATTATCATGGTAACTGTTGAGAATGTTAAAAGAAACTCAGGATATTTCGCTGGTGGCCTTTCGCTATTGTGGGGCGCATTTACGTTTATTCTAGACCAAATAATCGACGCAGTCTGACAATGGCAGTGTTCGTTGAATTGCTGCTGTTCAATGTACATACAATACACTTAATTTATGTGTCTTTTATATAAAGAAAGCACCTTCATCGTCGATAATAACGAAAGGGGATCTTTGTGACTTATGCCAATGAATCGAGCGAATATCACTACAATCAATTTACAACCGACAAACTCAGGCCAAAACATGAATCTTTGTGATCCGATGTCTAACCAATAACATGTAATGACGATTTTATAATATGTCTCTCGTTTATGGAGCAGCACCGAAGTCACCAAGCAGAGTTCGGTGAAGTGGCCATATTGGCTGTGTTGTCACATTTGAAATAGATGTGATTTATCCATGACGATATGGTAAAAGGGTTTGTCACTCCTTTCCTCTCACCCTCCCGTTAAATTATGCAATTATCCTAAAATGAAATATGTTTATCCCACATCTAAAGATCATCGGTAAAGTGGAATACATAGACAAATAAAGACGATCCTTGTTACAAGTGCACACCTGTCCATGCTAATCTGCCGCCGGTAACAAGTGCACACCTGTCCATGCTACTCTACCGCCTGTAACTGGTGAATTTATCTATTGAGATAAAGTGTTTATGGCAAATCGGTAACCATGGTCAAATGGAGTTTTCCAAGCATTCCAATAATCCTATTCACCATTGTTACGGAATGTTCTCCTCGTGTTAAATAATGGTGCATTATTCCGTAGTTCACAAAATCATTGCTACCCTTCATATACCAAGACCAAAATACCCCACTACAGACCTTATCAATGTTATACTTAATACACCAAGACCAAAATACCCCACCACAGACCTTATCAATGTTACCCTTAATGCACCAAGACCTAAGTACCCCATTACAGACCTTATCAATGTTTCCTTTAATACCCAAGGACATAAGTACCCCATTTAAGACCTGTCAATGTTACACTAAAAACAGCAAGACCAAAATACCCCATTACAGACCTGATCAATTTTACCCCTAATGCACCAAGCCCAAAACACCCCATTACATACCTGATCAGTAGTACCCTGAGGAATACACTCTGATGAATATTCTTCAAATTATCCACAGTTATCCACAATGCCAGCAGACCAATGTTACCTATTATAAACTTAACCTATTTGTACTCATAAATACCTTACCTATAGAACTACAATTTATGATACACCAACACACCACAGATACAGAAAGGAAGATCATTGGTCATTGACCACTCTCCTGTATCTCCCGATGAGTTTAGAACAGACGCTTAGGACTCTGGTTCCTTGTTACGTCACGAGTCCGTCTATAACCAGCCTGGGGTCGCCCACCAGGATCAGGCAAAGTATCGAGTCATTCATTAAAGCGGTCCTTTGATCTTGACATAAAAAAGGCAGACGTTGACGTTGGAACTAAAACAATACCTCCTCATTTGTTGTTTATTGTATAAATGACAACCAGAATGGAAATGGCGACTTGGCATGTCTATATAGATTGGCGATATAACCGGAAAGTGGCTAGAAGGAGCGGCCCGAATAGCGGGTAGGTGGGCCTTACAAACAAACATTGAGCAATACAGTAAACATGGATAGATATTCAGAAATCTCAAAGAAATATTTGTTATTGAGTTTATATGGTTTGGCATAAAATGCCATCACTGAACGTTCAGCTCGCCACCATTATCAACCGTATGGATTTTGCTTCCCATTTGGTTAAATCGATAGGCAGTCGCTATAACTCAGAATAGAGAACTGCTCACAGTTGGTTCTGTTGTATGGAGGACAATCATAAAAATAATCAGTTAGGCGCGCCAAATAACTCGGCATTGCACTGATTGACCCCGGTCCCCACCTGTGATTCTGATTGCTTTCAACTGAGGTTAGAATATGTACTATGAAGTATCCTGAAAGCGGGGCAGCTCGATTTGCTGCTGACCGCTGAGCAGTAGAACACTATAGCTGTAGCCGTCTCGGCCTAATCTCATGCGAATGCACACCTGTATACTGAGATCAACATACCATTCTTTGCTATGAGGGATTATGGACCATCGTGATTCAGTCATTGTACGTTTGGCACACACATGCTTTTCATAATGTCCAGTGTTATATGTTAATTGTCAATGCAGCATTTTTCGATGGTAAGCAATGTATGGTGTGGCTGTCCCTGGCTGAACACGCCCATAGCAACACAAACATACAAAAAAGCATTCTTAATACACGAACAAACACCGCGAAAAGAGTGTCCTAAGGTAATGTACTTAATAAGGACACATGCCAACCCATCTGTCACATTTGTGTAGTTTCATTAGTACGCGAGAAAGCAACCTAAATATTTCCTGCAGAATAATGATGAATAATGTATCCATGATTACGTATGCTGATTATAATATTGTTTATTGTGTAAATAACCCCCACAATATATCAACAACCACATACTTCCGATGCAATGAGTTTTTGCCATACAAAGTTACTCTTCATCGACCGATGCACTGTACGGCCCGTAACAAGACCTCGCCCACACCAGCCACATTGAAACTGAGCCAACGATCTCGGTAACTATTTCTATAACTCAACATGCATGCTACAACTTATATGTGAGCAAATTGTTGATCTATGACAATCAGATCTCATGGGCGATATGTGTATTTGGTGGTGACGGCTGTGTGACATCTGAGGCAAAGTACACTTCCATATAGATTCAATGGTATGCAGTATTCGCGTATAGGTGGATACGCCTTTTGCAATACTGCACATTGGCCTCAAGAAATGCCGTTCGATCATGTGCATATATAACACTAATACCGTTTTCACTTTCACTACCGAATCGACATCTGTATGTGTTTGTACGATTGTCGATTCCGTATTCGCTAGTGCGCATCGAATATACACTTATGTTCGCACTCTCTTATTATGCGCGATGCGCTGCGCACTCGATACCAGGTTTGTCAGTTTGCTTTACCGCGCGGTCCCATGAAAGAGAGGTCACGTAACATTCGGGAATTTGCAGTTTATACAATATGAATACCAATAACAAACCCACGTGTAGTTACTTGGCGGGAAAGTGAAAGTAATGTGCATCAAAGAGTCTATACACACACACACACACACACACACACACACACACACACACACACACACACACACACACACACACACACACACACACACACACACACACACACACACACAGGAAGCGAAACCGAACTGGTTACTTGGGAATGGAAACCACTGGATAGTTAGGAGTTTTTAGAATGCACTTTTGAGTGTGTTAGCAAAAGCGAAGCGAAACAAGTTTATCCCAGTGTGTCGTAAGGATTTTGATGCACTTCAAATATCCCATCGTAAGCAATCTCCACACGCCAATGTGCATCGACGCTGTGATTTCTTTACTCATGTATAATACAATAGACACAATCACGCATGCCTCATGTATTGTACCATTCATACGTTGTTTATATATGCATATGCATGCATCAATTCACGTGCAGGCACTACCTCACTCACCTTTGGTACTTCTATTATTCAAGGGAGCGCTATTTGATGGCAGCACATCTTTTCTGTTCGTAACATTATGTGGAATATTGTATGGACCAATATTGATCCAATCTTAATACTTGAAATGGACGGACTCGTGACGTTACCAGGAACAAACCGAGGCAGACTGTTCTATGACATTGATATATTATAGTTCATGCTATTACATTTTTTTCTAGCAGCTGCACATTTTCTGAATGGCAACCTTGACGGAGGTCAGTAGGTGCACGCCATACGCCAGGCGAGAACTGCTCAGTGTCAGGCCTTTGGTGACTAGTCAACCACCAAGACGACCTTTCACGCGAGCACGGAAAGCTGGACAGAGATATGAAAGACCCAATGACGTGATTTGCCCCTTGGTCATGACGGCTTCCAAGTCCTCATCAGATATGCCACAATCCCTAACACTGTTGTTCTCGTCATAAACCTGAATCTTCTTTTCGATATTGACCGAGAGCGTGGCGATCGACGCTTTATCGGCAACGCACACGAACCTACCATGTTCATGGCCAATCACGCGATATTGTGATGAGACGGGTTACGAGTTTCGTCGTCTCCCACATGAAGATGACGTCAGTGTGACCAAGCAGGCAGATTGTCCCGTGACCATTTTGCCGTGACCTTTAAAATGACGATTGCAAAGCCTATCCCTTACAGGAAACAGTGTCATTAAGGAAAGTACGACCCACTGATTTCTTCTGAATACTCTCGATGGGTTAGTTGGTGAACTTGTCTGTGCCTATAGCAAAGTCTTAAAATCACTGTATATATATATATATATATCTGCGGGCGTTATATATATATATATATATATATACCCTTATATTTCTTATATATCTATATATATATATATATAATTGTGTGTGTGTGTGTGTGTGTGTGTTTTTGTAGGTGGCCACATATATAGTATATTGTAATATCCTGTATATATATGTGTATATATATTTACAGGTCTATATATTATATCTATATATATATACATATATATGTATATATGTATATATATAAATACATGTATGTTTATATGTGTAAGTATATTTTATATATATATATGTTTGTATATTTCATATATACACAAAGATTTATATGTATATAAATAGATGTAAATATATGCATACATATATGTATATGTATACATATAAATGTAAATGCGTATATATATATATAATATATACAATATAACGTATGGTAATATACAATGTATATATATAGACCATATACTTTATATAAAATAATGCATATATATGTGTATATATATTTACAGGTCTATATCATATAGTACATGAGCAATGCTATATCTATATATAAAAGTACATGTATGTTTATGTGTGTAAGTATATTTGTACTAGGGTTTGTATATTTACATATATATTCATATATTTATATATATATAAAGGATGTAAATAATGCTGCATATTGAGTGTCCGGGGATATGTAAATACATGTATATATCGTGGGATAGATATATATATAGAGCTAAAGGGGATATATACGATATAGAGACCAGCGGGATATGTAGAGCACACGTATAGAAAAACCGTGCAGGCCCCGCACTGGCCCCATAATGGCCCTATATACACGACTGCCTACGGGCCTTCTACGGGCTTAAATATATATATATATAAACCCGTGTATATGATATATATATCATATTATATCTATTTGGCCATGTATATTCGATCTTGGCCCATCACCTCACCCGTTCGATCGATGGGTGAGCCAGAAGGGTCAACTGCGACACTCAGTGATGTCTGTCATGATCGGGTATAAACCTCTACAGGTGTGAACAGGTCGCGGTTATCCTTGTGTGTCCGGGAACTTCGGTCCTTTAACTAAAGTACTCGAACTCGCTCGATGTGTAATCACTGGTAGAGGTGAGGGTATCGTATCACAAAGTTAAGTAGTTATATGAATATTAGTGTTCTTGAACTCGATCTGAGTGAAATCACTTGTGGAGTAGGTTTTCTCGTATCATAGAGTTAAGTAGTTATATGGATATTACTGTACGCCAATTCAACCTGTGTGAAAGTGCTGAGAGGCGGATCAGTCACGTATGTATGGTCACTTCAGTGACTGTCATATCACGGTGTTAGAACATGGATGCTAGCTTTTAGATTCCACTAGAACGTTATTATCAATTCATTCACATAAAGAGACAGTTATCATTAATTTATTCATACTAAGAGGTACGTATAAGGACGCAGACAGGTCTTGACTTGATACCCAGGTGACTCTCCTCCTTCTCATCGCTCGGCGGTTCCAGCGACCGAACCACGACACAAAGCCTCTGTAACCACCCCACCCCAGCTGCTGAACCAACACGAAAGTCTCTGTTGAAATTTTCCGAACCACGACAAAAGCCTCTGTAACCACCCAGCGACCGAACCACGACATAAGTCTCTGTAACCCAGCCCAGATGTATTGTCCTGTAACCCACCCCACGTATCATTACATGAAGTCTCTGTAACCCACCCAAGTCTCTGTTTACGAACCCAGTCGCGAACGCGAACCACAACCATAAGTCTCTGTAACCCACCCAGCGACCGAACCACGACATGAAGTCTCTGTAACCCACCCAGCGACCGAACCACGACACGAAGTCTCTGGAACCCACCCAGCGACCGAACCACGACATGAAGTCTCTGTAACCCACCCAGCGACCGAACCACGACATGAAGTCTCTGTAACCCACCCAGCGAAGTCTCTGTAACCCACCCAGCGACCGAACCACGACACGAAGCCTCTGTAACCCACCCAGCGACCGAACCACGACACGAAGTCTCTGCAACAGAACAAATCCGATTATCGAACATTGTACCGACTTCTAATGCCTAGGTCACATCAGACCTAGAGGTGCTTACGGGCCCCGTACGGCCTTGTGGCCCTCTGGGAGCCCGTTAGAAATCATTCCCCGTACGATGTTGTGGTCACGTGCTCAACGGGCGGTCTGCGGGCGTTCTACGGGTTGTTCATATACTCTTTGAAGTTTCTTAGATCTATAAGAATATTATTAATTCTGAAACGTGTCTTTTTTCAAAAGTGGCCGCCGTTTAGTTATTGTAATACCTTAGCATAATCGAATAGCATTAATACATGTATTGTGTACTCTGTGATTATTTGTATTTATTAAAGCATCCTCAGACGGTTTTAGTATGTCATACTTATTTCATAGACAAAAGAAAAACAAAATCCCCGTTTATTACATACACCGACACCTAGCGTAATTATGTAAATAGACACAAGTAACGTGTGGTAAGTTACAATGTACACGCATACCATTTCCTTTAAAGAAAAGCCCTCTATATTATTTTATCTGATCAATAAGTCCTGAGCAAAGTCTTATCTATCAATTAAAGTCCAGATCACACGCTGATGGTATTTTGTACTAGGCCGGAACCCCGGGGTTCAAAACGTTATATATACGCCGCAAGGACACAAAAATGGCTGTATTGAGTCGTCCGGGGACCGCGCGGGGCTCGTGGGAACCCGCAATGGCTCAAGGGGACCAAAACGACCAGCGGGCCTTGTAGAGCACACGTACGAAAACCGTGCAGGCCCCGCACTGGCCCCATAATGGCCCTGCACGACTGCCTACGGGCCTTCTACGGGCTTAAACCCGTAAGAAACCCGTGTCTGAAAGTAGTTCATGTTCATCTTTTGGCCATGGGTTCGACGGGCCCTGCACGGGGCCAAACATCGTATGGCAGCACGACACACTGTGTGGTCCCACACGGACTCGCAGGGTTATGGCCAGTGCTGGCCCACCAAGTCTCATGTGACTTGGTTGGCATTACTTAACTGCTATGCGACCATTACCAAATTCGTATTCTTCAGAAATAATGAAAAGCTCTTTTCGTAATATAGTAAGACAGACATAGATTGGTAACTTTTCAACTTGCTACAATCTCTCAGCGGTATACAAACAGACTACATTGACTCCACGATCGGGCCCGCCCACGCAGCGCAGACAAAAACTCAAGGAGTCTCTAGTCATTCTGTAACAGTTCTCTAAATCTTTACACAGAGCAGTCGCGTTTAGGATATTTGTACTCTACATTAATAAGAAGGAAGACCGGAAATAGCGGTTAAAGAAGTAGCAGTTTTACTTGGCAGCCAGGCACTCGCGAATGGTTGTATGAGCCAACATGTCGATATGATGTGAACATAGGACTGAGCAGTGATTTGGAGCTCTTGTGAACCAAGTGGAGTTTGCGCTCCCTCTTGGTTCTCGAAGATGGCATTTCCAATGCAGAAATTCGAAGATAAGACCTTACCTTCACGATGTCAACTAGATTTAACAAGTCCAATTTGATAAGCAATCAGTATTATGAAGCGCATTAGAGTCCCAGGAATCGCAACAACTTGTAAATATGCACAATCTCCTAAAATGTGCGAGGCGATTAACCTTTCCGACTAAATTCCAATATGGCGGCGAGATTGCGCAACGTAAGTCGGACGGAAACGGACTTGTTATGATACTTAATAAAGCGAGACACCGGTTGTTGACAACCACCAGAATTCGGAGTGGAATTTCGCCAAAAGAAATTGTTAAAAAAACCCATATCTATTCAATTCAGTCAATACTCTCACCATTGGTGGCTTTGAATTCTTCTCAGTTTGTATATGTAACGTAATGAGTGATGTTAAGTTAAACAGTTTGTCAATCTACCGATAAATGTGGGTTATCCTGTTAGACCAACAAGGGAGTACACGATCGACTGCTGGTCTGTTGGGCTAGTGATTTGACCGAACTGCATGGCGATCGCGTTGGTGTGCTCTACCAACAGACATTGATCAATACTGCGGAGCAATGTCTAACCTGACAAAAGCTTGAAATGAAATTGACTATAATATTAATTTACTTCACCCATAAGGCCATCAATGATATTCACTAATAGAGCTACCTGAGAGCCACCACTATTTGTAGGGTACAGATTTCTGAAGACTGATCAATAGTTAATTAATATAGCGCTCACAACAGAAAAGCCAACAATTTGTCCTGCTGTGTTATTGACAATTATGGTCAGCCAGGCACGCTCCGTATTCCACCGACAACAGTCTCCTGCCTACGGTGCTTCTGGATGCTTCACACAGTAGAACCAACAAAGGGGAAACGCTTCATGTCACAACATGTTCTGTTGCACCATACAGAGCTAGAACATACACACAGAGATATACGCAGACCTCGTAAGGTCAATGGCAAGTGTTGTTGTTTACCATCCAGCTGCGAAGCCCGGATGTGTATTGTGCCTTATACCCAGGTAATCAATGCATTACCTGCTCAGGTAGACGGTGGTTTGGTGGCTGGTGTGCAATGTCAAACTTCATTCACATAGTGGCTCTATGATTTTTTCTCTACTTTTACTTTCGCCTCCTTGCTTTTTTCCGGACCAACATTACATGTTTCATCCTATTGCGAGCAGGCATGTCGATATAATGATAATTATACTTTTATTCAACAGGTTATATTTCACACTATACAAAAATGTAACGAGACAACTAAGGGCACTCAGTGGACAGAATATAATCAGTATGATCTGTGTTCAAACACAAGACAGGTAGTTACAGAAGTTGCTGCATCAATGCATCAGCCCAAACTGTAACCTAGGTAACCTTTCTGTTCATACCCTACATATCAATACACAGCAATGTTACTAACCTTTGGAAGCGCAAATAGTTTTTCGTTGTAAACAAGCCACACATTGCGCAATCACAAACACATTGAGACTCAGTTTCAAAAAAGACACCAATGCGCCCCTCAATCGTGACAATGTCATTTGGAGTGGTGCAGGTGCTGTTGAAGCCATTAAGACCGAATGAATTGACGCTCGCTAATGATGGTGATGCTGTGCCCACCTGGTAGATACGCTAATGAGGGTATGACAATCTGTAGATACGAGGATTTGAGGACATGACAATCTGTGGGAAGATACTTAGTTCAAGACAGCAAAGATTCGTTCCTGATCTGAAACCTCAATGAAATATTTCCTATGTAATTTATATGGTAATGCATAAAATGTCATTGATGATATTCACGGAACGTTCCGCACCACAATTACTGGCACGTCGACGTTTATGGATGTTCATTCCTCGCTGGATTAATCAACAGGGAGTTGATCTGGCGCAGGTCAGAGGTCAGGTAGCAATTGATCAGCTTTATGAAAGACCATTACAATCTCCTACTGTGATTCTGAATGCTTTAACCTGGGATGGGATTATGAGAATATATCAACCTTCCAGATGACCGAACAGCGGTAGAACATTGTAGCTGTATAAGGATGTTTTCACCGCGATATATTCCTCGTCTGTCGCCATGAAACGAAACCGGACGTACCCGCACACACAAACGCGCATGCGTCGCATTATCCATTCCTTGCTTATCTGTGAGTCTGGCATCCCGACGTAGTCTCATTGGCCATAGTACCTTATCTGTGAGTCTGTCATCCCGACGTAGTCTCATTGGCCATAGTACCTTATCTGTGAGTCTGGCATCCCGACGTAGTCTCATTGGCCATAGTACCTTATCTATAAGTCTGGCATCCCGACGTAGACTCATTGGCCATAGTACCCTATCTGTGAACACCGTACAAAATGACAGACGCTCATGGTTTATACATAGGTATCATTGTTACCCTGGGGACACGTTGTTTGTCACGTTTGTAGGTACTATAAAACATCTGTTTACTTTTATGCTATGTAAATAACACTAATTCGTCTTTGAACATTATTCATTGCTGTTGCTCTTACAGCTATCCTCATTACTTACTAGCTGTGGTATATTCTTGTTCGATGGTGTTCATTTATTTGATGTTGACGCAAACAGGATATTGGTGATGTCAAGTTGCATATGTTTATGGCAAAAAGTGCATCGTTCTTGAGTAACTATTGTTTGTTGAGATGCTCTTCCGCCAAATTGATCTTCCAGGATATGTGCGAGACTTATATAACAATGAAGTAAACATATGCATATATAAACAATGTATCAATCTATCAATAACTAAGGTATGCGTGTTTGAGTTGATGTTGTTGTTCACTGTCAGTTATGATTGAATGTTGATGTATCTGAAATCTGGCTTTTGGGGATTTCTGACAATGGGATATTTGATGTACATCTAAATCATTATCCAGTTGGTATTCCATACGGACCTGATTGCATTTTAAAGTTGTATTGAGCGGGTCTCGCATTGAGGCCAAAGTGAAGTATTGTAAAAGGCGTATTCACCAATACGCTCACTCAACATAGCATTAAATCTATATGGAAGTGTACTTTGCCTCAGATCACACAGCAGTCACTACCAAATACACTTACCGCTCTGGTAATGGCCCATGTGATCTGATGGTCATAGATCAATCATATGCTCACATGTAGCGTGCATGTTGCGTCACTGAGATACAAGCCAAGGTCAACTGATTTCACAAACATCTCTGTTCGCTTTGTCAGTGCGGCTGCGGTTCGCAGCGGCTGGTGTGGGCGTGGTTTGGGCGTGGTTTGGTAGCGGGCCGTACAGTGCATCGGTGGATAAGCAGAAGCTTTGTATGGCAAAAAATGTCATTGGAATTATGCTATATTCTGGGGGTTATTTACACAATAAACAATACTGTAATCAGCATGATCACGTTATTGATCATTATTTATCTTTTTCTCGTGGATACAGTGACATTCAGTCAAGCGTACTAAAATAACTACACAAATGTGACAGATGAGTTGGCACCATGCCCGTGACCTTGGTTCGGTTGACTTGTTTACTTGGCAGCTTGGCCAGTCATGATGAAATCGCGTGACGTGAGGTTGTTTTGTCGACGAAGTAACCGACGGGGCGCGATGGTTCAGTAAGCCTGCTGTAGACACCATGGCCCGAACAGGTCACCCCACTTTCAGTACACTCCCTGGTACACATTCCAACCTCGGCTGAAATAAATCAGAATCACAGGAGGGGACTGGGGTCCATCAGTGCAACGCCGAGTTATTTTGCGCGCCTCACCTATTACAATTATCCTTCATACAACGGATCCAATTGTGACCGGTTCTCTATTCTGAGCAAAATCGACTCCCTGGCGATTACTAAAAGGGGAATCAAAATCCATACTGTTGATAATGGTGGCGAGCTGAATGTTCAGTGATGGCATTTCATGCCAAACCATATAAACTCAGTAATAAATGTTTCATTGAGATTTCTGAATAGCTATACATATATACTGTATTGATCTTTTTCACGTAGTGATCAAAGGACCGCTTTGATGTTTGACTGCACCTGGTGGGCGATCACTGTTGCTTATCTGAACCAGATGAGTCTGAAAAGTCTGTTCTAAACTCATCGGGAGATACATGAGAGTGGTAAATAACCACTGATCTTCCTTTCTGTATCTGTGGTGTATTAGTGTATCCTACATTGTAGTTTTACTGGTAGAGTATTTATGAGTACAAATAGGTTAAGTCTATTACAGGTAACCTTTGTCTGCATGCATTGTGGATAACTCTGGTTCGTGTATCATATGGAGAATATTGATTAGGATGCATAAAGGTTAACATTGATCACCTCTGTAATAGCTTATTTGGCTTTTGGTGTATTAAGGGTAACATTTTTGCGAAATACGGGATATAATGCAGCTTCATTAAATGCCGTTATTTAACAGAAGGAGAACACTCCAAAGCAATGCTGGATCATGCTGCGTTTGATCAAATCAACCGCTTTATGCTCCTCAAATTTGCTAAATGTGAAAGAGAAGGTTCTGTCAATCATTCGATCTATTATTGATTGTACGTTGGCGAGGATCGATTGAGGGCTCTGTAAGGTCCCACTCACGCTGCGTTAGTTTCGTGCCGCGAACCATTCCGTAATTGGTTCAACTAATCTGGAACGCCCGGATGTGTTTATCATGCCTGGTGATTATTGATCCTCAAATGTAATTGAACTTGTCCATGATTCGTGTTCGAATTACGACTATCTACAGAATATTTTGCTCAATCACCTGGTGGCTGGCTGTGTTGTTGTTCCTGATACTGACCATTCATACAAACAATAGTGCCACATTCCAACTGTAACTGTTTATTAAGGTGAATAACATGGAATGGGAGAGGAGGCCGTTGGTTAATGTAGGTGCGATGGATTAATCACGCATTTAATAGCCAACCCAACTTAATACTTTGTTAGAACAGCCTCATTGTGACGTAAGACCCCATAACAGTCTTATACAAGAATGGCTCCATAAAAACATCACAAAATAAAGGCTAATCTAAACTCTTCTTCCGGTTGCTATGCAAACTTGAGGGAATCTATTTTGTTGTCAATGGAATCATGGGATATCAACAGCGTGTCTGAACTGAAAATGTGGATATTAAGGCAAATTACCCATGAAGCACACCAGTCATTCACAAACATCAGGTTTAGCTTAGATCCTGATCGATGCTACGTACTCACGAGCTAATCAGGCTGATTACTGAGGAACTCTCTCTTGTTTTATAAACAAATGATCGCCTTGATCGCTTCAGTTATTGGAGTGGATTTCAAGAGTTTATTCCACCGTTCTGGTCGGAAGATATTCTTATTCCACTTCGACCACTAGCGTAAATCTAACTTCACAACTATACAAACGAATCATTCAACCATCTGATCGTCAGTAGAACCAACAAAGGGGAAACGCTTCATGTCGCAACATGTTCTGTTGCACCATACAGAGCTAGAACATACACACAGAGATATACGCAGACCTCGTAAGGTCAATGGCAAGTGTTGTTGTTTACCATCCAGCTGCGAAGCCCGGATGTGTATTGTGCCTTAGACCCAGGTAATCAATGCATTACCTGCTCAGGTAGACGGTGGTTTGGTGGCTGGTGTGCAATGTCAAACTTCATTCACATAGTGGCTCTATGATTTTTTCTCTACTTTTACTTTCGCCTCCTTGCTTTTTTCCGGACCAACATTACATGTTTCATCCTATTGCGAGCAGGCATGTCGATATAATGATAATTATAATTTTATTCAACAGGTTATATTGCACACTATACAAAAATGTAACGAGACAACTAAGGGCACTCAGTGGACAGAATATAATCAGTATGATCTGTGTTCAAACACAAGACAGGTAGTTACAGAAGTTGCTGCATCAATGCATCAGCCCAAACTGTAACCTAGGTAACCTTTCTGTTCATACCCTACATATCAATACACAGCAATGTTACTAACCTTTGGAAGCGCAAATAGTTTTTCGTTGTAAACAAGCCACACATTGCGCAATCACAAACACATTGAGACTCTAGTTTTAAAAAAAGACACCAATGCGCCCCTCAATCGTGACACAAAACCATTTGTTTTTATGCATGCATGCCTTCTTGTTGAAGTTCATTAAGACCGAATGGATTGAAATGTCACGGAGTGGTGAGGTGCTGTGCCATTACCTGCCAGACGCTCGCTAATGATGGTATCGACCCAGCGTGTAGATACGAGGTGAGGACATGACAATCTGGATGGGATTTGATTGTGTTGTGGGAAGATACTTAGTTCAAAACAGCAAAGATTCGTTCCTGATCTGAAACCTCAATGAAATATTTCCTATGTAATTTATATGGTAATGCATAAAATGTCATTGATGATATTCACGGAACGTTCCGCGCCACAATTACTGGCACGTCGACGTTTATGGATGTTCATTCCTCGCTGGATTAATCAACAGGGAGTTGATCTGGCGCAGGTCACAGGTCAGGTAGCAATTGATCAGCTTTATGAAAGACCATTAGAATCAGCTGGGCATGTCAATCGTACCGATTGACATCAATCTCCTACTGTGATTCTGAATGCTTTAACCTGGGATGGGATTATGAGAATATATCAACCTTCCAGATGACCGAACAGCGGTAGAACATTGTAGCTGTATAAGGATGTTTTCACCGCGATATATTCCTCGTCTGTCGCCATGAAACGAAACCGGACGTACCCGCACACACAAACGCGCATGCGTCGCATTATCCATTCCTTGCTTATCTGTGAGTCTGGCATCCCGACGTAGTCTCATTGGCCATAGTACCTTATCTGTGAGTCTGGCATCCCGACGTAGTCTCATTGGCCATAGTACCTTATCTGTGAGTCTGGCATCCCGACGTAGTCTCATTGGCCATAGTACCTTATCTGTGAGTCTGGCATCCCGACGTAGTCTCATTGGCCATAGTACCTTATCTGTGAGTCTGGCATCCCGACGTAGTCTCATTGGCCATAGTACCTTATCTGTGAGTCTGGCATCCCGACGTAGTCTCATTGGCCATAGTACCTTATCTATAAGTCTGGCATCCCGACGTAGACTCATTGGCCATAGTACCTTATCTGTGAACACCGTACAAAATGACAGACGCTTATGGTTTATACATAGGTATCATTGTTACCCTGGGGACACGCTGTTTGTCACGTTTGTAGGTACTATAAAACATCTTTTTAATTATATGCTATGTATTCATTGCTGTTGCTCTTACAGCTATCCTCATTACTTACTAGCTGTGGTATATTCTTGTTCGATGGTGTTCATTTATTTTGTTTGACTGTCAGTTATGATTCAAGTTGATGTTGATGTATGTCAAAATGCATGTTGATGTTGATGCTGGCTTTTGGGTGCATCGTTCTTCTGACAATGGGATATTTGATGTACATCAAATTGATCATTCCAGGATCCAGTGCGAGACTTATATAACCATGAACGGACCATTGCATTTATAAACAATATATTGATCTATCAATAACTAAGGTATGCGTGTGAAGTATTGATATTGCGTATTCACTGTCAATATGCTCACACAACATATCCATCTGGCTTTGGGGATTTCTGAAGTGTACTTTGATGTACATCTCACATTAGCCGTGGTATTCCTACGGACCTGATTGCATAAACTTGATCGGTCTCGCATTGACCCATGTGATCTGATGGTCATAGATCAATCATTCACCTCACGCTCAGGTTGTAGCGTGCATGTTGCGTCACTGAGATACAAGCCAAGGTCAACTGATTTCACAAATATCTCCGTTCGCTTTGTCGGTGCGGCTGCGCTTCACAGCGGCTGGTGTGGGCGTGGTTTGGGCGTGGTTTGGTAGCAGGCCGTACAGCGCATCGGTGGATAAGCAGTGATAAGGAATAGCTTTGTATGGCAAAAAATGTCATTGGAATTATGATATATTCAGGGGGTTATTTACACAATAAACAATACTGTAATCAGCATGTTAACGTTATTGATCATTATTTATCTTTTTCTCGTGGATACAGTGACATTCAGTCAAGCGTACTAATGCAACTACACAAATGTGACAGCTGAGTTGGCACCATGCCCGTGACCTTGGTTAAGTTGACTTGTTTACTTGGCAGCTTGGCCAGTCATGATGAAATCGCGTGACGTGAGGTTGTTTTGTCGACGAAGTAACCGACGGGGCGCGATGGTTCAGTAAGCCTGCAGTAGACACCATGGCCCGAACAGGTAACCCCACTTTCAGTACACTCCATGGTACACATTCCAACCTCGGCTGACATAAATCAGAATCACAGGAGGGGACTGGGATTCAGTGCAATGCCGAGTTATTTTGCGCGCCTCACCTATTACAATTGTCCTTCAGTCAACGGATCCAATTGTGACCGTTCTCTATTCTGAGCAAAATCGACTCCTTGTCGATTACTAAAATGGGAATCAAAATCCATACGGTTGATAATGGTGGCGAGCTGAACGTTCAGTGATGGCATTTCATGCCAAACCATATAAACTCAATAATAAATGTTTCATTGAGATTTCTGAATAGCTATACATATATACTGTATTGATCTTTTTCACGTAATGATCAAAGGACCGCTTCGATGTTTGACTGCACCTGGTGGGCGATCACTGTTGCTTATCTGAACCAGATGAGTCTGAAAAGTCTGTTCTAAACTCATCGGGAGATACATGAGAGTGGTAAATAACCACTGATCTTCCTTTCTGTATCTGTGGTGTATTGGTGTATCCTACATTGTAGTTTTACTGGTAGAGTATTTATGAGTACAAATAGGTTAAGTCTATTACAGGTAACCTTGGTCTGCATGCATTGTGGATAACTCTGGTTCGTGTATCATATGGAGAATATTGATTAGGTTGCAAAAAGGTTAACATTGATCAGCTCTGTAATAGGTTATTTTGCTTTTGGTGTATTAAAAGTAACATTTCTGCGAAATACGGGATATAATGCAGCTTCATTAAATGCCGTTATTTAACAGAAGGAGAACATTCCAAAGCAATGCTGGATCATGCTGCGTTTGATCAAATCAACCGCTTTATGCTCCTCAAATTTGCTAAATGTGAAAGAGAAGGTTCTGTCAATCATTCGATCTATTATTGATTGTACGTTGGTGAGGATCGATTGAGGGCTCTGTAAGGTCCCACTCACGCTGCGTTAGTTTCGTGCCGCGAACCATTCCGTAATTGGTTCAACTAATCTGGAACGCCCGGATGTGTTTATCATGCCTGGTGATTATTGATCCTCAAATGTAATTGAACTTGTCCATGATTCGTGTTCGAATTACGTCTATCTACAGAATATTTTGCTCAATCACCTGGTGGCTGTGTTGTTGTTCCTGATACTGACCATTCATACAAACAATAGTGCCACATTCCAACTGTAACTGTTTATTAAGGTGAATAACATGGAATGGGAGAGGAGGCCGTTGGTTAATGTAGGTGCGATGGATTAATCACGCATTTAATAGCCAACCCAACTTAATACTTTGTTAGAACAGCCTCATTGTGACGTAAGACTCCACAATAGTCTTATACAAGAATGGCTCCATAAAAACATCACAAAATAAAGGCTAATCTAAACTCTTCTTACGGTTGCTATGCAAACTTGAGGGAATCTATTTTGTTGTCAATGGAATCATGGGATATCAACAACGTGTCTGAACTGAAAATGTGGATATTAAGGCAAATTACCCATGAAGCACACCAGTCATTCACATACATCAGGTTTAGCTTAGATCCTGATCGAAGCTACGTACTCACATGCTAATCAGGCTGATTACTGAGGAACTCTCTCTTGTTTTATAAACAAATGATCGCCTTGATCGCTTCAGTTATTGGAATGGATTTCAAGAGTTTATTCCACCGTTCTGGTCGGAAGATATTCTTATTCCACTTCGACCACTAGCGTAAATCTAACTTCACAACTATACAAACGAATCATTCAACCATCTGATCGTCAATAGAGGGTTTGTTTTTTTTGGTGGGGGGGGGGGGGGGGGGCTTCTGATGCTTGGTAAAGGCTACCAAACCATACCTCCGTCCCCAGAAGTTAAAAAGACATTCAGCATTGGGGCAACGAAACAGTCACCGTCGTACGGACCTAGTTGGAAGGCCAACTCCGTACGGCACATAGAGGTTTGGAATTCCAGCTCAGCAGTAGCCTCTGGACATCACCAGAGTTACTCCTTGCCACAGTTTTGTAATATATATATTCGGACTTGCGGGATACGGAATCCGTACCCCATCATTCAGAAATAAACCTCCTTTTTCTAGTTACCATTCAATTGACGTCTCATCTTCATCACTGCGACCAGAAACAGTACCGACGTTCACGGTGAAATATCCAAGCTTGAGGCTTGTAGGGAGCGTGGACGCAATTAAAGTGAGAATGGATGTGTCTGTAGGCCTACTGGTTCTGTCCCTTTTCAAAGTCATCATGTGAACTTCAGTGACCTGCTACGGTGACAATTTATCTAGCTTTTCCTGTTCATCGCAAAATTTGAGGTCGTTCCAACTGTTCATTGCCGTATGTACTGGGATTTTGATAGGACATTTAACATGACTTGTTGATCTAGAGAGGGTGCGGGAATAGCAGTTCTTGGCAACCTCTATGAGATATGTTTACGCTTGCAGGATAAGCCTTTTTCATTAGATAATTGCAAAAAGGCTTATTTAATCTTTTGGCTAAGAATTGTCTCTGCTTGCTATTATATAATTCCTTTTTAGGGGTATTCTTTTGGGAGGGGGTGGTATCCATTCAATATGAATATTGTATTCATTCAATGCTCACACAACAAGGGGCACAATAGTATGTGGTTGAACCAACACACAAGTTCACCCGGCATTTATTGATGATGTGTTCATACTCATAATGATTAAGTGAAGATGCCTATTCAGAAAAAAGAAATAAGACCTCAATTGACATGATTAACTATTTTCCTTCTAGGATTTAATAATAATTCATTTCAGAATTTTAAGAGGATAGATATCTATCGATAAAGTTGACAATAATAAAAATAATTATTGATCTGCGGAGTCTGTTTAGACACGGTTTGTTGCTCACTGGCGGACCAGCATTTTCCAACATATTGTCTACGAATGCTATGCCCATGAAGCATTGAAACACATGTTGTGTACAAAACACAAAATCATCCCCTTCCAAGTAGCGAAATTAGGATAGCAAATGTTGTCCATCTAAGGGAAAACCAACAAATATTCCTAATATATGACGAATTGATCACGTGGTTAGTTGAAATAAATGTTGTTATCGGGGGGGGGGGGGGGGGGGGGTGTGGGCGGCGGCTATATGTTAAATTTTTAATCTTTAACTTTGTGGAAATCGTTTGTGGTGAACAACTAGTTTATTGGAACAAACAGGATTGGATTTCAAAATCATTTCGCACTAGCTTTGTAACATCAAGATGCGTTTGTATAGATTGTTCTGTCATCCGTGCATTGGGTGCATTCAGAATGGTTTATTGTTGTGTGAAGGTCGTTAGTAAGTATGACAGTAAATACAATTATAACAGAGCCCAATTGATTACAAATATTACAAGTAATTCATGATTAGAAAAGTGCAATAATTTGAGTGAGCATATTGTTCTATTGTACAGGTAACTGGTGAGCCACTTGAGTGACATCGCTCTTATTCCAAGGTTTTATAATAGTTGTAACATCAGATTATGATCCAGAGCACCGAACGCTTTTGATAAGTCTAGAAAGATGGCCTGGCCATTCTCCCTATTGGCCTTTATTGAATAACTAGTCAATGGGGTAACGGCATTAATTGTAAAGTGGCCTGGTGTGATTTGGGTAAAGAAGGTAATGTTTGGGTTAAATACATACACAGCTGATTGTGCATTATTTTTCCATCACCTTTGAAGTGAGGGGTAGTAATGAGGTTTTAATTATCTGACGAGTAATTTCTCAGATCTGGAATTAGACAAGGTCAAACGATGCTAAAAAGGAAACAATTATGATAATTAAATCGTATGATTTAAAAAGTTATCCACTGTCACGTCACAACCAGCCAATTAAGATGACCAGGTCATTGCTGCCTTTCGTGTGTTTGTAAATATTCCCCTGGCACTCGACCACTAGGGTCCCATCTTCCACTGACACCAGTCGCAATCCATGGCGAATAGGTTGCGAATAGGTCGCCCCCGAAGGCATACAGGAGGATACATATGGGCGTATTCTATCCCCAGGCCCACGTGAGGTTAGTGGGGGGTTGCGTGGGCGAGGATTGGTAGCGCCCATGAAAAAATATTTTATAGCAAAAACTGTTCAATACAATAGAATGCTCGTTGATATATACTGGTTGTCATTTACACTATTAATTAAGAGACAAAACGCAATCACGAAACCGTTGGAAATCATTGCTCTGCAACAAATGGCATCACCAAGGTCGCATTCAGTTGATATTCAGCCAAGCGAACTGATGCATCAATACAAATGTCACGGATGAGTGGGCGCAATGCTACTCATGTTTACCTGGCAGATTCACACTTCCTGGTGTCAGACTGCTTGAGGTCAGGTTGTTAGGTTAACGATGTAACTGTCGGGGCGTGGTCGTGTGAATGGTTTCATGTTCAGTAGGTAGCCTGGTAGGGGAAGAGGGAGGGGAACGGGGGAGAGGATTCATGTGAATAGATGACGTTGGATTATCGATGATGGACGTACGCTTCTGTGAGCATTGGTGTGTTTACAGAGTTAGTGGGCGTAGGTGTCTGTGAGTGCGTAAGTGGTAACCAAGTTGATTAGTGAATTACATTTGTCAACATGGTAAATAGTAAATACATTCTTCAACATGGTGAAAAGTAAATGACATTTGTCAACATGGTGAATAGTAAATGACATTTGTCAACATGGTGAATAGTAAATGACATTTGTCAACATGGTGAATAGTAAATGACATTTGTCAACATGGTGAATAGTAAATGACATTTGTCAACATGGTGAATAGTAAATGACATTTGTCAACATGGTGAATAGTAAATGACATTTGTCAACATGGTGAATAGTAAATAAATTCGTCAACATGGTGAATAGTAAATGACATTTGTCAACATGGTGACTAGTAAATGACATTTGTCAACATGGTGAATAGTAAATACATTCGTCAACATGGTGAATAGTAAATGACATTTGTCAACATGGTGAATAGTAAATGACATTTGTCAACATGGTGAATAGTAAATGACATTTGTCAACATGGTGAATAGTAAATAACATTTGTCAACATGGTGAATAGTAAATGACATTTGTCAACATGGTGAATGGTAAATGACATTTGTCAACATGGTGAATAGTAAATGACATTTGTCAACATGGTGACTAGTAAATGACATTTTTCAACATGGTGAATAGTAAATGACATTTGTCAACATGGTGAATAGTAAATAAATTCGTCAACATGGTGAATAGTAAATGACATTTGTCAACATGGTGACTAGTAAATGACATTTTTCAACATGGTGAATAGTAAATACATTCGTCAACATAGTGAATAGTAAATGACATTTGTCAACATGGTGACTAGTAAATGACATTTTTCAACATGGTGAATAGTAAATAAATTCGTCAACATGGTGAATAGTAAATGACATTTGTCAACATGGTGAATAGTAAATAAATTCGTCAACATGGTGAATAGTAAATGACATTTGTCAACATGGTGACTAGTAAATGACATTTTTCAACATGGTGAATAGTAAATACATTCGTCAACATAGTGAATAGTAAATGACATTTGTCAACATGGTGAATAGTAAATACATTCGTCAACATAGTGAATAGTAAATGACATTTGTCAACATGGTGACTAGTAAATGACATTTTTCAACATGGTGAATAGTAAATAAATTCGTCAACATGGTGAATAGTAAATGACATTTGTCAACATGGTGAATAGTAAATAAATTCGTCAACATGGTGAATAGTAAATGACATTTGTCAACATGGTGAATAGTAAATGACATTTGTCAACATGGTGAATAGTAAATACATTCGTCAACATAGTGAATAGCAAATGAGATTTGTCAACATGGTGAATAGTAAACGACACATATTATCATGTTGGACGACACGTGATATCTGATCACATCCACAAACTTCGAATATTTTCATCCGCTACAGTTATCACGCGGTATATATCGTAAAAAATTAATCGAACATTATTTGAGGCAAATCTCTCGTATATGTCGTCATTTTTTCGCGAACATCCATTTGCGTTCCCTGTCAACACAACGTTACTAACGTTCAAAATACTATGATGAAACGTCATTATATCATAAACACTGATTTTCGCATAGGGGATCACTAAAGAAATCATCATTAAATTTCTTAAATGCATCGGAGGCTATACTTTTAACGACGTTGATATTCTCCAAAATTTTTAATGTTAATTTCTATTCCATGAGTGTTAATGGGAACATGTTGTAAGTGACCTCAATTGGACCATGTTTGCATATGCGTTATCTGGGCTTGGATTTTCATTCTCATTCCTCATGCTGATAAAACGGCTTTCTGGGTCTGAAAATGCACAAATAAGTAGCTTCTTTGTTTGTATGAAGGAAGATATTAGCGTCATATTTTTAGATAGGTTTTTGATTTACAATATATATTGCTTTTGTGTACTTCTAATACGCACAATATTTATCTCTTAACATTTTACAAAATAAAATTTTCTATGCATTAACGGTATTTAATCAATGGGTCTGAGCCCTATATACATTAAAATAAGTTTTTCCTCAAAGAAAAATGCCTCGCCTGAAAAATCCATTGTTGGTCGTTTTCCTTTATACGTCCGCGTCGTTATAAGCTCAGTGTACACATCAATGGACTGACATATCGTTTCCCAGGCTCAAATATACAAGCAATGCTGGCTGGTTCAATCCTACACCTAAAACACGGTCATTATTTCCCTTCTGTGACAAAATATCAAATTCCAGCAGCAATCTTATAGTATTGGATATCGAGGGTCATCTGTTCGGGCGATTCACCCATGACGCTGTGTTCACAGGCTCGTATCACCCCGGGGTATCACCCCCGACCACGAGATTTTACTCGAGATGACCATGGACAATTGACCTCGATGACCTTATTTTGCATTACATTGGGGAGCTTCCCAAATGCATATATGACAATCAGAATACATAAAACACGTGCTTCGATGGACATATAGTTGAAGCAGGTATGATAGTTGGTGTTGTTCCTATCGCATGTGGCTGCCATATAAGGGCGCTGCCAGACTGCATGCGCATGCGTCATCTATGAGCTAATATTGCAGAGTGGACACGATTCCCAATACAGAACATAATAGCAGTTGGTATTGGTTGAGGGTGTGAAGGTGGAATTACCTCACAAAGGTATACATGTGGGTTATCCAATCGGTCCTGTTGATGATGAACTTGTGATGCTAGTACGCTATGACATCCATCGATTTTAAGAGCTTTCACGACAGCATTATGATTCAATATGAAGTTCGAACCACACTGACCAAGTGTTAGTTCATAAAAGCCTAACGACCAGCCATGATGACAGTTGTGGCGATGATTGGGAAATTCGTGGAGCTCATCGCTAGAATGAGGATATCTCAGTTAAATCATCACCATTTCAATGGCAGTCTTATTTGAGTTGGTGAACGTTATGATTATAGCGTTATGATTATAACAGAGTTATTCCACAGAGTTATACCGGGTAGCAGTCATTTAGACGCATCGGTTTGAAACAATTCAGTATTCTTTTTGTCCGTATGTGACCAGACTTCGTCGAGCCGGCCCCATGGCGGGATAGTTTACTGCCTCGCCTTTCGACCCACAGGCTGTGGGTTCGACTCCAAGGTGTGACAACCTGACTGGTTACTCGTGACTCGGATGATTACGTAAAAATGGCGGTCCCATCTCTGAAAGGGGATGTAAAAGATCCTCTGAGGACGACGTGCTCCCTAGCAGTGACCACCCTCCGAGATACACTCACTGCTAGTCGTACATAGCCTACATTGCTAAAACCGACTGTAATTCGAACAAACAAACAAAACAAACAGACTTCATCGACAATGATTACTTTCTGTAAGCGATTATTTAAATTCCCATTGGTTCAGAACTAGCTGTCATCACTCTATGTTATCCATTGGCTCTGCGTGAAGCTGTGGCGCAAGAACCGCTTGGTTCGTCTGCCGGTCAGTCGCCGGAGAAGACTTGCCTGTCAACATCCGAGTTATGGCGTTTCAGGTGAACATATAGATGTCTTTGGGTTTATTTCAACCAGATACCAGTGTATTATATGACAACGTCACACGTGAATCATTGCATCACCGAGACAGATCTTGCTAATTAGCCAACATCGACAGACGAGTAATGGAGACGTTCAATGTGTCCTAGTGTCACCTTGATCGTTTGAGCTGCTCGTATGTTTCCGAAAGCTTCAGCTCGAATACCATGATGTTGATCCACGCCTCATCAGGACGTATAATTACACTATTGCTGTGTTCGAATGTACAAGCATATCATAGTTACAAGATTACAATCTGTATCTTATATGATTGGATCCAACCAAGCCTAATCCGCCCCCACCCCCCCACACCACCACCACCCCACTTAGTGAGTCCAGAGAGTACTCAATGAGGAAAGAGAGTTCTCAGTGAGGACAAACAGTTCTCAGTGAGGACAGAGAGTTCTCAGTGAGGACAGAGAGTACTTAGTGAGAACATATAGTTCTCAATGAGGACAGAGAGATCTCAGTGAGGACAGAATACTTAGTGAGGACAGATAGTTCTCAAAGAGGAGAGTTCTCAATGAGGACAGAGAGATCTCAGTGAGGACAGAATACTTAGAGAGGGCAGATAGTTCTCAAAGAGGAGAGTTCTCGGTTAGGACAGAGAGTACTTAGTGAGAACATATAGTTCTCAATGAGGACAGAGAGATCTCAGTGAGGACAGAATACTTAGAGAGGACAGATAGTTCTCAAAGAGGAGAGTTCTCAATGAGGACAGAGAGATCTCAGTGAGGACAGAATACTTAGAGAGGGCAGATAGTTCTCAAAGAGGAGAGTTCTCGGTTAGGACAGAGAGTACTTAGTGAGAACATATAGTTCTCAATGAGGACAGAGAGATCTCAGTGAGGACAGAATACTTAGAGAGGACAGATAGTTCTCAAAGAGGAGAGTTCTCAGTTAGCACAGAGGGTTCTCAGCGCGGACAGAGAGTTCTCAGTGAGGACAGAGAATTCAAAGTTAGGACAGAGAACTTAGTGAAGACAGATAATTCTAAGTGAGGACAGAGAGTTCTCAGTTAAGACAGAGAGTACTTAGTGAATCCAGAGAGTTCTCGATGAGGACAGAGTTCTCAATTAGGACAGAGAGTACTTAGTGGGGACAGAGAGATCTCAGTATGGGCAGAGACAAAAGTGGGGACAGAAAGTTCTCAGTGAGGACAGAGAGTTCTCAGTGAGGAGAGATAGTACTCAATGGAACAGAGAGTACGCAGTGAGGACAGAGAGTACTAAGTGAGGACAGATAGTTCTCAATGAGGACAGAGAGTACTCAGTGAGGACAGACAGTACTAAGTGAGGACAGATAGTTCTCAATGAGGACAGAGAGTACTTAGTGAGGACAGAGGGTACTCAGTGAGGACAGAGAGTACTATATGAGGACAGAGAGTACTCAGTGAGGACAGCGAGTTCTCGGTGAGGACAGAGAGTACTCAGCGAGGACCAAGTACTCAGTGATGACAGAGAGTTCTCAGTGCAGACAGAGAGTACTCAGTGAGGACAGAGAATTCTCATTAAGGACAGAGAGTTCTCAGTGAGGACAGAGAGTACTCAGTGAGGACAGAGAGTTCTCAGTGAGGAAAGAGGGTACTCAGTGAGGACAGAGAGTACTATGTGAGGTCAGAGAGTTCTCAGTGGGGACAGAGAGTACTCAGTGAGGACAAAGTACTCAGTGATGACAGAGAGGTCTCAGTGCAGACAGAGCGTACTCAGTGAGGACAGAGAGTTCTCAGTGAGGACAGAGAGTACTCGGTGAGAACAGAGAGTACTCAGTGAGGACAGAGAGTACTCAGTGAGGATAGAGTTCTCGGTGAGGACAGAGAGTTCTCAGTGAGGAGAGAGGGTACTCAGTGAGGACAGAGAGTTCTCAGTAAGGACAGCGAGTTCTAAGTGGGGACAGAAAGTTCTCAGTGAGGACAGAGAGTTCTCAGTTAGGACAGAGAGTACTCAATGGAACAGAGAGTACGCAGTGAGGACAGAGAGTACTAAGTGCGGACAGATAGTTCTCAATGAGGACAGAGTGTACTCAGTGAGGACAGACAATACTAAGTGAGGACAGATAGTTTTCAATGAGGACAGAGAGTTCTCAGTTAGGACAGAGAGTACTAAGTGAGGACAGAGGGTACTCAGTGAGGACAGAGAGTACTATATGAGGACAGAGAGTACTCAGTGAGGACAGCGAGTTCTCAGGACAGAGAGTACTCAGCGAGGACCAAGTACTCAGTGATGACAGAGAGTTCTCAGTGCAGACAGAGAGTACTCAGTGAGGACAGAGAGTTCTCAGTGAGGACAGAGTTCACAGTGAGGACAGAGTACTCAGTGAGGACAGGGTTCTCAGTGAGGACAGTGTTTAAAGCCGCTTGCTGATAAAAACAGGGATGTTTGAGGAACCTCTTGTATTGGGTCTTCTGTCGTCTTTAAAACTTCATGACTACAGTTAGCCCCGGTCGGACGGTAGTTTACATATATACCAATAAGACGTCAATAAGACGTCGTGCACGGCTAGGCTAAAGAGAATATTCTCACCATTTTATTTCAGAGAAGTAATGTCATCCAAGATGTTACATAACTACACATGTTCTATAAACAAGCGTATACATAAACGCACATACAAATTCAAATATTACATTTCGGTAACTATGCATAAATTTTGAACCTCTATTCAACACAAGACAAATATTGTAATGACATCAACTCCGTAACGAGGCTTGGAGTGGCATGAAATATACAAGACGCAAAGAGTAATGAATCCTTGAGTAATTTGCAAATATTTAAAAATATTCCAAGTGGGTTATAAAAAGATACATGCAGGTTTTTTAAACACAATAGGTCCACGCTTAGAACATATACAAAGGTTTTCCACATCAGGTTGACAATCGATAAAACAGAATAACGTCGGGAAAACATATCCATGCTTACCACTATCCAATGTTGTTTTTATTGTCTTGAAAAAGGTTCTCGCTCCTAACACTTCATGACGGAGGTTCCTGTGACAAACCATAATACTGTATGTGGGCACAGAAGAAGGGTGAGCGATTGTTTCTAGAGATGTGCCTCTCCGTCACGCTCAGGCAATTGTTTGTAGGCGGGAGCCATCGTCCACAAAGGTATGCCGTTAGTGGATGACTCGGACCTATCGCTAGCTTCCGCACCGCGCACCTGTACACCTCCCTTAGCCAGGTCGACGACGAGGTCGACCCTTTTCTGGCTTTGCTGTGGAAGTGAATGCGGGGAATGAGCTTGCTCAGATGAAGAAGATGTTTCAGGCGACTGCGGGACAGAATTTGGCTGGGCTGAGGTAGCCGGCGCAGCTGGGGGCATGGACTGTTCCACCTGGAAAGGGGAACCTACTGAGTTAGGCGGGGCGGCAGGAGACAATGGCACGGGTGGTGCAGGTGAAACAGGTGGGTTGACGGAGGGACCCATGAGGGGCTGTGTAAGGGGCGAGGTGTTCACCGCTGGGGTAGAGGCTGGAGAACCTGTCTGGGACTTGAGCGCCGAATGGATACACGGGTGTGAGTCTACCCGCACGGCCCCGAGGTCGGTGGCGCCTTGTAGCTGTCCAGCGCGAGCGATCTGATGTCGGGGAGCGTTAGTGGGGTTATGAATAGTACCGCTGATGGAGCGAGCACTGTGTGGATGAATCAAGTCATCAGGTGCTATCCGCTGAGCACCAGAATTGATGGAGCGGTTTGATCCTTGACTTCCGGGTTCGGAGCGGAGATTGGCATCTTCCTCCTCGTCGCGGATGGTGATCAGAAGGTCAACGTGGGTCGGATCGACGATGTCCGGCGGGTTGGTGAGCTGCGCTTCAGATGTTACCATCCGGCGGAGGTTCTGAGGCTGCGTCGTTAACGGTAGAGCGGTGGCTGCCCCGGCTGACGGTAGACGGGGTTCAACCGCGGATCCGGGCGGGCGGTCCTCGCGATCGAATGCCAGATCATACACCTGCCATGATTGACTGAAGGTGAATATCAGCTGGTGGATCCGACCATGGAACGAATAGGTATTGAGTTCTAACTCGGCGTCCTTGGGAGCCAGAACGAAGCGAACCACAAAAGGGAGAAAACCACTAGCTAATGTCAGGAGGAGTTGGTTAGTGTCAGAAATGTCATAGATGTTACCGAATGAGAGGACGACGATGAAGACAAACGTCATGAAGACGACCATGTAGAGTAGTTGTTTGGTAGCCCTCATCATGCTTTTGTAGACGGGGCCGGGGCAGCCAGGGATATCCTGTTCGCACACGTTAAAGAAGAGCTGGCGTGGAATACGCGGCACGTCGCGGTTATCGACAAACATGATGAGTGATTTTATGTCCCAGTAAAGTCGGCCATGTTTGTCGGCCACCACGTCCTCGACCGGGGTGTGTACCACGTGGTTAGGGCTTGTGTTCTGGTGAGCAGAGCCAGTGGTCAGTGACATATCTCGGACACGGTCCAGATATTCCTTGAGTTCAGTGGTGGAGAAGTACTTGAATGCTGTGTGTTGTTGGTCGTCGTCGGGCAATACCGTCACAGATTCGATATCATTACCGAGCTTGTCTTTGATGTAGGCGAAAATCTTCTCATTGAGTCTCTCATACTGTGAGTAGGCCGTGTTGTAGCAGTTGGTCGTGTAGAGCAGAATCCAGAATCCGAGCATGACGTACTTGGCGGCACTGCTAGCATTAACCACGGTACCCATCATAGACAACACAGCCACTTCAGCTACAACACCCACCACCTCCGCGTACATAAACAGGAGACAGAACATATTGATGATACAGAGGAGACCAACGAGAAACGAGAGGAAAGCCGAGCAGATGACTTCTCTGTTGCACCTGAAGAAGGACCTCCTCTGCTTGGACCTCATTGGGACCTCCGGCTTACAACTGCCTACCGGTGTAGGGCTGATGTTGTTGAGGAGCAAACACTCTTCGAATGAGGTGGTCCCCTGTGAGATGAGGGGAGTTTCTTCCTGTTGCTTGCGCTTGGGTCGATTAGTCGGGAAGGGTTTCTGTTTGAGGCATGAGGGTCTGGTTGAGAAGAGGAGTCGTCCTGTGAGGTACAATGATGGTGTGCAATAAAACACCATGGTGAAGAGACAGAAGGGCAGAGCGAATGGCCAGTAAACAGCTGCTACCAGGATGCCACACACCACACCGAACTTCTCAAAGGGCAGGAGAAGATGTGCCAACAACATACGGAGCGACTCCAGGTAAGACACATTACGTAGATCTTCGATGGATCCTCGAATGATCTCATAGAATTTCTCGTTGTTGGCTTTTCTGAACACACAGAGTAGTGCATAGGTCAAAATATAGAGGACATACATTGTGATGATGATTCCATGCGAGGGCGTCAGATAGAGGAAGAGACCGTTGTCTATCTGGCCCGTCATGTTGACACGGTCCAGAGCATCCTTCCGGTTAAGCACTTCAGGCTCTTCATACTCGTAGAACACAATGACGCGTATGATATATGGAAGAGGGATGAATCCAAGCAAAACCAGGCCCCCGAGGAATCGAAATATATGCGTCCAGGAACAGAATGTCTTGCAGCTCCTGTTACAATCCGAGCCGTCCATCAGCTTAAACCAGAGGAAACGCTTCGACCAACTGCCGAATAAACTCTCTGCACAGCAGGATGCGAAGGGCTCGTGTTTCGTGAAACTGCACATAAAGATAGTGTCGTACAGGAACCTGAACAGCCCAACAGGGACAGCTTTCTCTGATATCAAATCCTGGTGATCAACAAGAATATGAAGTTTTTTGAAAGCGATTGGTACGATTTCATCAGCTGAGATACCCTTGACGAGTTGACGGAACTGCCCGAACTGCGCCATGTCCTTCTGCGGCCCCGAGCGAGGCATCATCGAGTCGTCTTCAACCCGGACTTTCTTCAGCAAGAGGCTTTTCGTGATTTTTTCCCGTAGGGGCACGACGTAGGGTGTTTTCTCGATGGATTCCTTGTAGAACCACTTGAGGAGGAAGAGAGGGCCGTAGAGGAGGAAGAGAATCCTCAAGATAGACATGAATATGTAGAGGCTGTCGATGACTTTGTCATGGATGTCATCATGACACGTGACCGCCAGTGTATCCTCATCCTGGGTACAGCACTGATGAGCGAACTCCCCGTACCCATCCCCCGCGTCTTTGATGATCTGATGACAAACAAATTCATTCTCACCCAGTTGAGGCTCGAGGGTTACTCCAGGTTCCGCTACCAGGAAATCATGCAAAACCAGCTCCTTTACCACAGCAACTTTGTCATCTTCACTGAGGTAGGAGAAACAGTTACACGGCGCATCGACCAGGTTAACCTCGATCGTCTTCTCTCCAAACGTGAGGAGTTTGAGGGAAAGTACGTCGTAGTTAAACGCCAGCGTTAACAGAGTCTCCCGTGTGCTGAGAAGACGCGCTGCCAGTGGTGCGGTTTATAATGTGTGCTCGCTAGGTTCTCTAACGGGTTGGTGTCATATTCGGGGAAGGAAACTCGGTAGCGCAATAACTCGGTGCCTTCATCTCTCAACTGCTTGACTCGCGCGTTAATGTGAGGGTCAGACGGGTAGAGGTCACACGTGGCCGGTGTGGCGAGAGGGTGTTTTTGACCTCCCCCTCCGCACGACGCAGAGGGGCGATATTTATCGTCATCTTGCAGTTTGGAATCCGCCGACGTATCAGCAGTCTTACCAGCGTTCCGTTGACCTAGTAACGAGGTGTTTGATATGCCAGCGTCGGCCTGCATGTTTCTTGAGCCAGCCTGTTTGTTATTGCCGGAGATGGATGTATTTGAGTTCGATACGTTGCCATTGGCTGGTTGTCCGTGACACATGTGGATGGCAACAATCACGCAGAGTGCCGTGGTAAAACATGCACAGGTCATATCAACCATAGGCGCCATGGCGGCACAGCACATTCTACTCACGTGATATATCCACAGTGATCCGTTCAAGTTCACTAGAAATTCAACAAATCCACAATGAAGATCGGGGCCTGACTTGTCCCAACCAACGCTCTCAGATACTGCTGCTGCTGCGGCGGCTTGGGGTGCAACAGTGGCAGCTCACTGTTTCCCGTCTGTAAGAGATAGGCGTGAATCGATGCCGTGCCTATGCGATGCTTCCTCGTCGTGTACAGCAAGCCGGCATCCTCCGACCAGAGACCAGCTCACCCAAGCTCCGCTTTACTGCCTCATGAATAATGAACAGAACCGAACGCTGGCGCCCTCAACCGGCAAATGATCAATATTCATGCGGACATCCGTGTTTGAAGGCATTTCTCCACATCGGCAAGTTGTACCACTGATCAGCGTACATGGTGCATTTCACATCGAATCGAAAACAATAATTACTATACGACAACAGTCACCTATTAGATCATGGATGTATTCTCCAACACTTTGCGATTCATTTGACTCATAGCGTTGAGCATAATAACAGCTACCCACCAAACCAGTGATGCGCACATGGCTTGGTATGGGTGATAGTGACATGGCATTTTAGCATGACTTAGACGAACTGGAAATTGGCGAACAATGTGGATGAATTAATGATATTTTCCAATTAGCCATCTCATTGGCTACTTTATATCAATGCTGAAGGCAGCGTAATAGATGTAAGATAGCAAAATAGCTCAAGAAATGACATTTGTAATTGATACAAACCCAAAATCGAGGGGTATGAATACCCACCGCTTTAGATGAGTAAATACGAAGTATAAGGGTGTTTCCACAGGTATAATGTGCCTCAAATTATTGAAGGAATCCCAATAAGTGACAATGAATTAACAGCCAAGAAAACGAAGTCAGTGTAAATGATGAAAAGTACGAATAAGAAAATGCTTTGCGATACTTCATCAGGTGAGAGGTTCCAGACCAGCACTAACTGCCATATGGGCGGGCATTATGAGTAGCAGACACAGTCATACATTAATTGGTCATGATTTCATAACGTTCCGCTCTCTAGACGAGACTAAAGCGAATCAAATAGCATTTTCTTCTTGAGGATATGATTGGTCGAGTAGTGCCAGGGCGCGAAACGTTCAAATCGGATGATCCAATCAGGGGATCGCCGTGAGTTGGATCATCAGAGATTCAAGGAAGCGCGCTTCAAATCGACTTCACGTTCATATTTCTGTTGAATATGCTAGATTGAACACGGTCATCGTTGACACTGATGTCTAAGAATGACAAGGTAGTAATTCCAACCTCTCCTGCTTTTACTCCAAGTCAAATCTGTCATAATCAATCGCCACCAATCCACAGACCAACCGAGCCATCCCTCTATTGACAATACTAATACCACAGCAGTCATTATCAGCATTACCTTCGCCTCTCACTGCAGTCGCCTTCGCTAAGCACTGAGCCACATACCACTTCCTGTTCTTTGAAGTTGCCTTATTGTATCCCCTCGAGGGAGCGGAACTTCAAGCCGCTAGCGGGATCCCGCTCAATGCAATCCATTATGGAAATCAATACCAATTAGATGGTATGTAAATAGCATCGATAAAGCTACAGACAACGGTCTGTGTGTGTGATGAGATCAGTCACTGGACGGGACATAGGACAGTATTTGGTCCGTAATTACATGAAGGATTCTGAGGGAGGATGGACAGTTTGAATTCAGTCTTTTCTCCCGAAGGACCATGGATGGTGGATGGTGCGTGGTAATAAGGGACAGTGCCTGGTATCTGTCGGACGGTCAGTGACAAGTATCGACCCAAATGACCACTGCATTAAGCCACGTCGGGTGGTGTTTCTTTTTGACTAACGTACTCGACAGCATCGTCAATCACGCTGGAACTGTACGTGTGGAGTAGAATAGGTGAACAGAATGAATGACTTGCACGGGGTGCAGCGATACAACAGTCAAAGTATCACCATAAGCCATCACACGATAGACGCAATACTCCGTGAGCCACAGAAACCCCACATAGTTGCACGGTTTCAGATACTGGCTGCGTGAAGAAGCTCACACACACATACACAGGCACACCCACACACATACACAGGCACACCCACACACACCCACGAGGGCTTCAGTTACTGCCCGTTGTATCCTTGGCAATATTTGGACTATTACAGTAGATGTAACAAAGCTGACCAGTCTGCAACAGAGCACCAGCTACCACGCGTCAGCCTACCAGCGCACCAGCTACCACGCGTCAGCCTACCAGCGCACCAGCTACCACGCGTCAGCCTACCAGCGCAATAGCTACCACGCGTCAGCCTACCAGCGCAATAGCTACAACGCGTCAGCCTACGAGCGCACGAGCTACCACGCGCCAGCCTACCAGCTCACTAGCTACCACGCGTCAGCCTACGAGCGCACGAGCTACCACGCGTCAGCCTACGAGCGCACGAGCTACCACGCGCCAGCCTACCAGCTCACTAGCTACCACGCGTCAGCCTACCAGCGCACTAGCTACCAGAATGTTTGCAAGCTGGCGCACCAATTAGAAGCAACCCTATTTATACAAGGCGAGCAGCACCAGCCCAATTTAACACAAGGTGATCATTAGAAACCTCCTCAACACAAGGTGATCAACAGAAACCTCTTCAACACAAAGCGATCAACAGCAACCTTTTCAACACAAGGCAATCAACAGAAACATCCTCAACACAAGGCGATCAACAGAAACCTCCTCAACACAATGTGATCAACAGCAACCTCCACAACACAAGGTGATCAACAGAAACCTCCTCAACACAAGGCGATCAACAGAAACCTCCTCAACACAAGGTGATCAACAGCAACCTCCACAACACAAGGTGATCAACAGAAACCTCCTTAACACAAGGCGATCAACAGAAACCTCCTCAACACAAGGTGATTAACACCAACCTCCACAACACAAGGCGATCAACAGAAACCTCCTCAACACAAGGCGATCAACAGCAGCCTCCTCAACACAAGGTGATCAACAGGAACCTCCACAACACAAGGTGATCAACAGAAACCTCCACAACACAAGGCGATCAACAGAAACCTCCTCAACACAAGGCGATCAACAGCAGCCTCCTCAACACAAGGTGATCAACAGGAACCTCCACAACACAAGGTGATCAACAGAAACCTCCTTAACACAAGGCGATCAACAGAAACCTCCTCAACACAAGCCGATCAACACCAACCTCCTTTACACAAGGCAATCAACAGAAACCTTTTCAACACAAGGCAATCAACAGAAATTTTTCAACACAAGGCGATCAACAGAAACCTCCTCAACACAAGGCGATCAACAGAAACCTCCTCAACACAAGGCGATCAACAGAAACCTCCTTAACACTAGGCGATCAACAGAAACCTCCTCAACACAAGGTGATCAACAGCAACCTCCACAACACAAGGTGATCAACAGCAACCTCCTCAACACAAGGTGATCAACAGAAACCTCCTTAACACAAGGCGATCAACAGAAACCTCCTCAACACAAAACGATCAACAGCAACCTCCTCAACACAAGGCGATCAACAGAAACCTCCTCAACACAAGGCGATCAACAGAAACCTTTTCAACACAAGGTGATCAACAGCAACCTCCTCAACACAAGTCGATCAACAGAAACCTCCTTAAGACTAGGCGATCAACCGAAACCTTTTTAACACAAGGTGATCAACAGCAACCTCCTCAACACAAGGTGATCAGCAACCTCCTCAACACAAGGTGATCAAAAGCAACCTCCTCAACACAAGGTGATCAACAGCAATCCTTCTTAACATAATGAGATCAGCGGCAGACTCGCCTCGGTGGTGCAGACCATACTAGAGTCTGTATTTCCACCGATGCGTTCTGGCCGGTCGAATAGCAGCAATTCATTCATACATGGCGACAACTTGATCCCTGCTGCATTATACACATCACCAACGCAATACACCTCCTTTCAGAATACACGGTATTTTCGACAACAGGCATCGAGTTGAGACAAGGCGATTTGGTTTCGGGGATTTACAATGGAGATTCGTTCTAATTACTGCTAAAAACACACCATACGCTTGTGTTGCTGTTGCGATATAATAAATATCGATAGTATAGTAGGAATACTGTGGTGTGATTATACAGCTTTTTGTGCAGCTTGCGATATAATAAATATCAAATGGCTCTCTTATAGTAGGAATACTGTGGTGTGATTATGTCAGTTTGTCAGCTTCAAATTGATTCCAATGGCTCTCTATTCATATACTGCCGTCCTATGGTACTTTGCCTGCAGCGCAGGAGACGTGATTGACTCTCTCCGATTGATGAGAGCAGGTAAAATATTGTTTCGCAGAGCCTTACCGCTGCCAAAAGACGTGGCACAATAGGCTTTAAAATGGCCACACACAAAAAAAAAGAGCAGAATATGAAATAACTGTCATCTTGATCAATTGCCCAGTCTGGGCTGAACCTATCGAATACAGCTCGCCTATCCCAGCGTTCGTGTCGTTTACTATCCTTTATCTTTCATGTCCGCGCTGTAGATGTATATTAGATTGTCAATAACCGTCTGGTGTGAAGGAACTGGCCTGGGTAGACCATTACCATTTGTTGGCTTTTCAGGGACGCCTAGCTCCGGTCGAACGGTAATATAAATATATACCGTTCTGATACAACATTATACGCGCGTCGGAGAAAACGCATTTGGGTTGAAGCTGTTGAAGTGCTACTTTGCGCATCTAGAAAATTACTTATATCAAGAGCCTTTACATAAAAAAGTCTATGCGCACCAAAAACTTACTCCCACTCGACGCTATTCTTCAATAAATGCCATCGATATATCGTTTCCGAAAAATCGCGATACGATGTCTGCCATTTTGGAAAATATTAATTCCCGCGATTTCCCGCATTGCCTTAGCATCCCGGGGTGGGGGGGGGGGCACTTGCCTTAACTCGGATAGGGGTGTGCCGCGGGACCTCGAAAACCCGTACCCATTGTACAAGTTGGGAAAGGCAAAAAGTATATCCCGTCGTACAAGGTATTATGCGAATGTTTAACCCGTCGTACAAGTCGAGAGGCCGAAAAAACATGTCCCTTCGCGCGGCACATGTATACTATCTCTATACACTTAAGTGCCCCCCGGGCTTAGCATGAGACTTCGTCATTCTGAGCATGCGCAATGCGCGTGGTCTTGAACTTGAAAGCAAACATGTTGCTGTGTTTCTGACTTTTTACCGCTTCCCAAATTGATCGAGCTATAAATAATTACCATGGATGAAATCCCCCGCCGAAAAGGGATAAAATTGTCTGTAAACATCATTGCATTCTATAACTCTATAACTTGGATATGTTTGGTGTTTGGTAGTTGTCTGAATCAAGGAGTTATATAACCTAAGGTTATAACTCCTTGTCTGAATCGATCTCAAAATTTTTACATTGCGTCGTTTTCAGAAATAGTAAGACGTCTACTCAGACGTCTTGTAGGGCTAAGGGACGCCAAGCTGTGTGGTGATAATGAAAATAACATGAAATACACCCCCCATCATCAGGCGACGATACCATGAAATCAACAATAGCACGTGGGATAGCTGATCCGACGTCTCGGGGGTTGATGTCTGTTCAAGACATGATGTCATCTGATGGGTCGAAGGCGACCACGGCTCCGAATTAATCGTGGTTTTAAGAGAAGCAATGAAAGCATTTTGTTTGAGCGGCGGCTCACAGTTGGCGTTTTCTCAGACGGAAGTCATAAACTTTTTGGTGAAAATATGAATACATGGCAAGAAAGGACTTGTCTCAGTAAATAAACTATTGTCCCCCTTACATGCGCATTGCAAGGAGCTCCTGTGTGTTTTTATTCCTAAAGTTCCCAACGGCAGCGCAGTAAATTATTCGTGTCTTGCGTAAATTATTGTTTAATAAAATCAATGATTGTGTCATATTTGATAAAAGTATATGAACAATTAAAAAAAATACCACGTGTCCAGAAAACTAGCATAAAATCTGAGAAAGTGTGACGTTATGATGTCCAGTTGACTGTCTGTAATCGCTTCTTACACATCAATATCAAATATAAACGTAAACAAAATCAGATGCATTCCTGAGAACCTCGATGGATCGCTGCTTTTTCAGTCTGACTTGACTTGAGTGTCAGCCTTGCGTTTTCACAAGAGAGTCAGTGAAGCTGGTGATGACGTCAGTTCGTTCAGCTCGTCACAATTGAGCTCATTCACTCCCTTCCTGTGCTTTTATACGACTGAGACTTGACTGAGCAGGTTGAGACAAAATGGGATATACCGACTGCGTCTTCCGGTCCGTGTTTACCTTATTCTCATCCATCGGCGCCGTGGCGAAGGTGGCGCCCGGGGCTTGGGGAAAAATCGGAATTCGTAGTTCAACAATTCTTTGAGCCGCAGTGGGTATTTTATAATAAGCTCTTCGATTATATCATTAAAAAGCGCCACAGAACATCTGGAATACAAACAAACTCAAAATTAAGAAAAGGCGAAGTGATTAAAAACCATGTTAAACCGCAAAGTTTCACTTTCGAAACATCGAACGCGTCAGGTTTTTCTGTTGAGATGCATACAACCATGAGACACATTCACGTAAACAACCCCGTGGTATTCAAGCGTTATCGCGGCAACTTAGCAAGCCAACGGCGCGATTGGGGTCACGTTTATTCACTTTATGGTTTCTGACATTAAATAAATACGGCGATTTTTTCGGCCTAAACGACTGAGCTGTTATAGAAGTGAACGAGAGAATGGCTTACTGGTAGTAGTCTTTGGCGATCTGTATGGACTTTTCCCGCCCGCCGTGTGGGTAATGTAATGTATAAACATCGGGTAGCACCGCCAATGTAACTCTGCAGGAGGAAAAGAACAACCAGGTTTATCACAGGAGGAACTTATGACGTGATGACATCGCGAACTTAGTTGAGGTACAGACAACTATATGAGACGTATCCGCTTTAGTTGATGAATTTGTGACATGGTGTCTGTCTTTGAGGAACATGCGACGTCGTGTCAATGAAGGAGGAATATGCGACGTCGCGTCATTAAAGGAGGAACATGCGACGTCGTGTCATTAAGCGAGGGACAAGTGACGTCGTGTCATTAGAGGAGGAACATGCGACGTAATGTCATTAAAGGAGGAACATGTGACTTCGTGTCATTAAGCGAGGAACATGTGACGTCGTGTCATTAAAGGAGGAACATGTGACGTCGTGTCATTAAAGGAGGAACATGCGACGTCGTGTCATTAAAGGAGGAACATGCAACGTCGTATCATTAAAGGAGGAACATGTGACGTGTCATGAGGCGAGGAAGATGTGACGTCGTGTCATTAAAGGAGGAACATGTGACGTCGTGTCATTAAAGGAGGAACATGTGACGTCGTGTCATTAAGCGAGGAAGATGTGACGTCGTGTCATTAAGCGAGGAAGATGTGACGTCGTGTCATTAAGCGAGGAAGATGTGACGTCGTGGCATTTTCCAGTCAGGGAATAAGCGGTTGCATCAATGAGAACATCCCTCAAGTCAAAGGACGGACAGTGGTAGACATAGACAGCCAATCAGGACAAACTTAATTAGACAATAACTAAAGAAGTAAACTGGATTAATTGATGGAAAAGATCACGTGATGAGAGCCATTTACCCAGTCAAGTGTACTTCCAATAGATGGCTGACTTTGTCGCGAATACGCCCTATTAGTCTCACGTCATAGCGTGGCACCTCGCTCTTTCTCATGACAATATACGGCTCGAATTCTTCTTGGTATGCAATCTGTAAGCGAGGCAAAAATTATAACTGGCAGTGTTGAGAAAACATGATTGATTGAATTATTGATAGATGCATAAAATCTTCTTACACCATACAAGCAAATGTAAGAGAAAACGTGTTCATGATTTAATAAAATTGTGTGTTCTGTGTATGATAAATGTGTGTTCTTTGTTTGATAATTATGTTCATTAAATATGTTATGCGTATGATAACTATCTATGTGTTAAATTAATGATATTGTAAAGATTAATCCAAGCATTATTGTTGTTTATACACTCAACTTAAACCCAGAACCTGTTCATACCGCTCTACACGAGGTTCTATTCAACGCGTCAACAGCCCAACTTTACACCTCAAAGTGGTAAGTATCAATACATTTCACCTACATCCATTTTCTTCGGAAAAGACCATAAATGATGTAATGTCGATACAATCACCAAATGTTCGAGTAGGGACTAAAGGAACTTGATGACACACACAGCATTATAAGTTGTGCAAATTCAACTGTGATCACTGAAAGGTGATTACTGAAAGGAGGGTGTTTGTTGTACCTGATAGGTGTCACTGAAAGGGGGGTGTTTGTTGTACCTGATAGGTGTCACTGAAAGGAGGGTGTTTGTTGTACCTGATAGGTGTCACTGAAAGGAGGCTGTTTGTTGTACCTGATAGGTGTCACTGAAAGGAGGGTGTTTGTTGTACCTGATAGGTGATCACTGAAAGGAGGGTGTTTGTTGTACCTGATAGGTGTCGCTGGCGGCGAACCAGGCCGGGTAATCAGTGGCGTTATAGGCTGGGGCGTAGAACTGCTCGCTATTACAACATACACAATGAAGACAAGCATTTGATAAACTCCATTCAAACTCCATTCACCCAACATCTACAGTAGGGGAAGTTACTTACACACTTTATACTTATCAAAGCGACAAGCTGTTAGGTATCTATTCTGTGTGTATGCTTCTTCTCCGTTAATGGATCATAAGTGTGCGAAAGACTTAATCCGAGGTGGCTTTTTATGCCTGAATTATTATTGATTTTCTGCGCATTGTTGCCGTGAATCTTAATTCTATCGGGCAGTATTAAGTCTTTTTATGGTTTATTGATTTTCTTATAGCCGTGAATCTTAATTCTATCGGGAATTCAGTCGTGAACAGTCCTTCAGTAAGTACATCAGTAGGGGATCTATTGTGAATCGTCAGTAGATAACATCCATAACTATTTGGCAGGAGGCACCCAACTCAGGCTATTAATAGATGGCGACTTACAGGAATGGAATAAGATGACCCTCCTTGACCATTCTCATGAGGGCGTCTTTGTCTTGGGGAAAATTTGTTGGAGAATACGGTAATTGCACCATCTCAAATGCAGCCAATATCCACGCCTGCGCAAAAACACGAATATAGGTCAGGTGTTTGGAACAAACATATGTTGCAGCAAAAAATATAGTAGAAATATCATATTTACAAGATAAATTTGAATTCGAATAAAAGAAATATTTTTTTTTCATTTTTAGCTGATGCTGTGTTATATCGGTAACTGTAAGAAATATATTTTTTATCATTATTAAAGAGAAATGAAACAAAATTCAACATTATTGCCTTATGAAGAATTATGTCAGAACCGAAAAGAGATACGTTGAAACATACGGAAGTTACATCATAATACATATGGCTTAACGTAAACACCAAATGGAATAACTAAATAAATAGCCCATCCTTAGTAACATGGATGAATGACTTACTGTGCTCGGCGGCAAGAGATTCATTGTGATTTTCCGCGCGAGATATTGGTCAAGTGCCATGGACGGTATGAGGTCTATGTCACTGAGGAAGACGTAAGGTGTAGGAGCGCCGTCCAGGGCGACGTTACGTAGGAAGTTAACGGGGTAGTAATCCTAGACACAAGGAATTAGTCAAACTACACTGACGGTTTGGGTGGATGTGGTGTGTGGTGGTGGGTGGTGTGGATGTTGTGTGTGGTTGGGTGGATGTGGTGGTGTGGATGTGGTGTGTGGCTGGGTGGATGTGGTGGTGTGTGGTTGGGTGGATGTGGTGTGGTGGTGTGGATGTGGTGTGTGGTTGGGTGGTATGTGGTGGTGTGGATGTGGTGTGTGGTTGGTTGGATGTGGTGGTGTGGATGTGGTGTGTGGGGTGATTGGGTGGTGTGTGGTGGGTGTGTGGTTGGGGTGGTGGGGTGGTGGGTGGGTGTGGTGGTGTGGTGGGGGTTGGGTGGTGGGTGTGGTGTGTGGTTGGGTGGTGTGGATGTGGTGTGTGGTGTGTGGGTGTGGTGGTGGGTGGGTTGGGTGGGGGTGTGCCGTGGTGTGTGTGTGTGGTGTGGGGTGGGTGGTGGGTGGTGGTGTGGTTGGGGGTGTGGGTGGTGGGTGTGGTGGTGGTGTTTTGTGGGTGGGTGTTGTGGTGTGGTGGTGGTTTTTTTGGATGTGGTGGTGTGGATGTGGGTGGTGGGTGGATGTGGTTGGTTTTTGGTGTGGTGGTGTGGGGTGTGGATGTGGGGGTGGGTTGGTGGTGTGGTGTGTTGGTTGGGGGGGTTGTGTGGTGGTGTGGATGTGGTGTGTTGTGTGGGTGTGTGGTGTGGTGTGGGGTGGATGTTTTTTGGGTTGGTGGTGTGTGGTTGGTGGTGTGGTGTGGTGGGTGGTTGGGTGGTGGTGGTGTGGTTGGTGGTTGTGTGGTTGGTGTGGATGTGCTGGTGTGTGGATGGGTGGATGTGGTTGGTGTGGTTGGTGGTGTGGTGGTGGTGGGGGATGTGGTGGTGTGGTGGTGGGTGGATGTGGTGGTGTGTGTGGGTGGGGTGATGTGGGTGGATGTGGTGGTGTTGTGGTGGGGGTGTGGTGGGTGGTGTGGTGGTGTGTGGTTGTGGATGTGGGTGGTGTGGGTTGGTGTGGTGGTGTTTGTGGATGTGGTGTGTGGTTGGGTGGATGTGGTGGTGGGGTGTGTGGTTGGGTGGATGTGGTGGTGTGGATGTGGTGTGTGGCTGGTTGAATGTGGTGTGTAGTGGGATGGATGGGTGGTGTGGTGGTGGTTGGGTGGTGTGGGTTGGGTGATGTGGTGTGTGGTGGATGTGTGTGGGTGTGGTGGTGGGATGGATGGGTGAGTGTGTGTTAGTTTGATATGATGTGGTCTGTGGTGTGGGTGTGTGGTGTGGGGTGATGGGATGTGGTGTGGATGGGGGGTGGTTGGATGTGGTGATTGTGTGGATGGTGGATATGATGGGATGGATGTGATGTGTGTGGTTGGGTGGATAGTGTGGTCTGTGGTGGATGTGGTGTAGGGTGGATGTGGCGTGTGGTTTGAATAGTGTGGTCATTTGGAGGGTGGATTTAGTGTCTGGCGTGATCGATGTGTGACAATGTAGCGTGTGTCGGGGTTGATAATGTGGGTGGAGGGTGGATTTGATGTGTGGGTGATCGATGTGTGACGTGATGTAGTGGTGGAGGGATGTGATGTGGTGGAGTGGATGTGATGTGTGGTGGAGTGGACGTGATGTGTGGTGGAGTGGATGTGATGTGTGGTGGAGTGGACGTGATGTGTGTGGGTGGAGTGGACGTGATGTGTGGTGGAGTGGATGTGATGTGTGGTGGAGTGGATGTGTGGTGGAGTGGAGTGGACGTGATGTGTGGTGGAGTGGACGTGATGTGTGGTGGAGTGGGTGTGATGTGTGGAGTTGACTAACTCAGGTGTTGGGCAGGCTGCAATATGGTTTCAGTAGCAGGACTAACGCTAGAAATGTGTGAAATGAGGTAGTGGCGCTACGGTCGCAAGCCCTTTTACATAGCCCAACAGAGCAATAACTGATTCGATAAGCTTGCTATTCTGGCTCATTAAAGCTAAATTTGGTAACCTCAAATAGTAACAACCGAATAGCTCGAAAGGTCAACAAAGCTGCGCACTATTGACGCAAGGCCACAAACATCGTGTGGACTCGACAGGGTCTTTGGTTGTTTGTCCAAACTCTCTGTTTAATTACGACATTGGACGACAGGTGACTGCCGCAATAGCCTCCCTGCTTTAGGTATATACTACATAAATCGTGTGCGTGCATATAGTCGTATTGGGTCGATAAACTTACCCCTTGATAGAATGAGAGATGGTAGAAGATGTTGGTTCGTGAACGGAGGAGAGGGTTCTGACACATCTTCATCAATAACAGATTATAAATCTCGGATGGATGCAGGTATATCGCCAGCGACATGCTTCCTGTTATGAGACGCCATAACAGATCGAGAATGAAGTCAGAAAGAACAAGTTGCTTGCAGAGAGGGGTGGGCGTGAAAGAAGAAACGGGAAGAGGAGGAGGAGGAGGAGGAGGAGGAGGAGGAGGAGGAGGAGGAGGAGGAGGAGGAGGAGGAGGAGAAGGAAAAGGAGGAGGGAGGAGCAGGAGGAGGAGGAGGAGGAGGAGGAGGAGGAGGGAGGAGAGGAGGAGGAGAGGAGGAGTGGAGGAGGAGGAGGAGGAGGAGGAGGAGGAGGAGGAGGAGGAGGAAGAGGAGGAAGAAGAGAGGAGGAGGAGGAGAGGAGGAGGAGGAGCAGGAGAGGATGAGGAGGAGGAGGAGGAGGGAGTGGAGGAGAAGAGGAGGAGGAGGAGGAGGAGGAGGAGGAGGGAGGAGGAGGTGGAGGCGGAGGAGCAGGAGGAGGACGAGGACGAGGACGAGGTGGAGGACGAAGAGGATGAGGAGGAGGATGAAGAAGAGGAGGAGGGAAGAGGAGGAGGAAGGAGGAGAAGAGGGGAAGAGGAGGAGGGAAGTGGATGAGGAAGAGGAGGAGCAGGAAGAGGAGGAGGAGGAGGAGGAAAAGGAGGAGGAAAAGGAAGAGGAGGAGAGGAGAAAGAGGGAGGAGGGAGGAGGAGGAGGGAGGAGGAGAGGAGGAGGAGGGAGGAGGACGAGGTGGAGGACGAAGAGGGAGGAAGAGGATGAGGAGGAGGATGAAGAAGGAGGAGGAGGAGGAGGAGGAAGAGGAGGAGGAAGAGGGGGAAGGAAGTGGGGGGAGGAGAGGAGGATGAGGAAGAGGAGGAGGAAGTGGATGAGGAAGAGGAGGAGGAGGAGAGGGAAGGAGGAGGAGGACGAAGAGGAGGAGGAAGAAGAGAGGGGGGAGAGGAGGAGGATGAGGAAGAGGAGAAGGAGGAAGAGGAGAGGAAGAGGAGGAAGAGGAGGAGGGGAGGAAGAGGAGGAGGGAGGAGGAGAAGAGGAGGAGAAGAGGAGAGGAGGAGGAGAGAAGGGGGAGGAGGAAGAAGGAGGAAGAGGAGGAAGAGGAGGGAGAATGAGGAGAGGAGAGAGAAGGGGAGAGGAGGAAGGAAGGGAGGAGGAGAAAGAGGAGGAGGAGGAGGAAGAGAAGGAGGAGGAAGAAGAGGAGGATGAGGAAGAGGAGAATGAGGAAAAGGAGAATGAGGAAGAAGAGATGAGGAAGAGGAGGAGGAGGGGGAGGAAGAGGAGGGAGGAAGAGGAGGAGAAAGAGGAGGAGGAGGAGGAAGAAGATGAGGATGAGGGAGAGGAGGAGGGAGAGGAGGAAGAGGAAGAGGAGGAGGAGGAAGAGGAGGAGGAGGAAGAGGAGGAGGATAGGGAGGAAGTGGATGAGGAAGAAGAGGAGGAGGAAGAGGAGGGGGAGGAAGAGCAGGAGGAGGAAGAGCAGGAGGAGGAAGAGGAGGAGGATAGGGAGGAAGAGGAAGAGGAGGAGGAGGAAGAGGAGGAGGAGGAAGAGGAGGGGGATAAGGAGGAAGAGGAGGAGGAAGAAGAAGAGGAGATGTAGTGTAGTGTGGAAGTTATGAGGGACGACAATAATATACAACATAACGACGAGATTAAAATGTTTAGCATTGTCGGATTTGCCTTTTTCTAAGAAGACATTAGAAGAGAGGCCTTTACCTTTCCAATGTTGAGCGATCACTTCTATCCGTTCAAATCGGTTCACAGACAGCTGAGAGACAAATGTCACTAAACCCATCTTCTCTTCCCTCTCGGCCGCAGTCAAATTGCTACCGAAGAAGTTAACATAGGCCTGTCTCTCCATTTTACCTTCATCTCTGTAACGCTGACACACTGTGCCAGTCGGATTTCCTCCGCTATTGGTTGGTTCCCTATCTGTAATACCACGATAATACGGAGTAAGAAATAGTGTACTGACGCAGTGTGATGATGGGACGGCTCGCAATTTAGGTAGAAATATCACAATTAAATATGTAACTTCGTTAACTTGGTATCTTTAACGAATACGATTGTTGAGTGCCAGAGACACATAATACGAATGCTGTTTGTCAATATTGAGAATTCACACAGGCGATGGTGCCGTCTCCACACCAAGTCAAAGGCACAGTGTGGTTTTAGTACTGGTGTTATATTACTGATGGGAATGACCTGGGCAGTCGAGGCAGAGTCCCGTCTTGGAGTTAGCTACGATAAATCGCAACATATTCTCTTGGCATTGCCATTCTGAGTTGCTGTCTAGTGCTGTGCGAACCAGGCTCTGCAGCGAAGTCGATTCTACACACACAAGTATACACCCACTTTCCAATCGCTCATTCATATGAGAATACATAGTTGGCTGAATAACCGATTTCCCCATAAATCTATGATAAATTAGCGTCGCGTCATCTCTGTCACGCCTTTAACAATGCAAATTCAGTCACTCAATTAAAATCATTACATCAGTCAAACCTTTAAAGTATCTCAAAATCATAATCTCTGTCAATCCCATTGCATTGTTATATCTGTCGCTCCCATTGCATCATATGCTCTGTCACTCCCATATCATCATTATCCATGTCACATCCATTTCATATTTAGCTCGGTCGCTCCCATTACATAATAGTCTCTGTCACTTCCATAACATTATTATCTCTGTCACTTCCATACCATCATAGTCTCTGTCACTTCCATACCATCATAGTCTCTGTCACTTCTATATCATTATAGTCTCTGTCACTTCCATATCATCATAGCCTCTGTCACTTCCATGACATCATAGTCTCTGTCACTCCCATATCATCATAAACTCTGACACTTCTATAACATCTTTATTTCTGTCACTCCCATAAATATTTATGCCAGAACAATAGCATCATTATTTATGTCACAACTACAACAGACACATATATAACGGCATAATTCACCATCAAGTCGCACATTCTATGATGTTGTTTATTAGTAAGAGTTTATATGTGCCCCTTGTACTCACTGTAGGTATAGCCATGGGGTTGCTGTGGGATGGGCGGTGTGGGAGGCGCCTCCTCGAGGACGTCCTGTACTGAGTCCAGTCCAGCCTCCTGCGGTAGCTCTCGTTTCATCATATGATGCTGACGTGTTTCGGAGAAGATTGATGACACATCTGGCTGGTGTGATTCCGAGTCCATCTTGAACAGCGTGATGACGAGATATATAGCCAGCATTACCATCATGATGACGACTGTGGGACGTCGATGACGGGGGCTGGTGGGCAAAGTCATCGTCTCTCTTCTAGATAAAGATGGCTGACCTAGTCCTGTCACAGAGGAAAGTCGATTTGAAGTAACATGCAGTTGTTCTAATAAGGATTTACATGTTAGGACAGCTAGAGAATCGCATGGAGTTACACGTATTTGTGACAAATAAGCCCAGTCAGTCTGTGAAAATGGACACGATTGGACCGAGTAGGCATTGGTGGATGAACAGGGACGTTTTGGAATTTGGTGTGGGGGGGGGGGGGGGGGGGGGGGGGGGGTAGAGTATTGAATGAGGTCGATGACGCCGTGGGGCTGTTGTGACAATGGCGTTGCTACAAACACGCCTGGAGAGTGTTATGCATTACGTATAATTCGCTCCTGTTACTAGGTTACTTTAGTACATTAAATTGACAAGCAAATGGGTCCAGGAAAGCAAGTATATGCAAAAGGTATACGATCAAAAATACACTTTTGGTGACATTTTGGTTGATCATAAGAGGACGAGATTACTCAACTTCAGACGAAGAACTTGATTGACATCGTAAGAGGTGTCCAAACTTAACTGGATGTCAATGAGTGCAGCAATTCTGAATACGCATATCCAAACTTGTTTCATGTGGCAAATTTGTTCCACGTACTCAGGCAAATAAGTTATTACATGTTTAATCTTCGAAATTCCTTTTCCCTCAGTCAATTAAATTGTATCACTCACTTCAAGGTAGTACTACAGTCAATATACGCGTAGTTCTGACATGTGTAAGACATAAATATTATTTGGATTATTTATTTCAACAAAATGCACTCAATATGGTGGGAAATATACAATGCATTAAATATTTAGTTTTCATAATGTCCAAGTTTTAATGCAATTACGGCAATATCGAAAATGTTTAAGGGAAATAGATGGGATCAGTACTATCTTCACTAGTTGCAGATTGTAACAGAAACTCAAGGAAAAGTCGCTCATAGTGAAATACATCCATATGGTAAAATATAGGTTAAAATGTGAAAAGTTACTAATGTAATTATCTATGAACAAACTCCTTTTGGCCTGTAGTTCGTGAGGAGATCATTGATGATTGTCACGCCTTTGACGCTCAAGTCGCGGCTGCGCGTCACACAATCACAATGGATTTGGGCAGACGTGCTCGTCTGATACCGGCCAGTTCCAATGTACATCAGGGCAGTTCTTAATACATCAAGATATAACTGGTCTGCCTCCATCATTTTCTTACTTCGCTACTTCTTTCGTTCCCAAAATAACTAACGTTCCCATCAAACCACGCCTACTTTAAGTCATTGTCTCAAACCGAATATTATCGATCGTTTGAGGTCTTTAGTTGGTACCAAGGCTAACTGGATAAACGCATTGTTCACAATTAAACTACCAACGCAAAGCCTCGTAAGCTGGGCGTCGGTTCCATTATGAAAGCTGTATGAGCTTTTACATACGCGGGCACTACTTAGGGGGTGGGCAGGGGAGGGGGGCGGCGTGTTGAGGGAGTGTGGCGGGGTCGCATGGTCGCCAGTTATTTAACTGCTCGTGTTTTCGTCTTCGAGATATAGGGCCTTCACTCCCTGCTTGTCCTAAGCTCGTCATACAATTGGATTAAGATATTGTTCGATATTTATAATTGAAAACGGTAAGTAATGCCCAGCAAGTGCAAGGCTACTAAGTTTTGTCGTCATTATCCCATCCGACCCCACGTCGCGCCCGCAAAAATGGGCGACAACATCCAGACTGACTCCAAAAACAGGGGGTCCCCAAAGCATTGCTTTACAAGATAAGGACTTATGACACCTTGTAATTTATCCTTAAAATTGTTTGTAACTGGTAAATCCTTCTTATGTTATAGTCCCGTTGATCCCCTAAATAACCAAGTAAGTATGATATTCTTCCTATTCATAGTCACAGAGATATTGCCTCCCAGACTAGCCCCGGTCGGACGGTGATATATTTATATATACAGTCCTGCATCGTAATTTTCCGCGCGAATTGGTTATGTGTTTTGAATGGCACCCTGGATTGAGTATCTAAAAAAAATATATAAGGGCCTGTGAAAAAATATGTTGAAAAGCACCAAAAGCTTGCCCCGTATTCATGCGGTTCTTCAATAAATGCCATTTAATATAGATTTCCTAGAAATCCAGATGCGATGACCACCATTTTGGTAAATATAAGGGTCATATGGTATTTGTTTGCTCTTTGTTCACGGGGTGCTAATGGAGAAGGTTCTACTCGGCGTCTCCGGGTGCCATCACGCAAGAGCTGCGTCGCGTTGAAAGTTCGGATTCAAACTAGATTAGCTGGCAGAATTCTTTTTTTTCTTCTTCTTTTTCACGACCGTATCATAGTAAAAGACTTTCAAGAAAGCTATCAACAACGTCCTGCTTACAGTTAATTAATTAAAAGCGGCGACAAAGCTTTTGGGGAGAATGTTTTGATTTATGCGCGGTTTTGATTCGGTTGGGTCGCAGCAGACTTGTTTATTATTGACTCCATCACGATGGTGACCACTCTCCATGGCAGACATGTTTGACGCTTTGCTAACATAACGCGCACCATACTTTTTGAACTGTCATCTGTTTGAAATAGTCCGGACTGAGCATGCGCATAGCTACTACCGCCTCGTTGCAAAGATAAACATGTCGACATGTGCTCATCGATGATGCCACCACGACTGGACTCGTAATGATAGTCCACGTCAGCTGAATTATAGGTGCAAATTGTTCATTACCATAAAAACATGTGTTTAACCCAAAACTCGCCAGGTTTCATTCTTTCAAGGTATCTGATTGGAATTGTGGATTTGTGCATTGCGTTAGGATCGAACATCGTAGGACGTCAACATCGTAGACGTCCTATTGGGCAACTCCCAGACATGACTAGAATGCCACAGTGAAAAGGTGTTAAGGAGCCAGTTTGGATCTTTATCGGCGATGTGACGTCATATTTTCTAGCCCTATCGTACTTGATCGTAACACCAAGTTAAGTGCCTATTGGACGCTTGTAAATAACAAATGCATTATTGATGTCGATATTATCATTGCATAAGGCTTATTGACATTATGGTATGGTGTTACTTGAAACTACAGGAAGCTTGGTACCCGAACTCTCGCTTGTATTGAACGAGCTTGCTTTTATCATGTCGAACATGGAATGTAATTAACATGAAAACACATACCACGCCTGGACTTCTTGTCGTGTATTCCAGCCTATACGAGGGCGTGGATCAACTGCCCAATTTCCTCGTTGTCTATGACTCCACTGAGAGTTGGTTTATAAACACCAGCGCCTGTCGTGCTTTGAAGGTGTCTTGGTGAATCAGATGTTGTTAAGCCAGATGCGAGTCATGACGAGTTGAAGCAAATGTGTTTCCGCTAGAGCAGGAGGATGCTACCCTTGTGTGGCTGTGGCTCTCTTAACTCCCTTTACCAGAGGTAGGGAAAACCTCGACAACAGCCGGTACAGAGCATAAAGATTCCACTAAACTGTGTTCCCCATAAATGAGCTCTTTCCTTCGTCCCAAGCCGTGACCGTACGTAACCAATCAATAACTGACCCGTAGAGCCACTGTGACGGCATGGACTCCACGCTTAAAGGGCGTGAAGGATCAATCGCGTAGAAACCAATCCTACTTCGGGGTCAATTACATCTTAACTTCGGTCATGAGCAAATAAGCGCAGATTTAAATGGGGCCCTTACTTTAACTTCTTGGTGAGTATATTGCCAGCTACCTTGCAATGCCAATCCACGGATATAAATACGAACTAGCAACTGTCCTTTAATTTTACTCAGAGGCAAGGAGTTACATACTTATTGATTATAACTCCTTGCCTGAGGCTGAGGTTACCGATTTAGGGCTGAGTATTGCTAAACATTCGGTAGACCTACAGTAGGCCTCTGTGTCTGCAGTAGAGGCCTAACAGGTAGTAGTTAGGTCTGTTAACCGGGCTAAACATTCGGTTGCCTACTCTTTTCATTACATAACTGCCCACAAATGCCATGAGCTGTTTTCTATAACGTTAAAAATCCAGACGTCCGCAATCTCAGAAAGGCCAGAGGTAAAAACAGTCTGTGTACATGTAACTCACAAAAAAACCTGTTTACATCCGTAACGAAGATGCCTTGAATCCCAATTTCTTCGAACAGGTCCGACCTATAGGCGGAACTTACAGATCATACACGCCGTCAAATGACCCATTTGTCAACGTCGATCAGGATTTCACAGTATAATTATTGCTATATCGCCCATTCTGCAAATAGCACAAACAATTAGCACATTGCAATCGTCCACATGTGTTGAATCGTTTCATGCGAATGCAGTGCTCCGCTTTTGTTTGTTACAAGAAAGGAATAGACATTCACATGGGATTGAAGAGTCTACCGTGTATATTTTGGTTATAATTCACGTCCCGTCAAAAAAAAGAAATCGAACTTCACAAAGCCATAAACATAGCTGGGGTCACCGATTGGACTCATGTTTTTGGATATAATAACTATTTCGCCTCCGAGGTCCCAATCAGGGATATGAATTGGTGACCATTTATTTATTAACATGAGAAATTGTCGAAGATATAATAGCGCCTTGACACCTGCGAAGTAGGTCAACCGGAAATCGGTAGTCTATAATACCTTGCCGGCTTAGACAGCTATGGCGTTGCGCACTAAATGGATGGCGACTCGTCGTCACGTCAGGCATTCATATATACTATTGTGAAAATAAATATAATAATTTGTTTCTACTTAAAGACATTTATTCGCCTTTAACTTAACAAAAGAACAGTTCGGACTGAGGACAAATTCGCCAACACATCGGAAAAATGACATATAACATGTCTGATTTCAACATTCTCCTCACACAGTGGAACAACATGTGCACTCAAAGTCTTTATATATAACTGCAAGTGAATTGTCACAACCTGTAAGTTTCACACATGCAAAATGAAACCATCTGTGACAACCCTCACATGCAACACTTTCCTCACTTGCACTTTCACTGCACACAGGGCAGGGCCAGCGATTTTTTTGGGTGAGCTGTGACCTCTTAAGTGGGCGACCTTGTGGGGCACGATCACTGGTGCTTCTCTTTGTTGGAGGGTATGTTCGAGGGGCCACCTTTTTCTATGTTTTGGTCGGGAGTGTGCGCTTGGTATCTTCTAGGCAAAGGAACTCCGCCTCTGACAGCGCCGACTGTAGAGGCGAAGAGCCGCCTGTGAATTATCGAAGCTTCCAAAGTCAAAATGACCGATTAACTCGCTAAAAACTTACCAAAGCCCTCCAAGCCCAAAAATTTGCGACAAAATGCAAGATTATATCACAAAATGACAGGAGGACTGTTTTTATTACTAAAGTATCGTACTATTGTTCCGTTTCAGCACGAAAGTCCGGCACGTCGAGAAACTTTGTTCAAAAACTCAACATGGCCGACTCCCACAATGCAACATAATTGAGTTAATTCTCGTTAATACGCTGTGATATCGCTCATGTTTTCGATTCGCGCGGTAAAAACTGTCCCTTGTCTGCATTGCGAGAAGGAGCAAATTTGCTTATAACGCTCAAGATTCTGCCATACGGACTCAGATCATCAAAACACCAGGGGCGAGTGCCCTGCCTAGGTCTCCTCCAAAGGTTCCTTGTACTTGAAACAAAAAAGAACTATGTCTTTGAGTGAAATTCACCCTTCTCTACCCTATTTGATATAATTGTTTATGAGCAGACAAGATAATAACGCGCGATTGTTGCTATTCTTTAGTTATTAATATGTAATTTATCATTTATCGTTCAACACGGTTCATGCCATTGTCCTGGTTGGTGTACCGAATGGCGCTCAAAGTTTATCTTCCACTTATTCAAAACACCGTTTAGAAAATGGCAAATGGTTCTGTGGAAGACACCATTGACACAAATGTCATTGGTTGGATCTCAGAATATGCCGCATTCAGCACATGGCAAGCATTTAGCAGCGGAAAGGAGATTAACAGAGACTTCCTCCAAGGTATTTTTTCGTTGATGGGCGATATTAAGATGAGAAAATGATCGTGTATTGCACTAAACACACGACGCCACCGAGCCTCCGAGTTTAAAGACTTGCATTGAATAAAAAACTGTAGCTTGTGACTGAATCTCATGCATGCAACCGTTATCCTTGCACTGGTTTCCATTCTGAAAATTAATCTGGTTTTCACATGGTTAACTTAATTGGTAGGCCCGTAGCGGCGTAGGTACTAGGGTACGACCGCCGAGTGAAGTGATGCAAAAATTCATATCTACCAACCATATCAAAACCCAGATGTCACCCATTACCAGTACATGTACTTTATGCCTCTTCTCATGGATCATAATGTTGCTCAATCGGAACTGGATTCATGGAGATACATTTTCATCTTTTGTTCTTAGATTATATTATCATTCATTCATTGAAATATTGTTGATTTATATACACATATTTCAGGGCTAGACACTAATGGTTGTCCACTTGCCCGGGACAGGTGGTTCTGCTAGTGGCAGAGTTCAGGAAAGACCGTCGGACATTGGACATGTCCGGTATTTTTCTCTTTGGTCCGGTAAATAAAGCCATTTCCATCGGTCATTTTGTCCGACAGTTTATTTCGTCAATAATGTTGTAAAAATAGGGAAATATCAACTGTACATCCATCTTTCGAAACCATCACCGTCATTTTCTCTGCTTACAAGCGAAAACAGCCGAGTGAACACGACTATATCCGAATAACAATAATATAGCGAAATCCATAGTAAGGAACCTCTTTTACGAATCAAACAAGTGACCGAAACAATGAGCCCTGGTGAGCAGATACTGGAAAGCAAAAGTTGTGATTTCGTTATCTAAATTCAGTATCAAGATTTTCGCGGGTTTAGTGTTTTGGTGAAGAACTGTGATTTTCGCGGTTTGATGTTTTCGCGGCTGCGGTACAAAGATGGGGCAAGGCCTGGGAGGAGGCCGCCCCAAGAGGAACCAAAAAAAATCCCTAGGAAATATTCAAAGACATGGGAGGAGGGTAGACCATGGATGGAATTTAAAGATGGCATAATGTTCTGCACAGCTTGCAAGTGAGTGGACCAAATGTTGATAATAATGATTTTTACATGAAGTCAAATAATAATTCAATGATAGATATTTAATTATAATAATTAAAAGAAATAAAGATTGATCTTAGAGATGTTTTTAATGATTTTTAATATATAATGATATTAAATCTAAGTTAAATAAATACCTTGATAAAAAATCAAAGTTATATGGATCAATGTTTAGATTAATTTAGTTAAAATATTTATTTAGCAAATCCCTGGAGTATCATTGGCTCACAGTGAGTGTCCAGTTGGTGATATAGCTGCATAGTTTATTGTGGTTTTGTGATATAAATGTATTACATATCTATACTACAAAATGAAAATTTCATTGCATTTTTCACCCGTTTATTTCCAGTGCAAGAGGGAGTCTGCCTACAGGAGACATACCCAGAAACAGATAGCAGCTCAAGCAGCTGAAGCCCAGAGTGATGCTCCAGTGGTTGAGGTGAGAGAAGGAACAGAGGTCACTACTGATGAAGAAGAGGTTGCAGAAGATATTGCTGGGTCGGTCGAAGCAGATGAGTCGGACAGCGATGGGTTCGATTCAGACTACTTCTCCGGCCGCGAAGAGGATATTGAGGATAAAATATTTATGTACGCAAAGGACATCATGATCTAAATTAGATCCTGATGTCCTTTGCATACATAGATATTTTATTTAGATTGTAATGTTGACAATTAACAAATTTTACCCTAAAAATAATGTGTTTTTCTGACGCATTATCTTGAGACATTGCAAAATGATTAATTTTAATTCGGTCCTGAAAGAAAAGTCCCGGTCCTGTAAAGTTTGGGCACTTTACAGGACATCGGTCCTGTAAAGTCTGAAATTCTTTCCTGAACTCTGTAGTGGGACAAGTGAAAAGTCCCAAGTACTTGTCCGACCGGACATGTTAATTACTTCGCCGATCGCGAGTCTTATCCCAAGCAAACACTGAAGCCTTGAAGACTGAGGTTTCAGCGTCTTTCGATGTGCAGCCGAGCGTGTAAGACAGAATAATCCGTAACCGTACAGCACTGATCCATACGCCAGTATCGTGTGTGTGAAGTTCTTTCATTGCTAGTAATTAAGACTCACTCAGTCATGTATGGTTTAACCACAGTTTGCTTTATTCTTCCAGTACCCGATGAATCGAAAACAGAGGCACTTAAAGTTACGTGTCGTAGTATGCATTGTCTCAATAATTAGCTAGCGTCATGACAGTGATGTAAGCTTGTTGCATCTCGGTGCATTGTTGATTCTCGGTGCGTCACACAGGGACCATTCATTGCATTTGCATTGTCAACGATCGGTGGGAAATTCCGGGAGAAAATCTCGACATACTGAAACTAAATATATATTAAACTCCCTGTATATATGGGAAGAGAAAAACATACCCTGTCGAACAAAACGAAGCCCCCAGATTGCAGCTGAAAAACAAACCCTGTCGTATAAGTACGAGGCCCAACAAAACCCGTCGTACAAGTCAAGAGGCTGAAAAAACATACCCCGGCGCGCGGCACATGTATACTACCTTTAAACACTTAAGCAGGGCACGAAATTGGCAAAAATGTGAACTGGCCCTCCATTTTTGTTCAACTGGCCCTTCAACAAAATGAACTGGCCCTGCCAGTATTTAACTGGTCCTCTCAATGGTCTTGTTATTCACAGTGCCAAAAGCATTTAAATTGTATTTGACAATAGGTATCATAAGATAAACATGCATGATCAAAGTAGTTGGAGTAAACCATAAGGCATTATTCTTCATTCATTTACATAGCATTTATTAGTGACATGATAAAGAATAAGTAGAAGTGAGAAAGCTGAGTGAAGGTGGACTTTTTTCTAATTCATCACCATCGCATTTAGGTAAACATTTGACGAACTTGTCCATTATTAAATTTGGGAAAGTATCAAATCAGCGATGCATAGGAGACTTGTAACGCCGGGAAAATTCGTCATTCAACTGCATTGTGCACGTGACATACACTGACCAATAAAAACGAGTTATACAATCTCATTGATAATCGTGTACTTTCGTCAATACGGAAATAAACGAAGTACTTAAGATGAATGCTGAGGTCAAATCAATTGGGACAGTTCACAATTTCAAACGATCGCGCGATTGTCAATGTGTTTATCTTTTGACGTCGAGAATGGTTGCAGAATAGTTATCGGCCTGGCGGACCGACAACTTTGACAAATGAATCGGCGGAATTAACATTAAGTCGGCGCGCGCCGACTAGGGATAGCCAATTTCGTGCCCTGCTTAAGTGCCCCCCTTTGTACCATTTAATATTTTTGAAAACCTGTAAAGAAATAGTAAGGTACATAACATGTACTGATTGGAGTAAATATAATTTTAATGCATTAAACCATTTACATAAGATTTTGTTACTTATATCAATAAAAACAACCATACCATATGAAATTGCATGTCTTATGGGACAAGTAGGTTTCAAATGGGACAAGTACAAATTGCCATTGACTTGTCCTGCTGGAAGCTAGTGTCTAACCCTGTATTTCATTCCTCATTAGCAAGATTTAACTGTGTCTTAACTGCTTTCTGAAGTTGGGATTTGGGCAATATATTTTATAAACTACACAGCCACATCTTAAGGTAATAAAACATATCTACTACTGATAACGCACATGAAGAGAACCACCAAGGACTTATTCTAATTCCTTGTACCTACCTGCCTACATCAACCCCACCTATGAAACCGGGGCCCACATAGCTGTTAATTCTTTACCTAAGCTGTTTACATTATAATAGTTTGAATGTTTATTCTTATCTGGAAAACAGTGGTTTCATGTTGAATATGACGAATAATCATGTATTTACTGATAAAAAGGATGTAATGTGTTTCATTTTCAATCGCAGACTAAATATTCAACCGCAGTATGGTGCTCACTTTATGACAGTCACTTGATCTAAGGGTCTCCTTCGATCGACTCGCATCATTTCAATCGGCGGTCTTCCCCTACCTGGCAAGGGAAATAACCCTACAGGATGTCTACATGGGTCCTGCGATGGCTGAATCCAATCCAATGCAAAAGTCCACTATTCAAATTAGGTTCCTTGTACATGTAAAACCTGGCGAGTTTGGTTTCATGGCATGTTTTGATGGTAATGCAGGGTTGGACACTATCAGCAGGGGTGGAAACTAACTTTTTCAGCTACCTGCCAACCGGGCAGGTACATGAAAAAAGTAACCGGCCCAGCTATAAACCTACTGGCCCAAAAAATGTGTAAGGACTTTCTGCTCCCTGAGTGTCAAATTTATTCAAACATAAACGCATATACAGAACATAAATGCCTATGCAGAAAAAAATCCAAAAAAACCCCTGAAACCTCAAAAAATAGCTGACAGGTGGTCACATTATTCCCCCAAAAACTGCTCATACAAAAACCTAAATAAACAAATCACAGATTAGAGGTCCTTTAGCTCCTCCCTTGGCGAGTTCTTGGAGCCTTTCAAGAGCGACACACACAATGGAAGTGTCATCTTCCTCACCATCACACTCTCCTCATCAGTTTCTCCTTTTCTCCTCAATGAACTTCTTTCTGGGGCCACCTTAACTCAATGGCCCATGATGGGACGTAGCTGAATCAACGCTCCACATTCTGCAGGAGAGGCAGGGAGAGTTAGGAGAAGATGCACCAAGAGGAACAGGTTTACACATTCTTCATGTGGAGCCAGCTGTTCATGGCCCTGTGGACGTTTATGTTCTTTGATGCTTTCGAGCTTGAAATTTCCAGTGCCCTTGTTAAAAAGACCTTTTTAAAGTTGCTATTTGGTTGTGAGTGTTCTGCATTGTTTACAATGCATTAATTTTTTTTCATGGTCGAATACCAGTCACTCCCTTATTTTCCCCAAATCATCTCGCATCCACTTCCCGTTGAACTTCCTTGTCCTGTAATCTCTTTCGTAGGTTCTTGCTGTTTCCTTCTGTTCCTCACAGACAAGCGCAAGATTGACAGTTGACGCCCCAACATAGCTGACATGTTAAGTTGAGTAGAATATGAGGTAGCCGAGAACGGACCTGTGTAACGATGTTCATAAGCTTAACAGTGACGCACGTTGCAAGGCTCGAATGGTTTTATTCGCTACGGATCAGATAACAACTCTCTTACACCCAACTTGCAGTGTCTTCCTATGAGGTGCAATAAATTTGTATCACTAATGTTTAATCTTTTGGTGACGTTCACGAGTAATTGGTTGGTTGATACTAAAAGCAAATAGCGCTAACAATGCGAGATTGGAGTGATCATTCTTTCGTAGTCGCACGCTGACCAATGATTGGCTGTCTGTTACAAATTTAATTAATTATTCGTGAGGTTAATCGCGGACGCCAGGCTGCTGCTTGCTGCAGCCAACCTCAAACGGTGGCAGAATACAAGAAAATCCTGAGGCGAGGTTTTGCCATGGGAAAAATTGCTTGCCCTAGACAAGTGACATGCCGAATCATATGCCACATAGTGTTAAAAAACTGGTGTGTGGACACTAACGATATTACTAGGAAGACCTGTAAAACAGAGCTTTGTCATCAATTACAGCCAATGGAACCCTTAAATATTCACTTATTTTGAGATCAAAGCTTGAAACATGAGGCAACAGCCTTGCCATGGCGTGACACGTTGAGAACCACATCGCAGTGGAACTCTGCCTAGTGGAAAGCGCCTGAATTGATTTATTAACAGCGCCACCAACCTTGGGGTATTTCCACCATGCAATTACAGTATTTCTCGAAACAACACGCATATTCCAGTGCATTAACTGCATAACAACACCTCCAAAAATAAACAAGTACTTAAATACAATTCTTATACAAACTTTCACAGCTGCTTGTGAGGGAAAAGTTCTAATCTACGAGAATTAGCACTATTAACAATACCAACGGAGCTTCAGATGAGGCTGTACATTCAATACTAAGTTCTTTGATAAAGACAATCTTAGATCAATAATTACTGTGTTTTGAGAAAGCATTCTCTGGCGATCTCAGTCAGGGTTTGGGTGTTAACTGCATCTATAATAAAAGCTCATTGGCTGCAAAGCATGCCACTGCATAGTTATCAGTGTTCTTGTGGGCGCATCATCGATATTTAATCCTTGCCAATTGTTCGCTCACCAATATGGCAACTAGTTAAGCAATCTCTTCTTGTCTGAGCTGATTCTCACTGCCCATTAGTGGGCAGGCATGTGTTAGTTTAGTGCCCTGATTTGCCATGGTTGCAAACATCTACTGGTCTGTCACTTATTTGAGGTGGGTTTAATTTGCTGCCAGGTTTGCTGAACATTGGCGATTGCTCGCCATTAGAACACGGCACCAGTTTATCACTCCACCGCATTGTTCTCCTCTGTCGGCTGTTGGATGGGGAGGAGTATAGCCTGTCATTTGATTCTGACGAAGCCCAGCCTGCAGAAAACATGACAGTCCTCGAAAACGCTGTGGAGCTGTTGGATGAGGTGGTGACCGAGGATGCTCTGCTGAATACTAACGACCTGGCCAAGCTACGTCTTAGCATTATCATCCAGGTGAGAGGTTCAGGTCATGGCAGTGTAAAGCAAGGTACTTTGTTAACCTGTTAGAGGCTGGAGGGAGATCATAAACTAAAGGCGCTCCTGAGGCCAAGCTTTCGAGTGCTGAGCTGTTTATATAGATAGCGCTCGGGAGCTTGGCATCAGAAACCGAGCTGAAGTGGCATTGTGTATGTTTCAGGCAGTATTTGTATGCGTTAGAGATGGAAACTTTAAAGAGGCCAGAAATGTGTATGATCGACTCAAGAGCAGACACAATGACGAACGGTTCACCGTAAGTGTATAGTCTTTGTGGGTTAAGATTTACCTTTTCCTCTCCCCCGCCCCATCTATCATAGAAAGCTGCTTCTTAATCAGGTCGA